>OY882864.1:952500-1280000 GCA_963693515.1 Pipistrellus nathusii
TCACACACACTGACACACGCTGACACACTCACACTCACACAAACACACTCACATTCACACACAATCACACTCACACTGACTCACACACTAACACTCACACTGACACACACACTCACACTGACTCACACACTCACACTCACACTGACACACACACACAAACACTCACACTGACACACTCACACACTCACACTGACACACACACACACACTGACACACACTCACACACACACTCACACTCACACTCACACACACAAACACACTCACACTCACACACTCACACACACTAACACACACACACTCACACACACACACACACTCATACACACACACTCACTCCCAGACACACACTCACACACACACGCACTCACACTGACACACACTCACACTGACACACACTGACACACTGACACACACAATGACACACACACACACACACTGAGACACACACACTGAGACACACACACTGACACACACACTCACACACACACACTCACACACACTCACACACACACACTCACACTAACAATCACACACACACACACTCACACACACACACTCACACTGACACACACACACGCTGACACACACTCACAAACACTGACACACACACACACACTCACACACACACTGACACACACAAACACACACACACACTCACACACACACTGATACACACACACGCTGACACACACAAACACACTCACACACACACTCACAATCACACACACACACACTGACTCACACACACTCACACTGACACACACACTCACACACTCACACACACACTGACACACACACACACTCACTCACACACTCACACACACACTCACACTCGCACACACTCACACACACACACTCACACACACTCACACTCACACTGACTCCCACACTCACACTCACTCACACTGACACACACTCAAACTCACAACTGACTCACACACACACACACACACTCACACACTCACACACACACTCACACACACGCACACTCACACTGACTCACACACACACTGACAAACACAATCACACTGACTCACACTCACACACACTGACACACACACTGACACACACACTCACACTCACTCACACACACTCACACACACGCACACTCACACTGACTCACACACACACTGACACACACACTCACACTGACTCACACTCACACACACTGACACACACACTGACACACACACTCACACTCACTCACACACACACTCACACACTCACACACACACACACACGCTCACACTGACACATACACACTCATACACACACTCACACTGACTCACACTCACACACACACACACACTCACACACACACACTCATACTCTCACACACACACAAACACACTCTCACACACTCACACTCACACTCACACACACTCACAGACACACACTCACACACAAACACTCACACTGACACACACTCACACTCACACACTCACACTGACACACTCATACACACACAGTCAAACACACACACACACTCACACACACTCACTCACACACTCACACACACACACTCTGACACATACACACACACTCACACTGAGACACACACATACTGACACACACACTCACACACACTCACACTCACACTCACACACACTGACTCTCACACTCACACTCACACAAACACACACAGACACCCTCACACACACACACACACACACACACTCAAACACATCCACACTCACACACACACACACACACACAGACAAACTCACACACACAGTCACACACTGACTCACACACACACACTCATACACACACACTCACACACACATTCACATTCATACTCACACTCACACACTGACACACACACTCACACACACACACACTCATACACACACACACATTCACACTCATACTCACACTCACACACACACTGACACACACACGCTCACACTCACACTCACACACTGACACTCACACACACTCTCACACACACTCACACACTCTCACACACACACTCACACACACAGTCACACTGACACACACACACACGCTGACACACACACACACTCACACACACTCACATTCACACACTCACACACACACACTCACACACACTCACACACACACACAAACACACTCACACACACACTCACACACACACTCACACTCACACTGACTCACACACTCACACTCACACTCACTCACACACTCACACACACACTGACACACACACACACGCACTCGCACTCACTCACACGCACTCACACACACACACTCACACACAGAAACACTCACACAGACACACACACACACTCACACTGACACACACTCACACTCACACTGACACACTCACACTCACACACTGACACACACACACGCTAACACACACACTCACACTGACACACACACACTCACACTGACTCACACTCACACACACTCACACAGTCACACACTCTCACACACACACACATGCACACACACCCTCAGACACACGCACACGCACACTGACACACACACACACTCACTGACTAATACCCTCCCACTCACACTGACACACACACACTCACACTGACACACACACACACACTGACTCACACACTCACACACACATTCTCACACTCACACACACACACACTCACACACTTACACACACAAACACACTCACACACACACACACTCACACACACACTCACACTGACTCACACACTCACACTCACTCACACTGACACACACTCACACTCACACTGACACACACTCACACACACTCACACACACACTCACACACTCACACACACACACTCACACACAGACTCACACTCACACACACACACTCACAGACACACACTCACACTGACACACACACACACTCACTGACTCACACACTCACACTCACACTGACAAACACACACACTCACACTGACACACACACACTCACACTGACACACACACACTCACACTGACTCACACTCACATACACACACTCACTCACACACTCACTCTGACACACTTACACACACACTCACACACACACGCTGACACACCCACTCACACAAACACACACACACATTCACACTCACACACACACACACACTCACACTCACTGAGACACACACTCACACACAGGCACACATACGCACGCACACACGAGCGTGCGTACACACATGCCCGTACATGCCCCGCACACACTCACACACATGCACACACCCATGCACACACACGCGTGAGCGCACAGGCACGCACTGCGCCGGCCCCTCCCTCACACTCTCGCGGTCCCACCATGATGCTCCTGGGCTCACACGGAAGCCCGTGCTCTGCGGCCCGCACACTCTTTCTCACACTCACTGGCACCCTCCTGAGAATGCGGCTCCCAGCCACACCGGCCTGCCCCAGGCCTGGCCCCGCTGAGCACCCCTCCACATCGGAGTCTCTGCCCTCCTCCCCGCCTGCCTGGTGTGACGCGGAGGAGGAGACGGTGACCATCAAACTTGCTCCCTTCTCTTTGTGGTGACTGGCCGAGGGGCTCCTGCCCAGATATCAAGGAAGCACACCCGCCTCAGAGTGCCCTCTCCTGAGCCCCTCTGAGGACTGGCCCCGATTGGGCCCTCTAGGGCCAAGGACTCGCACTTCCCCAAGCTACCCACCCCCATCTCCATCGGCTTTTGTTCGGTGCAGACAGAAGGAGCTGCAGGCCCAGGCCCTGCCAGCGGGCCTCTGCCTGCCTCCTTCCCCCCAGGCCGCCAGCCCCTGCACCATCTGCCCTCCGAGTGGAGCTGCGGACCCTCCCTCCTCCAGAGGGCGCACCAGCCTGCTTCCCCCCTTTTCAGCTCCCCAGCCCCATGACCCCACAGAGCACAGGGAAGGGGGGGTGGGCTCTGCCCTGGAAATCCGAGGTCTTTGACCACCAGGACGCCCCGTCCCCCTCTGGTGGGCTTCGGGCTGAAGCTACCAGCCCACATTCCTAGCAGGTGTCAGGCATGTCTTTTCGCTGGCAGGGGATTTGCAGCCCCCACTCCTCCATGCAGAAGCGAAATTATCCCCCACTTGCACCCAGAGCCTGGGGAGTGGCCCCAAGCCTGCAGGGGTGGCAGCCACAGCCTCACAGGCTGGATGCTGGCACTGGTGGGGGTGGAGGGCAGGGACTCTGGGCAGCTCAGTTCCAGCTTCATCAGTGAGTCCCTCTGCCTCTGCACAGGAGGGGAGGTGAATGTGGGAGGGCCCCCTAACAGCGGGGTCCAAGGTCCATGGTGTTGAAACCCAACCTTGAACCCCAGTCTCATTCTTCTCCTGCCTCCTCTGGACTTCTTGCCCAGCCCTCTCCCTCGCAGGGCCAGGGTCTAGGTGGAGCGGGCAGGTGCTCCCGACCCCCACCCGAGAGTGTCAGGCTTGCTCTGGCTTCCAGCTCCCGGAGATGGTTTGCATTCGAAGGGGAGGGCTCCTCAGTTTACAGACCCCCAATCTCTCTCCCAGTGTCCTTGTCTGGGGCCGTGGGAAGGTCTTCAGAGACCTGCTCCCCGTTCTGGCCGAGCACCTACACTCTGCCTCCTCTCACCACCTACCCTGGACCAGACCAGCTTTTTGCACACCCCCAGCCCAGCCTGTAGGCATTTTCTTTCCCCATTTTTACCTCTCCGAGTCTTGGCATCAACAGGGTCCGAGGTCATTTCTTCCAATCTCAGCAACCCTCAGACCCAATGCTAGCCCCCTGTCCCTGGGGAGAAAGCTGCCAGGCCTGGGGGCAGAGCTGCCTGGGGGCGCTGCCTGGGAAAGGGGCCACCTCTGCCTGTCTGTCCACCCTCTATGCCAGCCTGCTGGGGACCTCCCCAGCGAACTGGAGCACCCGGAGGTGTCATAAAGATCAGCTTCCTGCCGCAGGTCCCAGGAAGTGACTACTGGGGGAGGGGGAGAAGGGGCCACCCAGCATCACCAGCCCGGCCTTCCTCCCAGGCTCAGGGATTTGTGTTTGTGGGTTTGTTATTTGCCAGCTCCCAGGTGTGGAGAGGGCCCTGGCTCAGAGACGCAGGAACGGCGGCTCAGGGCTGTCAGCTCCAGGCACGGCCTCCAGGTGCACAATGGCCCGGGCAGGCCAGCAACTTGGATGGAGTCAGGTGGCTCCTTGGAGTGGGGAGGAGAGAAGAAGGGAGGGCCTTGTCCGGGACCCCCTCCCCTCCTTCCTCCAGCGGGAAAGCCTGCGACTAGTGCTCGGCGTGCAGTGTGCAGCGTGGGGGGACAATCCACAGGAACCCGTGAGGAGCCCCCACCCCTTCTGCTCCTGCCCCTAGTCGCACCACGACCCCGCCCAGCACCAGGCTTGTCATACCTCCACAAAGGGGCGGGGCCATGGACACTGCTCGGAGCCGCTGGCTCTTGGCCCGGAGACCCTGCCCCCTCCCCGGCGAGGCCAGTGGCAGGGCCTGCAGTGTGGATGTGGGGGCAGGAGGGCTCTGGGGAAGGGGCAGTGCTGGATGGAGACAGAGCTCCAGGCCCAACCTCTGCTCCGGGTCCCTGTCGCCTCAGAATGCTCTGTAACTTCTGAGCACTGGTGGGGGGTCCAGCAGCTCAGAACCCCCCACAGGCCTGTGGTGCAGGAGGCCTGCCATACCTCTGTGTGGCTGGAGGTGGGGTCCTAACACAGCCTGCCCCCCAGCTCAGAGGGCAGGTCTCATCTGGCTCTCCGGCCCGGGGCGGGGGGTTGCTCCCTCTCCTCTGAACCAGGCGGGGCTGGGACCCCTGAGACCACCACAAAGATGGCCATTGTGCGCCTGGCAGGGCACGGGGTGGGGGGCTCAGCGGACGGGAGTGGGGGGCTCTGCAGGGAAGTGAGGCTGTCAGGACCGCTTGCTCCTTCCTCCTGCCTAGCCCAGCCCCACAAGGAGGGGGCAGATGCCTCAGAGCGCAACATCCCCAGAGGTGCAACTGCCCATCTGGCCCCATCTCTGCCTCTGGCTAATCCCCGCTTTTCCAGTTCCGGATTTCCCTCCTACAGCTCATCTCCACACCACTCTCTCTCTCACTCTGTGGCTCTCTCCTACTGGCCCATTTCTCCCTTCCTCTCTCGCCCCCACCCCCATCTCCGTCTCTCCCCTCCACCTTCCTCCACCTCTGAGCTCCTCTGGCTCCCTCCCCACACCCTCCTCCAGGGACTCCAGCAGAAGGAAGGACGGCCCTGGAGAGGCCCCAGGGCTCCTCAAGCTTGTTTGCTTGTGGGGACGGGACGGGGACGGGACGGGGACGGGGGCGGGACGGGGATGGGGATGGGGACGCGGATGGGGCCGCGGACGGGGATCGGGACGGGGACGGGACGGGGATGGGGACGGGGACTGGACGGGGACGGGGACGCGACCGGGACGCGGACGGGGATGGGGACGGGGACGCGGACGGGGACGCGGATGGGGATCGGGACGGGACGGGGACGGGGGCGGGATGGGGACCAGACGGGGACGGGGACGGGGCGGGGACGGGGACGGGACGGGAACGGGGATGAGGACAGGGAGCTGAGTGTATCTGCTGGGCAGGAGTTAAGGGACGCTGGGCATGTCCACTTGTCGAGCACCGGTCACTGTCACCTTTGGCCGTCCATGACTGCTGCATACAGCTCTGCTCCCATTGTCACCACAGCCTGCTTTCTCCCTGCACTTCCTCGGGAAAGTGTCTCAAATACAATTCTCACTAAAGTGTGAATGACTGCCAAGATTTGCCGTTTCCCTTCCAGGGTGCAGCATCAGTCTCTTCCTCTCTGTTCTGCACTCCGGCTGCCCATGTGCTCCATCCTGGGCTCTGTGCCTCTGGCTGCGCTGGCTTTGCAGGAGGCACCTGCAGATCTGCGGGAGAGGGGAGTCAGTGTCCCCTCAGCCCGCTTGCAGGACGCATTCTGCCTGTGGGGTTCCATTTGGCTTCCTGGGAAGGATGGAATGAATGACAGGCTTTCCTGCCCCCAAGCCAGAGCAAGAGACTCTGGGCCTGGGAGGCCTCCTGGATGCCCTCCCCCACGGCCTGAGGGAGAGACGAGCCTGGTGCTCGGGAGGACCTGAGGAGAGGGGGTGCCCGGGGTGCCTGCGCGGGGAGCCCCAGGAGGAAGTGGGCGGTGGCTGAAGTGAGGAGGAGTCCCATGGAGCCTAGGGTCCTTCCTGGCCCCTCTGACCGGGGTGGCTGGCCTCTGGGTGGGAGTGTGTGCTGCAGGGGAGGGTGGCTGGGGCTGAGCACCCCATCTGGGCACCCCACCATGCTGAAGGAGACTCTGTGGAAGCTCAGGGCTGACCAGACACTGCAGGCAGGGACCACTGTGACTGCAGCTTCTCTCCTGCCCAGCCCCCCTCGGGCAGGTGGCAGTAATGACAGCTAAGTAACCCTGATCCAAAGAGGTGGGGAGGGGAGGATAAGGGCCTCAGGGCTGAGGGCTGAGGCCCGGCTGTACTGCTCCCCACTCAGAGTCTGGAACCGGCCGCTGGGAGCGGGGGCAGGTGCCGCAGGCAGGGGCTAGGGTTGGTGAGATGCTGCCTGGGCACCGAGCCTCTGCCAGCAACTGACACTGACACGTGGCTCTGCCTTGAGGAGGGCAGAGGGCTCCTGGCCACATCCTGTCTCCTGGACACTGTCTCTTTCAGGGCCGCCTGGGGCCATTTCCTCTCTTCCCAAGGTCACCCTGCTTGTCTCCTCTGACCTTGCCCCAGGCCACCCCACGCCCCTGCCCCACTGGTTACAGGGAGGAGGCATTCATAGGCTCCACACGCCCCTGAGAGCAGGTCAGAGGTGGAGGGGGAGCAGCAGGGAGGGCGCAAGACTGTGCTCTCTGCACGCACTGAGGACTGAGGGGCCAAGTGCGCCTTGGGTCCCCTTGGCTGCCAGACCTGGACAAGGCCCTGGGGGACCCTACACAGCTCTCAACCACATCCCTTCTGTCCTCCACCCAGGGGTGACTCGTGGCAGTCACGAGGCTGTGCAGAGCAGCCCCGCCCGGCCCTGCCTGTGCCCGGACCCCACAGCGACAGGGGCCCGGAGAGCACCCAGGCTCTGGCAGGCATCAGTCTCTTCCTCTCTGTTCTGCTGAGGCTGGTGTAATTGAGATTGATGAAAACTATCAGCTCACATTACCGCTAGTGCCTGGACAGGACACGCTGGGCTGCTCCTCGTGGCTGCAGAAGTGTTTCCTTGTAAATCACTGTGAAGAGGAGGGTGTCCGGGATAGGACAGTGAGCTGCTGGCAGGTGAGGACCAGGAGGCCCTGCTGGGAGTGGCTCCTTCCCTCCCCGCCCTCCCTCCCGGCCCCTCCCTCTGCTGTCACTTACCCCTGGCACCTTTTGCTTGCTCCTCTCTCCGCTGGAATCTGGCCACCTGGAGGGGTGTGGCCTCCAGCAGTGGGGCAGCCGGCTGCATTTCTCCCTGGGGACAGTCTGTCACCTTTGCTGCCGGTGTTCTGTGCCCAAGTGTGGGTCCCAGGGGCCAGGCGAGTTCACCTCCCTCCTTGCAAGGCGCTCCCCAGCCACTCAGCCTCAGCGTCCCCGTCCTCGGGTGAGAAGCGGACGGCATGGGCCGCGCCTGCCTCTTCCCGGCGGGAGGGAGCCGGAGGGACCGCCGTGTCTGTGGGAATAGGACTGTCATGAACTTGGGAAGCTCTGTTTCCTCAGAACCGCATGCTCTCCCACTCTGAGGGGCTCACTGTGTCAGAGTCTGGGTGTCCAGCAGGACTGTGTGAGGGACAGGACAAAGGAGGTCCCGAACTGGGCCAATGGGTGGCCTGGCAGCTTCAGGACGTGGAGTGGCTGCTGCTTTCTCCCACCCCCGCCCCTGGCAGGGACCCTGGGTCTCCGGGTGAACCGAGATGCTGGCGGCCACCGCCAGGCTCAGGAGGGGCATGGGGACTCCCAGAAGGTGCACCCAGCACCTCTGCCCTGCTCGGGTGGCCGGGGCTCAGTCTGAGCCCTCCGAGGTGCTGCCAGGTGCAGGGCTGGAGGGAAAGGTACTCACCGAGCATCCACGTGGCCGGCCCCGCAGTGCGGTGACAGACGTGCCAGGCCCCGCCCCGGAGACTGGAGCTGGGGCTGGGGGTCAGCCTGGATGGAGTGCCACACCACAGGGAAGGACCCGGCTCCCGAGTGGCCCTGGGCACAAGTCAGAGTGCCTGGACCCGAGGGAAAGGGAGACGGAGGGCCAGGCGAGGAGCCCTGTCCTCTGTGGGCACTAGGGTCAGCCCCTCTTTGCAGACTTCCTGCAGGGCTCGCCTCAGTGCCCCGCAGAGCGCCTCCGGGCCGGTCCCTGCTCCGGGCGTGGGGCCTTGCCTAGACCTGCCTCTGGGAGCTGGGCTGCAGGAGCGGTGGCCCGGGAAGATGGTGACACTGGCGCGGCAGCGAAGGCCTGTCCCTGCCCTGCCGCTTCCCGGCCTGAGGAAGAGCGGAGGGAGTGAACAGTTCCCGGTTAGGAATGTGAGTCCTGGGGGGCCCAGGGGCCAACTGCAGCGTGACGGGACACCCTGGGTCAGGGTTGGCGCTGGCGGGGACAAGGGGTCTCACCCTGTAGAGCAGACATGTCAAACTCCGGGCCCATTTACTGGCTGGTGCTGGCCTTTGCAGCTGACCTGTTTGGTGCAGAGCCCTCGCAGCACGGGGGAGCAGCATGCCTGCCGCCGAGCCAGGTAGAAGCGGCCAACGAGCCCGGCTAGCGACTTATGAACCAGGAGGTCAGTGTGAGATTCCCGTCAGGGCACAGGCCTGGGCTGCAGGCTCCATCTCCACTGTGGGTGTGCAGGCAACAGCCAGTCAGCAGTGTTGCTCTCTCCCTCTCCTTTCCTCTCTGAAATAAATTTAAAAAATTTATATATATATATATATATAATTTTTTAAAAAAGAAAAACAGTGAATAAATCTGGGAAAAATTAGCCTCCAAGTTGTTAATTGGCTTTGCCTCAATCAGCCTAATGAATATTCATGAGGCGTTCTGTCCTCATCTGCTTTGGTCCACAGCCTGCCACCAGGAGCTGATGCCTGCCTCACACCCCTCCTCCTGCGCTGACTGACAGTAGCCCACACTCTGCTCTGATTGGCCCAGCTGTTCTCGGAAATGCCATAGCAACCCCTGGCTGGTTGCCTAGCAATTCTTCCCCTTCTTCCCTTTCCCCTAAAGCTCAAGCTAGTAATCCATAGGCTGGAAAATGTCTGTGCCATGGCGTGCATGTGCGCGCGGTGGGTGTTCAGTTACATGTACAGTTACATGTACAGTTACATGTGGACGTGTGTGCAAAGAACAAGCTGGAAGGGGATGTCCCTCCACCAGCATTTCCCAAGGACTTAGGGTGCCTGTGCCCCAAAACTGTCCTGGCTTGCCTGCCCAAACTCAGTCTGGGTGCACCCCTTGCTTGGGAGAATGGAGGGGACATGGAGTGCTGGCTGCACCCCCCACCAGCACCCCCCCACACCCACAGGCAGGTGGCACCCGGCAGCCCCCAGTCTGGCTCACTGGGAAGGAGAGGAGGTTGGCGCCAGGCTCCGCCCAGTGGTTGTGTGGCCTCAGACCAGCGTGTCAGGCTCAGGCGCTAGGGTGCGTGAAGGTGCTGGTGTGCGTCGCCCAGGTGGCATCAGAAGCACTTGCCTGGCTCAGCTAATCCGAGGAGGTGGTACCTGCTCTGCCAGGGGCGTGTCCTCCTGGGAGTGTCCTCGTGCCAATTGAGTGCCCAGCCCGTGGGAAGAAAGTGGTGGGCTGGGAATTTCCACTCGTTTTTGGTGTCGGAAAGATTCAAGGCGCATCTCAAACCGGGGAAGGTGGCAGCAGCACCTGGCACATCCCTGCGTCCAGACCCAGTGCAGAGGCAAGCCAGGGGCTGCCGCCCTCAGAGTCCACCCAGCGACTTGTCCTGGGCAATGTCCAGGGTGTGCGATGGAGGTGCCTGGCCACCGGCACCAGCCCCTGTCCCTGACCTGGCGACCCGTGTCTGGGAGAGGGCCGATGCCGGCGGCAGCGGGGTCACGGGGACAAGGGCCCATTTGCCCTGCTGAGGACAGGTCAGGAGAGCAGGGCCAGAGCGGACAGCCACTGCCAGGGGCCCCTGACCACGGGCAGTGCTGGTGGAGGCTAGTTCTCTATTTCAAAAAGAAATGAGTGGCTACTTTTCTCCTGGGAAGAGGTGGTGAGGACTGCAGCCACACACGGGGCTCCTTGCCTTTCCTTTATTTCTTGGTGTCCATGGCAGACACACCAGGACCAGGAAATCAAGGAAATGGGCCCACAGTCAGCCACTAGCATTTAATCACAGCGTCTGGAGACAGGAGCCACCTATGCGGTGCAGAGGCAAGTGCTTCTGCTTTCCGGGAGGGAGTCGCACTGCTGTGGCCTCAGGGACTATGTGTGTGCCTGAGGGGACCTCAGATGCAGGACAGCAACTGATATGGCACACGTGGTGCCAGCAGAAGCCACGTCATGAGCCCGCACTGCTCTCCGTCCACCTCCCTGTTCAGCAAGTGGCACCTCTAGTGAGAAGCAGCGCTGACTTCATCTCCATCAATGGCGGGGAGGGAGGCAGCCCTCTCCAGGGCCTGGGCCGGAGCCAGCGTCCAGGGATGGGTGGGAGCACACCTCCCTCCAGCTGACTGGATTAGTGTCAGGAGGAGCCCTGGTCAGTTCCTGGTCCCGTGCCTCGCCCTCCCAGTGTCTTTCCAGACCCTCCCCGGGCACAGGGCGGCCGGAGGGCGGGTTTCCGGTCAGCAGCACAGCATCAGCCAGTGCCAGGGGCAGAGGGTGGAAGGAAGGGTGGGCTCCGTGGAGATACGCGTGGTGAGAGTCTGGGTTGGCAGCCCCCGGGAGGCCTGGCCTACTCCCTCCTCCTGCAGCACAACGCCCCTCGGGAGGAGACGGAGGCCAGGTCCTGGCCGCTGTGACCAGCTGGCTGAGCGCTGTCCTGTGCAAAAGGCACACACCCAGGTCTCGAGCTCAGTCACAGCCCATGGATGTTGCTCTCTCCTCCTCTCTCTAAAATCAATACAAACATTTGCAGTATTTTTTAAAAGAGGACAGACGGGTTACAGAGGGCCAGCTGGTCACTAGAGTATCCGGTTCTCCAAAGACCTCCAGGGCGGGAGGGGCACCCGGGGCCAGGGTGGGCTGTTGTGGAGCCTGGAGGGACCCTGCCTGGGGTTTAGGCCCCACCCACACGGCTGGTGAGTTCAGGTGGCCAGCCCCCTGGAGGGGAGGCCCAGCTGGTGGTCACTTCAGACGGTCTCTGTGCTGTGCCTGGCCAGGCCCTGTGGTGTGATGTGGAAACTGAGGGAAAGAGGCAGTTACCATGGAAACGAGGTGTGTTCAGAAGAGACACCTAGGTGTCCTCTCTCTGGACAGAGCGTGTTGTTAGCACAGGTGGGTGCTCTGTCTCCAGCCAGACAAACCTTCTCGGGGGCAGGAGGCCCCTCCACCTAAAGCCTGGGGTTCCGGAGCCCTGAGCCGCCCCCAGAGGTGCCCACAGGGGACAGGTCTGGGGGAGCTCTGGGCGGAGTCACCCACGGTCCTGTAAGCCACCAAGGGACAGAAGTTCCGGATCCCAGAAGGGACCAGGAGAGGGAGTCACCACCACCTGCCGGCCTTTCCTGCCAAGGGATGTGCTGGGGGCGGGCAGCCTGGCAGCCAGCAGGGTGGAGGGTGGCGTCAGACCCCGTGGCCCTCGTTGAATTCCTCCCGCTCCCCCGGGGCTGACAGCACAGAAAGAGCCCCAGGAATGGCAGGCTCTGTCTTTGGAAGTTAATCCAGCTCCGAGTGGACTAACCGGACGCCCTTCAGAGAACAGCGTCCCAGGTCCAGGAACCAGGCTCCCCACGGCCCCTGGCAGCAGGGCGCTGGGCGGGTGGGGGGAGATGCTGACGGGGGAGCAGAGTGTGGCCCTGAGAGGCCTGGGCAGCGGGGAGGAGGGTAGAGAAGAGGGTGGGCTGAGGTAAGGGTGGGGGTCACAGGTATCCTCACCCAAAGCCGTGGGACCCCAGCGCCTCGCAGCCCCGCCCCTCCCGTGCGGGCAGGCGCGGAGGTGCTGCTGCCATAGACGAGGCCGCTCTCCCCGCTGAGCCCCGCATCTTCCAGCCACCCCACCCCAAGGCCACGGTCCCCGCCAGCCCTTCCAAGGCCGCCCACAGCCTGGACACCAGCCGGAGGGCGGGCACCAGTGGGGCAGCCTCTTCCCACGCTCCTCCCTCCTGCCCTCCCCTCCCCGTCCTTCTTCCTCTCTTGTCCCCTCCCCATGGTCTCCCATCCTTCGTGTCCGGCTGCAGGAGGGAACAGCCCTTGGGCAGGTGTGTCCCGAAGGTGGCTGTGCAGCCCCCCATGGCCCCAGAGGAGCCTGCCAGGACAGCTGGGTGCGGGCAGGAGGGAAGCTCGCCCAGCGGGAGCGGTCCCAGGATCTCGGAGTTGTGCTGTCATGGCGACTTCTCGATCCTCACGAGGCCCTTGCTCATTTCCTTGACTGATGGAGGTGCGGGCTCGTTGGCTGAGGCAGAGCCCTCCCACCCGGACACGGAGACTCACCCTCCCACGGGCACGGCTTCCCTGCGAAGGTCCTCGCCGCTGCTTTGCACCGCGCCCACTTGGAAAACAGGTCCCGGGAAATTAAATTGCTTAAATAGGCCCCCAGTTACAGCTCCGCGTGTTAGAGGAGAGGATCTAGGCGGTCAGGAGCCGTCCCTCAGGCAGACTCCAGAGGGAGCGGTCGCCGGCTCTGTGCGGGCGACACGGCCGCCAGGTGCCTCTCCCCTGGGCAGGCAGACGCGGCAGACCCCGCGTGAGCGGCAACTTGGTCAGAGTCGATGGAAATCTCTTTGTGACCCAAGTCCCAGAAGGACAGAGGGCAAATGAGCATTAAACATGTTTTAGTCATTAATAAAAACGAGACAAAGTTTCAGCCACCCTGACTGAACCCGGGTTCAGGATGCCACGCCCACCTCCCAGCACGTCAAGGCTTCCTGCGGGCCCTGGAGGCCAGGCACACGGAGCCCCATCCATCTCTCCTGCTGAGAGGGTGGCCCTCAGGAGCTGGCTGGAGCGGCAGAGGCCTGGAGAGTGGGTGCTGCAGGAGCCCGCAGGAATCATGGCTCAGCCCCAGGAGCTTGGCCAGGTGGGATGTGGCTGTGGCTGTCCTGACGCAGGCGGGATGCAGGCGACCTGGCCGTGGCCACCCCTCCGGAGGCTCTCTGCATCCCCTCGGGGTGCTTGGGGCTAGCCACACCGGGTGGGTCCAGGTGCTAGTTCAAGACCTGCCTCAGCAGCAGCTCGGGACACTGGGAGCAGGGAGAGCAGGGCGGGGAGGGCACACAGCTGTTTCTGACACAACGTAGTCAGTAAGCTCGGGTGAATTGGTGAGGAGCCAGGCCGTGTGCATATTTGCAGGGCACCCGATCCGATGGAAGCCGTGGCTGGAGGCAAGAGGGCCGTGGGCAGCTGCTGCGGGCTCAGGGCCCCTGCCTGGGGTGTTTCCCCGTACACCTGGCAGCTGCGTGACCTGGAAGCAAGTATGCAACCTTGACACCCTCGGTCCCTCATCTGACAAATGAGCCATGAGTTGGGGAGCGAGGTTGTATATTGTAGGTCCCCAGTCAATGTCACCCATTCTTTCATCCAGCAAACCGGTCTCAGAACCACAGTGCCTGGCCTGGAAGGAGCCACGCCCGCTAGAAAGCAGACACAGTCTTGGAGTCGCGCTTCCAGGCCCAGCAGGATGGCGTTCCTGGGGAGTAGCCGAGGGGAGGGCCAAGTTTGCCCGCCTGCTCCCTGGGACAGGCTCAAGAGGCCAAGGGAACTGGATGGGAAACGTTGGCAGGCAAACGCTGAGCATGAGGAAGTGGAGGTGGTTGCAGTAACACCGAACAGGGAGAGCGCCAGAGAGAGGCTGGAAAGAGCTCTCTGTGTCCGGAACGCGGCGAGCATGGAGCACCCACAGCACAGCTCCGAGGGCACGAGCAGAAGCAGAGTCCGCAGTCCCCGGGAGACTCACCGCTGTCCCTCAGGCTGAGGTAGAAAGCAGACGGCGATATATGAGCGTGTAACCAGTTGGAACAGCGCTGACCTGGTCACCGGGAAGAGGACGTTCCACCAGACAAGGGCAGAGTTCACATCAGTTCAAGTGCGCTGCAGCATCGGGGACGGTAGAGCAGAGCTGGGCCTTCAGGAAGCTGACACCCTTCCGAAGGTGGAGCTCTTTAGTGTTCCTGCCCTGTGCCTTAGTGGTTAGAGCATCCATCTGCGCACCGAAGGTTGAGGGTTCGATTCCCAGTCGAGGGCACGCACATGGGTTGCATGTTTGGTCCCTGCCCCTGGTTGGGGTGTGTAGAGGAGCCAACCAATTGATGTGTCTCTCACATCTCTCTTCTCTCCCTCCCTCCCACTCTCTCTGAAAAACAATGGGGAAAATATCTTCAGCTGAGGATTAACAAAAGAAAAAAATATTTTTGTTATTGTGATGAAATTAAATAACAGATCTATATGATATTCAGAAAAGTCCCAATATATGGAAATGGAGCAATACATTTTAAATCTTCCATGGGGCCAAGAAGAGATTTTAAAGAAAACCAGGAGGTAAATCTAGTGAAATGAAAACAGCAGCAGCAGCAGCAGCAGCAGCAGCATTTGTGGGTGCCGTGCAGCCGCGCTCTGAGGAAGCGTCAGGCTGAGGGGGCAGAGCAGGCAGATCGCCATGGCTTCGCTACGCCCAGGACACAGGAACCTTGGGACAAATTACACCCAAAACCAGGGGAAGGAAGAGCATCATGTGATGAGAAACAAAACAAGACAGGCAAATAGTGGAGAACACTGAGAGGGCCTAAATCATCTCTGAAAAGATTAATAGTTGATAAACCCCAAACAAGAGTGATGGAGGGGGAACACACGCATCTCCAACATCCGGAGAGAGACATTAAAAGAAGAATAAGGGGTGCTAGGAGTGATTTTGTTCCAGTAAGTTGGATAATGCAGATGAAATGGAAAAATGCTTGAAAAACACAACTGCCAAAACTCACACAAGAAGAAAGAGAAAGGATAAAAAGCCCTTCCTACAGGTATGGAAGAATTGAATTCAGAATTTTAAAAGCCCTCACCACAGAGAAGTCTGCGGCTCTGCTGGTGTCCCTGATTAATTCTGCGAAACACTTAAGAAAGAAATATTGTAAATCTGACATAAACTCAGAAAATAAGCAATAAAAAATTTTTACTTGTGAGGTCAAACAGTGGTTTGCTGGTAAATGTTCAGCAACCAGCTCGCTAGGAAGAATGTCTGATGGAAGTGTTTGCCGAGTTCTATAATGTCACACACGCCTGAGTCTGTTTCCAAGCTGGCGGCAGGGCATACGTGTGCTGAGGGACGTATGTGTGCTGAGGGATGTGAGTGTACTGAGAGACCTGCGTGTGATGAGGGACATGTGTGTGCTGAGGGACGTGTGTGTGCTGAGGGACGTGTGTGTGCTGAGGGATGTGAGTGTGCTGAGAGACCTGTGTGTGCTGAGAAACATTAGTGTGCTGAGGGATGTGTGTGTGATGAGGGACGGGTGTGTGCTGTGAGACGTGCGTGTGCTGAAGGATGTGCGTATGCTGAGGGACGTGTGTGTGCTGAGGGACGTGCGTGTGCTGAGGGATGTGAGTGTGCTGAGAGACCTGTGTGTGCTGAGAAACATTAGTGTGCTGAGGGATGTGTGTGTGATGAGGGACGGGTGTGTGCTGTGAGACGTGCGTGTGCTGAGGGACGTGTGTGCTGAGGGATGTGTGTGCTGAGGGACGTGTGTGCTGAGGGACGTGTGTGTGCTGAGAGACGTGTGTGCTGAGGGACGTGTGTGTGCTGAGAGACGTGTGTGCTGAGGGACGTGTGTGTGCTGAGAGACGTGTGTGCTGAGGGACGTGTGTGCTGAGGGACGTGTGTGTACTGAGGGACGTGCGTATGCTGAGGACCATTAGTGTGCTGAGGGTCGTGTGTGTGCTGAGGGATGTGCGTGTGCTGAGGGACATGTGCGTGCTGAGGGACGTGTGTGTGCTGAGGGACGTGCGTGTGCTGAGGGACGTGTGTGTGCTGAGGAACATTAGTGTGCTGAGGGACGTGTGTGTGCTGAGGGACGTGTGTGTGTGCTGAGGGACGTGTGTGTGCTGAGGGACGTGTGTGTGCTGAGGGACATTAGTGTGCTGAGGGTTGTGTGTGCTGAGGGACGTGCATGTGCTTAGAGACATGTGCGTGCTGAGGGACGTGTGTGTGCTGAGGGACGTGTGTGTGCTGAGGGACGTGTGTGTGCTGAGGGACGTTAGTGTGCTGAGGGACGTGTGTGTGCTGAGGGACGTGTGTGTGCTGAGGGACGTGTGTGTGCTGAGGGACGTGTGTGTGCTGAGGGACGTGTGTGTGCTGAGGGACATTAGTGTGCTGAGGGTTGTGTGTGCTGAGGGACGTGCATGTGCTTAGAGACATGTGCGTGCTGAGGGACGTGTGTGTGCTGAGGGACGTGTGTGTGCTGAGGGACGTGTGTGTGTTGAGGGACATGTGTGTTCTGAGAGACCTGCGTGTGCTGAGGGTCGTGTGTGAGCTGAGGGAGATGCGTGTGCTGAGGGACGTGTGTGTGCTGAGAGACGTGTGTGTGCTGAGGAACATCAGTGTGCTGAGGGACGTCTGTGTGTTGAGGGACATGTGTGTTCTGAGAGACCTGCGTGTGCTGAGGGTCGTGTGTGAGCTGAGGGAGATGCGTGTGCTGAGGGATGTGTGTGTGCTGAAAGACGTGCGTGTGCTGAGGAACATTAGTTTGCTGAGAGACGTGTGTGTGCTGAGGGACGTGTGTGTGCTGAGGGCCGTGCGTGTGCTGAGGGTTGTGCGTGTGCTGAGGGACATGTGTGCGCTGAGGGACGTGTGTGCTGAGGGCCGTGCGTGTGCTGAGGGCCGTGTGTGTGCTGAGGGAATTGTGTGGGCTGAGGAAAATACGTGTGGCGAGGGTTGTGCGTGTACCAGGGGATGTGCCTGTGCTGAGGGACGTGCATGTGCTGAGGAACATACATGTGCTGACTGATGTCAGTGTGCTGATGGACATGTGTGTGTTGAGGCACGTGCCTGTGCTGAGGGACATGTGTGTGACTCACCTATGTGTGATGGGGTCTGTCTCACCTGTGTGTGATGGGGATGTCTCCCCTGTGTGTGATGGGTTGTGTCTCCCCTGTGTGTGATGGGGTGTTTCCCCTGTGTGTGACGGGGGTGTCTCCCTGTGTGTGATGGGTTGTGTCTCCCTGTGTGTCATAGGTTGTGTCTCCCTGTGTGTGATGGGGTGTCTCCCCTGTGTGTGATGGGGGTGTCTCCCATGTGTGTGATGCGTTGTGTCTCCCCTGTGTGTGATGGGTTGTGTCTCCCTGTGTGTGATGGAGATGTCTCACCTGTGTGTGATGGGGATGTCTCCCCTGTGTGTGATGGGGGTGTCTCCCTGTGTGTGATGGAGTGATTCCCCTGTGTGTGATGGGGTGTCTCCCCTGTGTGTGATGGGTTGTGTCTCCCCTGTGTGTGATGGGTTGTGTCTCTCCTGTGTGTGATGGGTTGTGTCTCCCCTGTGGGTGATGGGTTGTGTCTCCCCTGTGTGTGATGGGTTGTGTCTCCCCTGTGTGTGTTGGGTTGTGTCTCCCCTGTGTGTGATGGGTTGTGTCTCTCCTGTGTGAGATGGGGGTGTCTCCCCTGTGTGTGATGGGTTGTGTCTCCCCTGTGGGTGATGGGTTGTGTCTCCCCTGTGTGTGATGGGGGGGTGTCTTCACTGTGTGTGATGGGGGTGTCTCCCCTGTGTGTGATGGGTTGTGTCTCCCTGTGTGTGATGGGTTGTGTCTCCCTGTGTGTCATGGATTGTGTCTCCCAGTGTGTGATGGGGTGTCTCCCCTGTGTGTGATGGGGGTGTCTCCCTGTGTGTGATGGGGTGTCTCCCCTGTGTGTGATGGGGGTGTCTCCCTGTGTGTGATGGAGTGATTCCCCTGTGTGTGATGGGGTGTCTCCCCTGTGTGTGATGGGTTGTGTCTCCCCTGTGTGTGATGGGTTGTGTCTCTCCTGTGTGTGATGGGTTGTGTCTCCCCTGTGGGTGATGGGTTGTGTCTCCCCTGTGTGTGATGGGTTGTGTCTCCCCTGTGTGTGTTGGGTTGTGTCTCCCCTGTGTGTGATGGGTTGTGTCTCCCCTGTGTGTGATGGGGGTGTCTCCCCTGTGTGTGATGGGGATGTCTCCCCTGTGTGTGATGGGTTGTGTCTCCCCTGTGTGTGATGGGGTGTTTCCCCTGTGTGTGACGGGGGTGTCTCCCTGTGTGTGATGGGTTGTGTCTCCCTGTGTGTCATAGGTTGTGTCTCCCTGTGTGTGATGGGGTGTCTCCCCTGTGTGTGATGGGGGTGTCTCCCATGTGTGTGATGCGTTGTGTCTCCCCTGTGTGTGATGGGTTGTGTCTCCCTGTGTGTGATGGTGGGTGTCTCCCCCGTGTGTTATGGGGGTGTCTCCCTGTGTGTGATGGGTTGTGTCTCCCTGTGTGTGATGGGTTGTGTCTCCCAGTGTGTGATGGGGTGTCTCCCCTGTGTGTGATGGGGGTGTCTCCCTGTGTGTGATGGGGTGTCTCCCCTGTGTGTGATGGGGGTGTCTCCCTGTGTGTGATGGAGTGATTCCCCTGTGTGTGATGGGGTGTCTCCCCTGTGTGTGATGGGTTGTGTCTCCCCTGTGTGTGATGGGTTGTGTCTCTCCTGTGTGTGGTGGGTTGTGTCTCCCCTGTGGGTGATGGGTTGTGTCTCCCCTGTGTGTGATGGGTTGTGTCTCCCCTGTGTGTGTTGGGTTGTGTCTCCCCTGTGGGTGATGGGTTGTGTCTCCCCTATGTGTGATGGGGGGGTGTCTTCCCTGTGTGTGATGGGGTGTCTCCCCTGTGTGTGATGGGGGTGTCTCCCTGTGTGTGATGGGGTGTCTCCCCTGTGTGTGATGGGGGTGTCTCCCTGTGTGTGATGGAGTGATTCCCCTGTGTGTGATGGGGTGTCTCCCCTGTGTGTGATGGGTTGTGTCTCCCCTGTGTGTGATGGGTTGTGTCTCTCCTGTGTGTGATGGGGGTGTCTCCCCTGTGTGTGATGGGTTGTGTCTCCCCTGTGGGTGATGGGTTGTGTCTCCCCTGTGTGTGATGGGGGTGTCTCCCCTGTGTGTGATGGGTTGTGTCTCCCCTGTGGGTGATGGGTTCTGTCTCCCCTGTGTGTGATGGGTTGTGTCTCCCCTGTGTGTGATGGGATGTGTCTCCCTGTGTGTGATGGTGGGTGTCTCCCCCGTGTGTGATGGGTTGTGTCTCCCTGTGTGTGAAGGGGGGTGTCTCCCCCGTGTGTGATGGGGTGTCTCCCCTGTGTGAGATGGGTTGTGTCTCCCTTGTGTGTGATGGGTTGTGTCTCCCTGTGTGTGATGGGGGGTGTCTCCCCCGTTTGTGATGGGGGTGTCTCCCCTGCGTGTGATCGGTTGGTTCTCCCTGTGTGTGTTGGGGGTTTCTCCCCTGTGTGTGATGGAGATGTCTCACCTGTGTGTGATGGGGATGTCTCCCCTGTGTGTGATGGGGGTGTCTCCCTGTGTGTGATGGAGTGATTCCCCTGTGTGTGATGGGTTGTGTCTCCCCTGTGTGTGTTGGGTTGTGTCTCCCCTGTGTGTGATGGGTTGTGTCTCTCCTGTGTGTGATGGGGGTGTCTCCCCTGTGTGTGATGGGTTGTGTCTCCCCTGTGGGTGATGGGTTGTGTCTCCCCTGTGTGTGATGGGGGGGTGTCTTCCCTGTGTGTGATGGGGGTGTCTCCCCTGTGTGTGATGGGTTGTGTCTCCCTGTGTGTGATGGGTTGTGTCTCCCTGTGTGTCATGGGTTGTGTCTCCCAGTGTGTGATGGGGTGTCTCCCCTGTGTGTGATGGGGGTGTCTCCCTGTGTGTGATGGGGTGTCTCCCCTGTGTGTGATGGGGGTGTCTCCCTGTGTGTGATGGAGTGATTCCCCTGTGTGTGATGGGGTGTCTCCCCTGTGTGTGATGGGTTGTGTCTCCCCTGTGTGTGATGGGTTGTGTCTCTCCTGTGTGTGATGGGTTGTGTCTCCCCTGTGGGTGATGGGTTGTGTCTCCCCTGTGTGTGATGGGTTGTGTCTCCCCTGTGTGTGTTGGGTTGTGTCTCCCCTGTGTGTGATGGGTTGTGTCTCCCCTGTGTGTGATGGGGGTGTCTCCCCTGTGTGTGATGGGGATGTCTCCCCTGTGTGTGATGGGTTGTGTCTCCCCTGTGTGTGATGGGGTGTTTCCCCTGTGTGTGACGGGGGTGTCTCCCTGTGTGTGATGGGTTGTGTCTCCCTGTGTGTCATAGGTTGTGTCTCCCTGTGTGTGATGGAGTGATTCCCCTGTGTGTGATGGGGTGTCTCCCCTGTGTGTGATGGGTTGTGTCTCCCCTGTGTGTGATGGGTTGTGTCTCTCCTGTGTGTGGTGGGTTGTGTCTCCCCTGTGGGTAATGGGTTGTGTCTCCCCTGTGTGTGATGGGTTGTGTCTCCCCTGTGTGTGTTGGGTTGTGTCTCCCCTGTGGGTGATGGGTTGTGTCTCCCCTGTGTGTGATGGGGGGGTGTCTTCCCTGTGTGTGATGGGGTGTCTCCCCTGTGTGTGATGGGGGTGTCTCCCTGTGTGTGATGGGGTGTCTCCCCTGTGTGTGATGGGGGTGTCTCCCTGTGTGTGATGGAGTGATTCCCCTGTGTGTGATGGGGTGTCTCCCCTGTGTGTGATGGGTTGTGTCTCCCCTGTGTGTGATGGGTTGTGTCTCTCCTGTGTGTGATGGGGGTGTCTCCCCTGTGTGTGATGGGTTGTGTCTCCCCTGTGGGTGATGGGTTGTGTCTCCCCTGTGTGTGATGGGGGTGTCTCCCCTGTGTGTGATGGGTTGTGTCTCCCCTGTGGGTGATGGGTTGTGTCTCCCCTGTGTGTGATGGGTTGTGTCTCCCCTGTGTGTGATGGGTTGTGTCTCCCTGTGTGTGATGGTGGGTGTCTCCCCCGTGTGTGATGGGTTGTGTCTCCCTGTGTGTGAAGGGGGGTGTCTCCCCCGTGTGTGATGGGGTGTCTCCCCTGTGTGAGATGGGTTGTGTCTCCCTTGTGTGTGATGGGTTGTGTCTCCCTGTGTGTGATGGGGGGTGTCTCCCCCGTTTGTGATGGGGGTGTCTCCCCTGTGTGTGATCGGTTGGTTCTCCCTGTGTGTGTTGGGGGTTTCTCCCCTGTGTGTGATGGGTTGTGTCTCCCTTTGTGTGATGGGTTGTGTCTCCCCTGTGTGTGATGGGGTGTCTCCCCTGTGTGTGATGGGTTGTGTCTCCCCTGTGTGTGATGGGTTGTGTCTCTCCTGTGTGTGATGGGGGTGTCTCCCCTGTGTGTGATGGGTTGTGTCTCCCCTGTGGGTGATGGGTTGTGTCTCCCCTGTGTGTGATGGGGGTGTCTCCCCTGTGTGTGATGGGTTGTGTCTCCCCTGTGTGTGATGGGTTGTGTCTCCCCTGTGTGTGATGGGTTGTGTCTCCCTGTGTGTGATGGGGGTGTCTACCCTGTGTGTGATGGGTTGTGTCTCCCCTGTGTGTGATGGGGTGTCTCCCCTGTGTGTGATGGGGGTGTCTCCCCTGTGTGTGATGGGTTGTGTCTGCCCTGTGTGTGATGGGTTGTGTCTCCCCTGTATGTGATGGGGTGTCTCCCCTGTGTGTGATGGGGGTGTCTCCCTGTGTGTGATGGGTTGTGTCTCCCTGTGTGTGATGGGGGGTGTCTCCCTGTGTGTGATGGTGGGTGTCTCCCCCGTGTGTTATGGGGGTGTCTCCCCCGTGTGTGATGGGGTGTCTCCCCTGTCTGAGATGGGTTGTGTCTCCCTTGTGTGTAATGGGTTGTGTCTCCCTTGTGTGTGATGGGTTGTGTCTCCCTTGTGTGTGATGGGGTGTCTCCCCTGTGTGTGATGGGTTATGTCTCCCCTGTGTGTGATGGGTTGTGTCTCCCCTGTGTGTGATGGGTAGTGTCTCCCCTGTGTGTGATGTGGGTGTCTCCCCTGTGTGTGATGGGGGTGTCTCCCCTGTGTGTGATGGGTTGTGTCTCCCCTGTGTGTGATGGGGTGTCTCCCCTGTGTGTGATGGGGTTGTCTACCCTGTATGTGATGGGTTGTGTCTCCCCTGTGTGTGATGGGGTGTCTCCCCTGTGTGTGATGGGGTTGTCTCCCCTGTGTGTGATGGGTTGTGTCTCCCCTGTGTGTGATGGGGTTGTCTCCCCTGTGTGTGATGGGTTGTGTCTCCCCTGTGTGTGATGGGGTGTCTCCCCTGTGTGTGATGGGGGTGTCTCCCCTGTGTGTGATTGGTTGTGTCTCCCTGTGTGTGATGGGTTGTCTCCCCTGTGTGTGATTGGTTGTGTCTCCCTGTGTGTGATGGTGGGTGTCTCCCCCGTGTGTTATGGGGGTGTCTCCCCCGTGTGTGATGGGGTGTCTCCCCTGTGTGAGATGGGTTGTGTCTCCCTTGTGTGTAATTGGTTGTGTCCCCCTTGTGTGTGATGGGTTGTGTCTCCCTGTGTGTGATGGGTTGTGTCTCCCCTGTGTGTGATGGGGGTGTCTCCCCTGTGTGTGATGGGTTGTGTCTCCCCTGTGTGTTATGGGGGTGTCTCCCCTATGTGTGATGGGGTGTCTCCCCTGTGTGTGATGGGGTGTCTCCTCTGTGTGTGATGGGTTGTGTCTCTCCTGTGTGTGATGGGGTGTCTCCCTGTGTGTGATGGCGGTTCTCCCCTGTGTGTGATGGGTTGTGTTTCCCCTGTGTGTGATGGGTTGTCTCCCCTGTATGTGATGGGGTGTCTCCCCTTTGTGGGACTAGGGTGTCTCCCCTGTGTGTGATGGGGTGTCTCCCCTGTGTGTAATGAGGATGTCTCGCCTGTGTGTGATGGGTTGTGTCTCCCCTGTGTGTGATGCGTTGTGTCTCCCTGTGTGTGATGGGGTGTCTCCCCTGTGTGTGATGGGGGTGTCTCCCCTGTGTGTGATGGGGGTGTCTCCCCTGTGTGTGATGGGTTGTGTCTCCCCTTTGTGTGATGGGCTGTGTCTCCCCTGTGTGTGATGGGCTGTGTTTCCCCTGTGTGTGATGGGTTGTGTCTCCCCTGTGTGTGATGGGGTGTCTCCCCCGTGTGTGATGGGGGTGTCTCCCCTGTGTGTGATGGGGTGTCTCCCTGTGTGTGGTGGGTTGTGTCTCCCCTGTGTGTGATGGGTTGTGTCTCCCCTGTGTGTGATGGGGGTGTCTCCCTGTGTGTGATGGGGTGTCTCCCCTGTGTGTGATGGGTTGTGTCTCCCTGTGTGTGATGGGGTGTCTCCCCTGTGTGTGATGGGGTGTCTCCCCTGTGTGTGATGGGATGTCTCCCCTGTGTGTGATGGCGTGTCTCCCCTGTGAAGAGCTGATTATTTTGCAGAGCACTGGCTGGGGAAGCTATTTCTTCACCGCAGAACCGTTCCTCTCTCGTGGGGCCACGTGTGTAAACGCATGTTCACTGGGATTGAGACACCATTTCCTGATCTCCTGTTGGAGAATCAGCCACCTCCCAGGGCCCATCTGGGAGGCGGCCAGGTGCCGGTGTCCTCTTCCGTGTGTGGCCGGCTGGGCTGCGGAATGACGGGGGGGCGGCCCTGTGCCCCTCCCTCTCCAGGGCGGCAGAGCTGTCTCCGGGCAGGGCCCTGTGGGGTGGAAGCACCTTCCCGCTGAGCTGAGCGAGGCTGCCTGAGCCCCCTCCTAGCCGCTTTGCAGAGCCCGCCTCTGCAGCCCGCGCCCCGGTGCTGGGGGGGCGCTGGCCGTGCCGTGGCTGCGGGCGGACGTTCGGGCGGTCGCTGGCTCGCGTGGTGAGGCATTGTCACGCCCGCTCCCTTCTGGGTCCGGGCCACAGCCTCTGGGCTCCCATTCCTCCGGGGCTTTGTCCTGTTTGTGGAGCTGCAGGTCTCAGTGTCAGTGAGCTGGCAGGGACGGGCATCCTTACTGGCACCACCATGTGCTCGCTGCTCCATCGAGGCGGGTCAGTCCTGGCCTGTGGGCACGAGCTAGCGGTGCCTGCCGAGGCTTTGGCAGGACTGCGGTGAGGGCGGCGGCTGAGCCTTCCTCTGAGGCTTCCAGGGATTTAACTTCTGGGCGGGATGGTCAGCCCACCTGCTCCCGGGAGGGGGTCCGTGACTCACCCCGTGGCACTCCGTGCCCCGCACTGACCCCCTCACAGGGCAACGAGGTGACCTTGGTGGGGCCAGTCGCTGCCATAACTAGAGGGAAATTACTTAATGTGGAGCCCAAATGCCAGAGGGTGGGGGCAGAGGCGGGGTCGGGCGGGGCGGAGAGGGGTGTCGGAGTGTCCGTGTTAGCTCCGTGTTTCGGGGTGACGCTGCTCTGCCATGGAGGGGCAGCCTTATGTTTGCCCCATGGGGCTGTCCTGCTGGCAGGCTCTCCTGGGCAGTGTGCGCTGCCTGTGCCGTGTGTGTGCTCACGTGTGAGCGAGTGTGTGCAGACTAGGAAGGTGTGGACCGGGTGGCAAAGCCGGCCAGGCCCGGCCTAGGCTCATCGGCCTGGCAGCCTGCACTCCCGTCGGCACCTGAGCCACGTGCTGGACCAGATGCCGTGAGGCCCCTCTGCAGAGCGTTCACACAGGAGCGATGTGTGGGCCCGGGCACGGCGGGAGGGGATGGGGCGGCCCAGCAGGGCTGCCGTCCAGCCCAGGCCCAGGCCCCTGGTGCGGGCTGCCGGGTGCCGGGAGGACTGCTCGGTGAGGGAACGTCCCACGGTCCCTCAGACGGGAGCGGCATCTGGTGGTTAATCTAAGTTCACGGCACAGGCTGCTCCGGAGGGAGACGCTGGGCCATAAATCTGGGCCAGACTTTGATTTGTGTCCAGTTCACCCCCTGTCTGTCACCCCCATTCCACAAACACCACGACAGCCCTCATTCCCACGGCCTCCCTGTCCCCATGCCTTTCACGGGGGCACAGGTGATGTGCACACACATCTCATGTACACATGCCTGTGAACACTGAAGCTGCATGTGTCCACACCTTCACACAGGCAAATCACACCCATGGCAGGTGCACACACAGCACACGTGTCTGCACACCTCGGGGGCTGCCAGACGTGCGGCCAGCCCGCCCGCCTTACCTGTAAGTAGTGTCTGACTGAGGCTGTGGTCCAAGACGGTGAAGATAAGGATCAGGTTTAGCACCAGCCTGGACGACAGACAGCCTCACCGGCGAGCGGCCATTAGTGCCGACACCGAGCGGAGAATCGCCAGGAATCGCCCTCCCGTGACAGCAGCCTGGGCCCCGGGGAACAGGGGAGGTCTGTGGGGGCGGCTGAGGGCTTCACTCAAATAAAACCTGGGCTCTGGGGGTCAGGGGGTCGTGGCCTTCGCCGTCTGGGGCTGCATGCTCATTGGGTGTGACCGTGTGCAGGGCACAGGCTGATGAGCTCAGCTCAGTAACAAATGCCCAGAAACCCCCTCCCTCGCCCTGACCCCCTCATGTCATTAGCACAGGACAGCCCCGCGCTGTTACACTTCACACCCACGTGGTTAGGAGCCGCAGACACCTCACAGCACTTCCCCTAGACCGCAGCTCTCCCAGCCCCACAGCCAATGGGGCCCGAGCACCCCTCTCCCTGGGGTTTTGTGTACAGCACATGTGTGCATGTGCTCAACACACACATGACATCTGAATCCATGTACATGTGTGTGCGCACATGCCACGCCCTTAGCTATTGGAGCGCTTCCTGAAAAAGACAAAGAGCCGCCACAGCTGGGAAGGCCAAGCACCACCACAGGCCCTGCCCCAGAGCACCCTGCGCCCCACAGTCACCCCAAGACCTGTTAGTGCTGAGCAGCCACACGCTCCAGCCCCGTGGTCCGTCCTGGGGCAGCTGCCGCTCTGGACCTGGTCTCCACGTCCCAGCTGTGCCACCTTCAGAGGAAGCGGGCACAGCGGTCTGGTCGCAGGGAGGTCGGGCTGGGGGAGGGCTAAAGTCAGGAGCGACTGGACTGCGCTCGGGGTCAGGGCCCCGGGCTGCGGGGCAGCTTTCCCCATGACCTGGCCCCCAGGGCCAAAGGCGTCCGTGCGGTGCGGCCCCGCCATCGGAGGCCCCCAGGGGCCCCGGCCTGGGGTTGAGGAATGTCTCTGCTCAGAGCAGCTGCATCCCCTTCCGTGTCCCCTGCCCATTGCCAGTTCAAGGTGTCAGGGGAGATGAGGAGGGGCTTGTGCTCCACCCCAAGTGGATGCGTCTGGGGCACCAGAGATGCAGACACAGTGACAGGACCGCAAGCAGGTTCCTGGTGTCTCTTAAAGGAGACAGCGCCGCAGACGCTGCACTGAGTATAAAGATGAGTTTACTACCGCTGTCACCCTCCCACCCGTGGCTCCCAGGCCCTGCCCCTGCCAGCCGGCCTCACGAGGCCCGGGCACCGAGTCCCAGGGCAGGGGGAGGACAGGGTGTGGGTCCCGGACGGGCACCTGCAGGAGGCGAGAGGAAGAGTGAGCCGAGGAGGGTTTAGGGAGAGGCCAGCCTCCAGCAGCCAGGACGATGGCCAACACAGCCAGGACATGCCCTCTGACCACCCGCTCTCCCTGCGGCAGCGCAGACAAGGGTTCCAGTGACAAAGGGTGGCGGGAGGAGATGGGCAGGGACAGCACATGCGAGTTGGGGGTCAGTGCTGGGCTGGGGCAGGCCACCCTGGGCAGCTGACCTCCACACAGACTACAATGTCCCAGGGCCGTGGCCACCGCTGCACCCCCGGCGGTTTCTCCAGACCTGGGGTCTGCAGGGCAACTGGAGGAAGTCAGGGGCAAGGGCTGGCGTGTGCAGAGCAACCCAGACCCACACCCTGGCCCTGAGCCAGCGGAGGCAAATGGCAGGAACAGGTCTCGCCCATGGGTCGGAGATGATTGACAGCAGACCTGGGGTGGGGCTCGGTAGGACTGGTCTGGGGTGTGGCCGATGGGGCGAGCACTGAGCCGCCGGAGCAGCCCAGATGGAAATGCATCCGGCTGCAGTTGTGCAGAGGAAGCCAGAGCGGCACTGGACCCGATGTAACCCATCCCTGCCAGGTTCTTGTTCCGGCATTAAGAAGGGTTCAGCAATCTGGAGAAAGGCTGTGTGTAACTTAAGAGTCCAGAAATGAAAGACAGTTTTGAAAGGCATTCGGGGTCAGAGGAGCCTAGCTAAAGAGCTAAGTTCTACTTGTCCCAGGACCCCTTGCTTTTTATTAACACAATTTGCCCTAGGGCAAAGTGGAGATATACACTTCAAAGAGTCTGGTTTTGTCTACAGCCTATTATCAGATTGGGGAACAGCCTATGACTGTTCAGGTGTTTGGCCAGTAGGAGGCAATACTGTAGGTTAAGATGCCCTGAGCTGTCTGGCAGCAAACAATCATCCTATTCAAGTTTGGGGAAATGCCTTCAGCCATTCCAACAGGCAATAACATGTGACTCAGCCCTTGTTGAGTCCCCAAATTCCATCAACCTTTTGATAAAACTCTTGCAATTATGACATGCTGGAACTGGCTTCCAGCATCTTACCCTTTTTGATTTTTTTTTTTAATTTAACAAGAATGCATGATTTAAGATTTTAAAATTCAGTGGAAAGGACAGAGTTCTATCAAGCCCCTTTAAATTATTGTAGGCATTAAGGAATCAGCCTGCAGTCAGTTTCTTTTTGGGGCCAACAATTCTTTGAGTCCCAATTTCAATGTCCAACAGTTCCTTCTGTGTACATGCCAGCAATGATATTTCAGTTCTGGATGGTGGACAAATGGTGGCAATGCAGGTCCAACCTTCTCTGGTTTGGTCCTGGGCAACCTGCAGCGATACACAGCTACTGACTGCTAGCCTGGCAAGGCATCTTCGCCATCTTCATTTCTAACTGTTTCTCCTCTGTTCTTGAGGGCCACTGCTATTCTGTGGCTGGAGCAGTCTGGTCAGTTCCTCTCTGGGATCCGTTGTTGCAGGAATCCACAAAAGCTTGGAGGAATTTTTTTGAAATATGCAAACATATTCTCGACCAAAGGTTAATAAAGGAATCTTTTTGAAAAATTAGACCTGGAGTCTTTTTTAAAAATATATATATATTTTATTGATTTTGTACAGAGAGGGAGAGAGATAGAGAGTTAGAAACATTGATGAGAGAGAGTCATCGATCAGCTGCCTCTTGCACACCCCCTACTGGGGATATGCCCGCAACCAAGGTACATGCCCCTGACCAGAATCGAACCCGGGACCCTTCAGTCCCCAAGCCGACACTCTATCCATTGAGCCAAACCGGTTTCGGCTTGAAGTCTTTTTTTTATTTTTGTCCAAATGATTTTCTTTTGGCTTATTTTGACACCATGTATGTTTTCATGGGTGTCTTTCAATCAGTATTATAAATGAAAATTTAATTTTCAAAGTAAAGAATTTATAGCAATTAAGAAATTTACTCAGGATATTTTCCCACTATCCTCCCCCTTTTTTAATTTAAATATTAGAAGGCTTTTGGAAATCTTACAATTCAGTCTTAATAACTTTTAATTTTTCTGCATAAAAATATGACTGCTTTGGCTAAAACTGGTTTGGCTCAGTGGAGAGAGCATTGGCCTGAGGACTGAGGAATCCAGGTTCGATTCCGGTCAAGAGCATGTACCTTGGTTGGGAGCACATCCCCAGTAGGGAGTATGCAGGAGGCAGCTGATCGATGTTTCTCTCTCATTGATGTTTTAAACTCTATCCCTCTCTCTTCCTCTCTGTAAAAATATCAATAAAATTTGTGTGTGTGTGTGTGTGTGTGTGTGTGTGTGTGTGTGTGTGTTTTTCCCCAAGAACTATGACTGCTTTGGATTCATTGCATGTTAAGCAATTTTACCGAGATGAAACATTTGTAAAATTAGGTAATGCTTCAGGAATAGGTTTTTGTCCAGTACAATTAAGTTTTCTTGTGAATATTCACTTATTTCAATTAGCCAATTTAAATTAATCTAAAGTAAGGTTTACTTTTTAACTTTACTTGTCCTAGGTTATGGACAGCAAATGACATTAATTAAATTTCTGCAATTAGTCTTTGAGTAACTTGACATAATCTTTGTCTAGTGAGGCAAAACCACAAACTATCCTGTTTCCCCGAAAATAAGACAGTGTCTTATATTAATTTTTGCTCCCAAAGATGCGCTAGGTCTTATTTTCAGGGGATGTCTTATTTTTCCATGAGGAAGAATATGGTATACATTTATTGTTAAATGAAAATAAAGGAAATTTATTACCTGTATACGGTACGGTAGTACAGTAGTTGTCAACACAAACCAGACAATCTGTGAATCCTACAGTATCAAGAATTTACTCATTTATTCAATGACAATCATGTCATCATCTTCTGGAACATCATCATCACAATCCAATTCCTGAATTTCCTGGTGAATTTCTTGTGACTCCATTTCTTTCAGAATCAGTGGACCAAATCTTTCATGTTTACCCTAGGGGGGCCTTATTTTCGGGGTGGGGGGTGCCTTATTTTTCACTCAGAAGGAAACCTGTAAGTAGGTCTTATTTTCAGAGGATGTCTTATTTTCGGGAAACACGGTATTCACTTTTACATTTAAGGCCTACTACATTGATTTTTAACTATAGTTCTTCAGATGTTTGAAAGAAACCTCTGTTTCCTTTCATAATAATATTCAGGCCTCAGTTTTAATTTTAAAATACCTTTGTATTTCTTTTTTATACCTGGCAACCTACAGACCTACTGCTTGGATACTAAGTCATGCAGCTGAATAGCTATATTACAATGACTCTCTTTATAATAAGTTTACTACTATTTATTGTCAGATTTAGTATTTTAATAACAATCTTTAGTTTACTCTGTAAATATTAGTGGAAAAGATTTCAAAATTTTTAAATTTCTCCTTTTTATTAAGCTTAGAACTTTATTTTTAAAGAGTATCCCTTGCCGAAACTGGTTTGGCTCAATGGATAGAGCGTCCGCTTGGGGACAGAAAGGTCCTGGGTTCGATTCCGGTCAAGGGCATGTACTTTGGTTGCGGGCATATCCCCAGTAAGGGGTGTGCAAGAGGCAGCTGATCGATGACTCTCTCTCATTTATGTTTCTAGCTCTCTATCTCTCTCCCTTCCTCTCTGTACAAAATCAATAAAGTATATATTTTTTTTAAAAACAAGAGTATCCCTTTAGGCTTATTTGCATATACAGAGGGATTATGGATAGTCCCAGTAACTTTCAGAGGGCTTAATCAAATTGCTTACAAAAATATTGGCTTTTCATATAATAAGTTAATTTATATGAGACTTTGATTATATTTTAAAAAGCTAATTTTTAAGTCATTAAAATGAGCATTTTCATTGAAAAAGCAAAGCAAGCAAATTAAATAAACTTAATACAGCTGATATACCAGGCACAAATGCTGCCCTATCTCCAATCTATTTAAAACGCAGTCAGCTAGAGGCTTTTTGATAGATCCTCCTTCCTCCAACTGATAACGAATAATGACGTAAACTCCACCTGCAGCCCAGACATTCCTGCGCACCTAGCAAGGCACCTTAAATGGACTGTACATTGAACCACCAATCAGCACCTGCCAAACACCCTGAGCCCCCGATTCCCAAGTCCCTAGGCCTTAATCATATGCCTTACATGAAGCCACCAATCAGTGTGTGCTGAGTGCCCTAAGCCCCGTCCCTTCTCTTTCCTCCCCTCAAAAGGTGCCTGCACCGGCCCTCTTCCTCTTTCCCCTCTGGAAGCAGTCGGCAGCGGTCCTCTCCTCCAATAAAGCCTGTGTCCTGGCATCCTGGTCTCCGGCCCCTGTTTCATCTTTCACTTTAAAAAAAAATAAATCTTTATTGCTCATATTATTACGATTGTTTCTCCTTTTCCCCCCATAGTTCCCTACCACCCAGTTCCTGCCCCACCCTCTGCCCTAACCTCCCCCAACCCATTGTCCTCATCCATAGGTGCACGATTTTAATCCAGTCTCTTCCTGCACCCCACACCCCTTTCCCCTGATAATTATCAATCCACTCCCTTTCTTTGCCCCTGATTCTATTATATTCACCAGTTTAATCTGTTCCTCAGATTTTTAATTCACTAGACTTTTAGACTCACTTGTTGATATATATGTATTTGTTGATCATAATTTTTATATATTTTTTTCTTCTTCGTATTCTTTTTTAAGAAATATGTTTTATTGACTATTTAAAGAGAGGAAAGTAGAGAATCATCAACCAGCTGCCTCTTGCACACCCCCTACCGGGGATGTGCCCGCAACCAATGTACATGCCCTTGACTGGAATAGAACCTGGAACCTTTCAGTCTGCAGACCGACGCTCTACCACTGAGCCAAACTGGTTTCGGCTCTTCTTCCTATTCTTAAATAATACCTTTCAGCATTTCATATAATACAGGTTTGGTGGTGATGAACTCCTTTAGCTTTTTCTTATCTGTGAAGCTCTTATCTGGACTTCAATTCTGAGTGATAGCTTTGCTGGATACAGTAATCTTAGTTGTAGGTTCTCATTATTCATCACTTTGAATATTTCTTGCCACTCCCATCTGGCCTGCATAGTTTCTGTTGAGAAATCAGCTGACAATCGTATGGGTGCTCCTTTATAGGTAACTACTTGCTTTTCTCTTGCTGCTTTTAATATTCTCTTTGTCTTTTGCTCTTGGAATTTTACTTATGATGTGTCTTGGTGTGGTCCTCTTTGGATTCCTTTTGTTTGGGGTTCTGTGTGCTTCCCTGGACTTGTAATTCTAATTCTTTCACTAGGTGAGGGGAGTTTTCTGTCACTATTTCTTCAAATAGGTTTTCAGTATCTTGCTCTCTCTCTTCTTCTGGGACTCCCATAATTCTGATGTTGGTTTGCTTGAAGTTGTCCCAGAGGCTTCTTGCACTATCTTCAACTTTCTGGATTCTCTTCTTGCTTCTGTGGAGGTGTGTCCTTGGCTCTTTGTGTTTCAAATTTTTGACTTGATTCTTGCAATATTCTGGTCTGTTTTTAGAACTCTGTATAATATTTTTTATTTCAGTCAGTGTATGCTTTATTTCTAGTTGATCCCTTTTCATATCCTCAAAGGTCTTGTTTATCAGCCTTTTCTAGGAAATTCTTGAAAAACCTTATAACTGTAGTTTTGAAATCTATATACAGTCTTTTTTTCTCCTCCCTCTCTTTCGTTTGAGATCTATTTCCTTGTCTCAGCATTTTTGCTGCTTCCAAAAGTTGGTAGGATCCCTTTTTGTGTTTGGCGTCCTATATGGCCCAATGGATCAGCCTCCTCAGTTACCTCAGGTAACTCTTGGTGGACTGTGTGTACAGCCTTGTTGTAGTTAAGTCTTAATTGTTGTTGGTTTCACTGGGAGAAATTGACCTCCAGGCCAATTGGATGTGAGAATCAGCTGTGTCTACTCCGGTGCCGGGGCCAGCCTGGCAGGTTGAACCGGGCTGAGGTAGGGAGGTGGGAATTGAGAAAAGAAAGAGAGACAGGAAAGCGGGGTCGGGAGGACTATAAATCATCGAGGAACTGTAACAAGTTTATTCACTGCCCAAGGTAAAATAAAAAATACACAGGCACTAATTAGGAGGTCTGTCAAGAGGAGTGTATTTCTTGTTCCTCTTAATCTCTAAAGAAGAGACAGAGCATAAGGACAAATTCTTAGTACAGCAAATCTCAGTAAATAGTTACAGACTTCTTGTCAAGCCATGAAAGGTTGCTCTCATTCTACTGATAATCACCATCCAAACAGGTCAGGGAAAACCGTTTGGGTAGGGGGCCAGCCCTGCTAGCCCCCTCAGATGCAAGGACCTTGTCAGCTTACATCCTGTCACCAACACTCTGGGATACCTTCTGTATTGGAGACAGTCTTATAGGATCAGACTTGCAAAATTGCAAAAGCCTCTATGCTCAGCTTGGATGGGGCAGAGTCTCAGGGCTGAGCTGACAGTCTTGGCTCTCCGTTAGCCCTGCCATTGTGCACTCGCCTGAGTTTCCGCCTGACCGTCTCAAATTCCCCATGCAAGAGCATGAGTGCCCCGGGGGTTCGCCCAGAATTGGGTTGGGTCTCTGTAGTCTGGAGCTTCTGACTCCTTCCACTATGGAGAGGCTTCGGCAACCTCTGTGGTCAGACCTCTCTGCTTGCACTCACTCACGCGCGCAACTGTAGACCCTGCCTGCTGCGGCTCCTATCTGCCTCAGTCTCCCAGTCTCTGAGACTCTAGGTGCCTTTCTCTACAGTCCGGACTCCACCCATATGAGCCTGAGTCCATGGGGTTTCGGCCAGGGTTGGGGGAGTCTGTCTCTTGAATGGTCCCTTATGAGAGTAGTTGAAATCTGATGTCGTCTCACACTGACCACTAGATACACTAGTTTCCAGATCTCCAATGGAGAATTCAGCTGCTGTCTGAGCCACCAAGCAGGAGCCACTGCAAGAACTACAGTTTTCTCCTCTTTGCTTGGACTTGGCGGTTTTGTTGCTGGAGCTGCAGTTTATTTAATTAAGCTGTCACAATACAGGCCATTTATATGCAAAAGGAGCTGTGTGGTGCCTGGGCAGGTCTGTAGAATGTGTGGGCGGGGCCTCAGGTTGGGGCAGGTTTCAGGACGTCACTAGGCTGGGGCGTGGCTAACAGCAATGGCTGCCCTCAGCCTTCCTTGCCCTTCCGTGTTTCCACATCCCTGCTTCCCTAATGGCTGACAGACCAGCTTCTCCCCGTAGGTGTCTGGGTCTCCCACGTGACCCCAGAAACTGGATTTCAAAGTGATCGGGAGCTTGTTTCCCTTCGGGTTGAAAAAAAAGCTTAGTGCCCACTCGCCCGCCACCAGCCCGATTCGCGTGCCTCCGTACTTAGGCTCCTCAGATTTCAGTGCTTGCGCTCCTTTCTCTTTCAGCCAGCCTTCCCATGATCTTGGGTGAGAGATGTCCTATCTATTAGTTTTAATTTTGAAATTGTTGTTTGAGGTGACAGACCAGTTGTTCACCTATGCCACCATCTTGGTTTCTTCTCATCTTTCACTTTTATTAAAATTCTGTCTTAAAATTCTGCTGTTGGATTTTAAGAAATAGTTTGTTACTTTATTTTGCCCTTATTAGAGGCCAAAACCTTCTTAACATTTAAAGTATTAATATATTGATTAATTTTTATAGTTTTCCATGTGATCTCAAGTATATTAGATCAGTTAAATTTAAAATATTTCCCTTAAGGAGAACAAATTCCTTGAATCACTCCGGGCCCTTGGAGTTTTCCAAAAATCATCCCTCGGTTATAGCCTTGAAATTTAACTTGGAAAGACCATCAAATACACATATATATGATTTAAAGATTATATACTTTTTGCCGAAACCAGTTTGGCTCAGTGGATAGAGCATTGGCCTGTGAACTGAAGGGTCCCAGGTTTGATTCCGAACAGGAGAGGGTATCTTGGTTGCGGGCACATCCCCAGTGGGGGGTGTGCAAGAGTCGGCTGATCGATGATTCTCTCTCATCGATATTTCTAACTCTCTCTTCCTCTCTGTAAAAAATCAATAAAATATATATTAAAAAAAGATTATATACTTTTTAATAATTATCTTAAGATATCAATTAAATTTAAACTGGTTTTGTATTAAAAATTTGGTTGAAATCACAAAATCAATTCTCTTTTTTAATTAGACCAGTAAGCAACACATTTTGAATTTCTAATATTTTTCAGAGAAAACACAAGATTTTATTTTATTTTTTAAATTCTGTACTTTAGGCATTTAATTACCACAATTACATTTTCTCCCAATTTAATTTTGAAATATAGTGGTAAAATACTTTGGTAAACACTGCTGTTTGGCCGAAACCGGTTTGGCTCAATGGATAGAGTGTTGGCTTGGGGACTGAAAGGTCCCGGGTTCGATTCCAGTCAAGGGCATGTACCTTGGTTGCGGGCACATCCCCAGTAGGGGGTGTGCAAGAGGCAGCTGATTGATGACTCTCTCTCATCGATGTTTCCAACTCTCTATCTCTCTCCTTTCCTCTCTGTACAAAATCAATAAAATATATTAAAAAATGAAAATAAAAATAAATTTTTTAAAAAACTGCTGTTTGAATTTTAACTCTGCTGAGTCTGGCTCCTGCCTGATTAAACACGGAATACTTACCTCAGCTTCCAGGTGGAGGCCTGGAGGCTAAGGCAATTTTCCCTTGCCTGGGACCAGGACCACAGGAGATTGATTCCCACTGACTCAGTAGCTTCAGGGATAGAAACTTTAGAGACTAACCACTGAGCTCTGCTTCTGTGTTATCGCTATCGCAAGATAGGGCCACATTCCAATGGCCAGCAGGATGTGACTGGGAACTGACCCTGCGGGCTGTCCCAGTCTTTAGAATTTAGTCTTTAGAATTTAGGAACTGTTACGCCCAGACTTCGTGATCCCCAAGGATCACGAAGTTAAAACTCAGCAGAGTTAAAACTCGGCACCAGGGAGCCGAGTCCTATGCAATAAACAAAAGAGCCTTTTCCATGCTAGCATGGGCTCTGTCCCACTCACGCTGGCAGCATGGCGGAAGAGAGCGAATTTCGCCCAGTCCAGGGGTTTTACTCCGGTTGGTGGTGATGTCACTGCCTCGGCTAACCCTGATTGGTTGGGTGAGGGCTAGGGTTCAATTACAGAATGGAGGATAACTCCGCCCTGCCCCACAATGGAGTCGGGAGCCCATCCTCGCCCCGCCCTGCCCTCTCATTCCCCCCTTGTCTAATATGCCTGAATCAAATCATTGTCTCAGCCTACTTCCTTTCAGCATAAACAACAAATACAGTTACCAAGACCCTTAGTACCACAGTTCCCATCAGTATTGTCCTCACTGAAGTCCAGTTCCCATCCTGCAGGCATCAGTTCTCCTCCTGGCCTGTGTGGAGCCCAGGCTGGGGATCTCACAGGTGAGGTCACTAGTTGCCAGGATCCAGGCCATGCAGGAGCTGGGAGTCATGTAGTCAGGTCTGGGTGCCATCTACTTCAACAGCAGTGGGCATGCTCAGGATAACAGTGTAGCATCCCTTTGAGTCCTCGGGCAGTGAATTCCTTTACCCACACTGAGTTCCTGGGCTACAGGGTCTGCAGTGGGCACTGGCAGTGCATCTGGAACAAGGAAACTGCAGAGGCTGTAAGGACTTGAGCAAGGGAATGGTTATCATACATGATCCCCCCCGCCAAAAAAAAGAGGGAAATTTGTCCCAGGAAGGGGTACACCTGGCCCTTAAGAGGGCAAAGGACAGGGGGTTGGTCCAATTTTCACTGATTCTAGGACACATTTAGTTAAAACCCCTTTTCCAGAGTCTCACTTACCTGTCCTAAAGCTAGAGCTATACTCTGAGATACCTTAGCTACCAAGGTGGGGCTGTTATCTGATACTGGCAGCCCGAATCTAGGTATAATCTCCTGGAGTAATTTCTTGACTTCTATAGAGGCAGTTTCTGTCTTAGTGGGGTATACTTCAACCTAATCTGAAGTGTCTACAAAAACTAGACCTTATTGCTGGTGGTTTAATCTCTGAAATCCACCTACCAATGCTCTCCTGGGGAAGTTCCCTGGGACCCCCTTACCTTGCTTAGCATTTACTGTGCACAGACAGTACTTCTAGCAACTCTGCCTCACAGAAGTTCAGAAGTCTTGGTGACACTTAAGTGGGTAACTCTGACCTAGAGCCTCTGGGACCAACAGTCTTGTCATCAGGAGGGTCCACCAATCATCTGGTCCTTCAGTGGCTTGTTTCTGTTCAGCCGATTCCTTCTGGCTGCAGTTGGTAACCCTCTTTTCTCTGTGGATGGCACAGTGTCTCCATCAAAGGGCCTGGATTAAGGCCAAAAGTTCAGGAACTGAACCCAAATGGTGTGGTCCAGGGTGACTACCGCTGCCTCTGCATATCAGGTCCCATCCTGAACGTAACTGCTCCCATCCGTGAACAGTACCTTGTCGTCTGTTACCTCTGTGCAGTCATGAATGGGTTCCTCCATCATCATCTGGAAGCAGGCTGGCAGGGTTGATGGCCAGAGTCTTATGAATCTGGACACGGGGCTGGTCCAGGAGAAAAGCTTGGCTCCTGGCCCAGAGTCTGCTTATCTGCCTCCCTCATCAGCAATTCTGTGGTGGCCACTGCCTGGAAGCACACTGGCCACCCTGCTGCCACAGGGTCTGGTGTCTTAGACAGATAGGCAACAGGTTTCTTCCAGGGACCTAGAGTTTGAGTGAGAACCCCTTTGGCAATGCTTCTTACCTCACTCACATAGAGGTGGAAGGGCTTCGTGACGTCTGGCAAGGTTGGGGCAGCTGCTGAGATGAGAGCCTTCTTTAGCTCCTCAAAGGCCCGTTGTTCCACTTTGGACCAGTTCAACAGCTGCATTCCCCCAGTACGTGCTCCTTCCGAAGACTACAGTCCTTCTTGATGTCCAAGGAAAACAGGCAGTTTGTCCGGTGGCTTCCTGGGCTGATGTACAGGTCCTATTGGCTCTCTCAAGACTAAATAGGCTGCCCCAATGCCCATCAGGAAACTAACAGGCTTGCCTCTCCTAGCTAACCTGTCAGGACATTCTCTTTATAACTTTTATAAAAATCTTATCTTCCAAAAATACATAACCATGCCTCAAATTTTAAAGAAAAGGCAAAGGAGGAGGGACATCCAGTACACTGTTCCCAGGCCTCCAGCCGCTTGAAATTTAAAATGCCACATTTTCCCTACAGATACAGATTTATCTGCATTTCTAAGCCCCCTCTATCCCCCCCCCCCGCCCCTGCAGAACATCGGTGAAAATTGTCCAAGCAGTCGCGGGGGGTTAAATCATACAAATAAATGTTTTCACATTGTTTTAACACAATTCTAAATAAATTATAAACCTTTGTGATGAAGTCCACTTAAATCTATAAAGTAGACACACATGACTGAAAGCCAAAATGATTCCCAAAGTTTAAACAACCAAATGTACAAAATACAAGATGCAGGATCAAGCCCAAATTCAAGATTACAATGTGATTACAAATGATAACAACAATGGCATATGAGAAAAGCAAAACAAAACAAATTAATATGGCTATCACTTTTTCTACATTAAGAGAAAAATATATGACTTAGCCTACTTCTTCACAAGAGGCACACTATAAATTCCCAACAAATTTACTTAGGTCTGTATGAAACAACCTGGATGGGCTCAAGCATCATATAGATTCCTCATCTGACAAATGAGAATAAATCAATCCTTGAGATCTTTGATCATTACTGCTTATTCTTAACACATGTTGCCTGTGATACTAAACTCAGACCTGGGAAATGTTCCCGTCACTTTCCGCAGGTGAGGCAGCGGCTCATGCCGCTCACCTCGTCCTGGGAGAGGCTTCCATCCCTCTCCCCATATGAGGGCCCTCCCGGAAGGTTAGAACGTCTTCTGAAACCTGCTGCCCGTGGCCTTCATGGTGCGTCCACCAGGCATATTCGGGCACCAATTCCACGAGGGGTTTTACGTCCCTCCAGAGCACTCACACAAGGACACAGACAACACACACCTACCGCGGCCAGTCAGGCTCTCCAGATCGGGTCCCTCATGGTCCTGGCTGGGGATCCCGGACAAATTCCTCCATATGTTTCGCCCAGACTTCGTGATCCCCAAGGACCACCAGGGAGTGAGTCCGATGCAATAAACAAAAGAGCCTTTTCCATGATAGCATGGGCTCTGTCCCACTCACGCCAGCAGCATGGTGGAAGAGAGCAAATTTCGCCCAGTCCAGGGGTTTTACTTTGGTCGGTGGTGATGTCACTGCCTCGGCTGACCCTGATTGGTTGGGTGAGGGGTAGGGTTCAGTTACAGAATGGAGGATAACTGCGCCCTGCCCCACAGTGGAGTCAGGAGCCCATCCTCGCCCCGCCCTGCCCTCTCAGAACAAAGGAAAATTCTTGCGGATTAGGCCCTTAAAAGACTTGCCTACACCAGGAACAGTACAGTCGTATGGAGAGCACCTGCGTGTGGTGCTCTCGCGGCTGTCCTGGCCAGGTATTTCAATAAATCCTTGCCTGCTTTTTTAAATTAACCATCAGCCTCTGGTGGTCTTATTCTGAACCCAGGTTTTGACCCCACAACAACTTGAATCTTGAACTTTTAGAGCTGGCAAGTCAAATATTTAACAGTTCTTGATTAGTAACAACTTTATATTTTTAAGTATAAATTTCAAAAATACAAGTCATAATCAATCAATAGTTTTAATTCTGCCCTCTAGATTTTTCATGAGATAAATTTAGATTAATACTTTACCATTTCAAAATACCTAGATATTTAATAAATTTTATTCGTTATATAATTAAGCAAACTTCCAAAATTTTAAACTGCCAAACAAGTTTGGAGGAAGTTTGTAGCCATTCAAATGCAAAATCATCACATTCCTCCCTTGAGAGATTGCTGCTCCTGGGTAATCTTGGCCTACCTACTTGTTCTGCTGAGGGAAGGGCGCCTAGCCTTCCTAATTAGCAAGAGGCATAGCCAGCTTTTCCTGGGCTACTTAGATTTTTTATTATTAATATTTTTTTAAAATCTATGTTCAACAATTTTTGAGATTCAAATCCAGATATAATTATTTTAAGGTATTTTCTTTGGCAAATTTCTGTAACAGAGACAATTTACTGATTTTCTTGGAGGCCTTAAAGTTAACTTTTTAACATGGTTCATTAGCATTTTTTAATTAATATTTTATTGATTTTGTACAGAGAGGAAGGGAGAGAGATAGAGAGTTAGAAACATCCATGAGAGGGAGTCATCGATTAGCTGCCTCTTGCACACCCCTTACTGAGGTACATGCCCTTGACCAGAATCGAACCCGGGACCCTTCAGTCCCCAAGCCGACGCTCTATCCATTGAGCCAAACTGGTTTCAGCTCAGTTCACTAGCATTTTAAAAACTACTCTTTATTATGGAAATGCAAATCTTGTTGCTAGAGCCAGCTTGTATTTTTCTGTTTGTTCCTTTCCGCCATCTTTCTGAGGAAAAAAACAGACCTTGGGGTTTTATTTTGTACCATCGCAAAGAGAGATTTCAGCTTAGCTCAAGACTTTATTAAAATCCAAAATCAGACTGTGCGCACATTTTGTCTTAAACTAGCTTCTCTCTTTATGAGCACAGAAATCCCAGGCACATTTCTAAATTTTGTAAAACTTTTCATGGCGAGAAGGAGACTTTAAATTTGCATATTTGGGGAGGGGGCATCCATATTGGATTGCCACATGCCCTCCTGCTTGCTTCGGGGGAGATTTCAGCAGCTGACCTGCCACATTTCTTTTCCCAATTACAGTCGTGCTTAATAGAAAAGACAGACTTTCCGAAGTAATGACTGGCATCCAAGGTGACCTTAGCCAAATTTTGCTTTTCCCAACGAGTTTTTCTATGATTTTAAAAAAAATATATTTTATTGATATTTTACAGAGAGGAAGGGGGATAGAGTTAGAAACATCGATGAGTCATCGATCAGCTGCCTCTTGCACGCCCCCTACTGGGAATGTGCCTACAGCCAAGGTACATGCCCTTGACCGGAATCGAACCCTGGACCCTTCAGTCTGCAGGCTGATGCTCTATCCACTGAGCCAGACGGGTTTGGCTCTTCTATAATTTTTAAACAAAGCTTTAAATAGTGTTTTTGTGGGAGAGTTGACAGCTCTGCCCTCTCTGGCCTTTGAGTCTCTCTGCACCAGAGGCAGATCTGGCAGCAGCGTTTCATTTCTTATTACAGATTTTCAATTCCAAATACGAACTAGGATTTAATTTGAACAAGAAACCACATTTTTTAAAAAAGTACCTTTTAATATTCCAGTTTGTTTATAATTTTGTCTTTTAACAAAAATTTTCCCCATTATAATCTGACTTAAAACAAAAGATTTTCCTTGCCCACTCTGCGACTTTTCCAAAGCTAGTATAAGCTACACACAGTTCAGTCTTTACCACTTACCAGTGTTGTTTCCACTCAGGCAAATCCTTCTTTTCCAGAAGCTCCGAGTTCAAGCACCATTAATGCCGGGGTTCTTGTTCCAGCATTAAGGATTCAGCAATCTGGAGAAAGGCTGTGTGTAACTTAAGAGTCCAGAGATGAAAGATAGTTTTGAAAGTCATTGGGGGTCAGAGGAGCCTAGCTAAAGGAGCTGAAAGATGAAACAGAGGGTTGGAGACCAGGATGCCAGGACCCAGGCTTTATCGAAGGAAAGTACCGCTGCCGGCTGCTTTCAGAGGGGAAAGAGGAAGAGGGCCGGGTGCAGGCACCTTTTAAGGGGAGGAAAGAGAAGAGATGGGGCTTAGGGAATTCAGCACACGCTGAATTGTAAGGCATATGATTAGGGACTTAGGAACTTAGGAATCGGGGGCTCAGTGTATCTGGCAGGTGCTGATTGGTGGTTCAATGTACAGTCCATTTAAGGTGCCTTGTTAGGTGCGCAGGAATGCCTGGGCTGCAGGTGGGGTTTACGTCATTATTCGTTATCAGTTGGAGGAAGGAGGATCTATCAGGAGCTAAGTTCTACTTGTCTCAGGACCCTTTGCTTTTTATTAACACAATTTGCCCTAAGGCAAAGTGGAAATATACACTTCAAAGGATTGGGTTTTGTCTACAGTCTATTATCAGATTGAGGAATAGCCTATGGCTGTTCAGGTGTTTGGCCAGTAGGAGGCAATACCATGTAGATTAAAATGCCCTGACCTGTCTGGCAGCAAACAATAATCCTATTCAAGTTTGGGGAAATGCCTTTAGCCATTCCAACAGGCCCTTGTTGAGTCCCAAGTTCCATCAACCTTTTGATGAAACTCTTGCAATTATGGCATGCTGGACTGGCTTCTGCACATTCCCATGTGCCCTGTCCCCATATCAGTGCACCCCTTCCATACCCACCTGGCCTGTGGCAGCTGTTCCCCTGGGTGAATCAGCAGGCCACAGCCCGGTGAACACATCACTGTGGCCAAAGCTGTGTCTAGAGACATGCCCGAGGCAGGAGGATGAGTGAGGACCACTAATCCTGGAGAGAGCAGTGAGCTGAGCAGTGGCCCCCAAAAGCTTTGTCCCCATCCCAACTCCCAGAACTGTGAATGGGTCCTTAGTTGGAAAAAGACTCTTTCTAGATGAGATCACATCGAGTTAGGGTGGGCCCCACACCCAGTGATGGTGTCCTTACAAGAGAAAAGGAGATTTGAGACAGACACAGAAAGAAGGCCACATGAAGACAAAGGCAGAGATGGGGGTGAGATGTCTACAAACCAAGAGTTGCCCCAACCATCAGAAGCTGGGAGAAGCCGAAACTGGTTTGGCTCAGCGGTAGAGCGTCGGTCTGTGGACTGAAAGGTCCCGGGTTTGATTCCGGTCAAGGGCATGTATGTTGGTTGTGGGCACATCCCCGGTGGGGGGTGTGCAGGAGGCAGCTGGTCGATGTTTCTCTCTCATCGACGTTTCTGGCTCTCTATCTCTCTCCCTTCCTCTCTGTAGAAAAATCAATAAAATGTATTTTAAAAGAAGAAGAAGAAGCTGGGAGAAGCCTGGAACAGATTCCCCTGAGATTCTCCAGGGGAACCAGCCCTGCCCACATGTTGATCTTGGACTTCCAGTCTCCAGAACTGAAACAGTGAGTTTCTGTTGCTAACAGCCACCAGTTCGTGAACCTTGTCACAGCAGCCATGGAAACCTAAGCCAGGTGCTGCGGTGCACAGGGGTGGATCCCGGTCATACCCCTCTCACCACCCTGCTGCCTGGGTGTGCTTGCTGGTGGGCCAGTCGTGGAAGTGGGTGCCGTGAACTGTTACACTACGGACATGGATGGCCCTTTGGCTAGACACTACTTCTCTGCCTCAAAGTCATCTCCCTGTGAAAATTATCAGTCCCTGTGAGCTCTTCTTAAAATGCTACAAAGCTCTCTACCATCTTCACGCAAACACATCATAGTCAGCAGCCAAAGGCAGTTTGCTCCAGCTTGTGTGAAGGAGCAGAGCAGACAGCCACAATTACTCTCTTCAGACACTTGTGGTTGATCAAGTGCCCAACCCCCTCAGAGATCCAAACAATGCACAAGTTTGTTCACCTTTCTCTTTTTACATTTAAATTGAATTCTGTCTGATATCATGCAAGCTAGATTACAGGAAGGGAAGTCTTGTTCTTTTATTCAGTTGGTTCCTACTATGTGCCAGCAGCGTGCCATCTTGGATATACAAGGGTGAATGGGACAACTTGGCTGCAGACACTAGAAAAAGCAGGTTTCTGGCCAGGGAGGTAGAGCAGTTGCCAGAAAGTGAACCAGAGCAGGTGACAAACCAGGACTATCCTCAGGTGGAACTTATCCCAGAGAAGCTGGTGGTGAGCAGAAGCTGGATATGGATGCTTCGAGGGGACAATGCAAATGTGCTGGTCCCAGAAAAGCTATAGCCATGATGGCTTTGTGCAACCCCCCATCTCCCATCTCTAATCCTGGGACCCTCAAGGAAACAGAGCAAAACCCAACGCTGGGCTGTGAGGACCTGGAACCACGGCGGGCGCTGTCCGAGGTGCTGGACCATGCCTCTTGGAATCCCCGCCCTCCACTGACCAGACCCTTGGCCATCCCTATCTGTGCACAGGTGTGCACGTGTGTGCATGTGTGTGTAAAGGAAGAGGGCTCAATCCATCTGGCATTGCCAAGATGCTGAGTGAAATGTTCCTACCTGGCATTATCGCCAAGAACCTCACCCTTGACTCCAGGCCTCTGTGGGGGAGTCTTGTTCAGAGAATGTGTGATCACGTGCAAAACCAAAGCAGATCATTTGCTTCTCACCGACGCCACATTAGTGCACTTGGAACAGTTACGCGCATGCAAACATCAGAGCTGTGCCCCCCTCTCCTCAGACACCCCATAAAGAGCCTCCTGGTGCCTTATGACAAAGGTCAAATGTGCCAGAAAGAATTCCCCTCGAGGCGGGAACCCGAATCTGCCTGTGGCCACGCTCACACCTCTTGTAAGCTGTGTATGTCACTGAAGGGGCGGCGAGGCCACTGACTCCCCCAGTGCCTACACTGAGGACAGAGAGCTCTGAGAGCGTAAGTGCTGGGAATGCACCGCTGGCTCAGCAGCACAGCAGACACTATGGCACCACCCTCAGCCACCGCCTGCCTGATGCCCACTGGCTGCTCTGTGTCCCTCTGTGGGTGGCCTCGCTGAGCATGATGGGAGGACTGGGGGTGAAGGCACTGTGGTTCTCTCAGCCCGGTGGGAACTCTGCAGGACATGGTCCGTGCTGTCCCCTGGCTTACACCACAGCTGGCTCACACCAAACCCCTTGTTGCCCCCCCACTTCCCCACACCCAATCGGGTCTCCTCACATATATGTGTGAGGGCACGAGTCTGTGTACACACAGAAACATCAATGTGAGAGGAAAATAGCGAACAGTTGCCTCCTGTGCAGCCCTGAGCAGAAGTTGAGCCTGAAGCTTTTTGGTGTACAGGATGACACTCCAACCCACTGAGAAAATATCTAGCTTTAAAGGCATTGCATCCAGGTCTTGGCTGGGTAGCTCAGTTGGTTATAGAATCATCCTGATACGCCAAGGTTGTGGGTTTGATCCTCAGTCAGGGCACATACAAGAATCAACCAATGAATGAATAAATAAAATAGCACATTGAGCTCTCTCTCTCTTTCTCTTTCCCTTCCACTCTCTCTCAAATCAATCAATAAAAAAAAAATTAAAAAGCATCCTATATAATTAAAGCCTAATAGGAAAATTGCTCAACCAAGGGTTCCACCACTCGCTATGATGTGCACTGACCATGAGGGGGCGATGCGGAACATGGTGGGCGTTGGCGACACGGGGCTGTGGGGCTTCGGGGCTGTGGGTGCAAGCTAGGGTCCAATCCTGGCAGGCCACCCTGAGGGACCCAACCCATGCACAAATTTGTGCACTAGGTTTCTAGTTTCATAGAAAATAGGAAAGTTACCCAAATAATTTTATGAAGCTGGGTAATCTTGATTTCAAAACAGGACAAGGACCAAGGAAATTGCTAGCAAATCAAGTGCATCAGTGTGTGAAACAGCACGTTCCTCCAGGAAGGCAGAGCTGGTTCAATCTCAGGAAGCCTTCCGTAAGCTAGCCACAAACCATGTTGTCTTCAGGACGGAGAACAGCCGAGCGACCGTCTCAGCAGCCAGGGACACGATGGGAACCGCACAGCAAACAGCCCTCATTGGCATAAAACAGAGAGCACAGAAGCTCAGGGAAATGTGCCCCCAAACCCTGAGAACTGAGGCTGGGCCCCAGGCCGGGTTCCAGAGACGCTGGTGAGCTGGGCAGCCAAAGGGCAGCGAGGGAAGAGAGGGCCTGGATGGCAGCTGCACGGCGCAGGCCGCTGGGTAATCTGCAATTAAAACCGTGGCGCTGCCAGATCAAGGAAAAGGGAGATTTGCATAATTTAAAATTGAGGAAAATCTCTAAACACTTTAATTTTGATAGAAACTGTTTCCACGGATGACATGTGTCTACACCTATAATTTCAGTTGATAAATTGCTGTAATTTCTCCTCCATTTCGTGTTCTTTTGAACAGTAATTGTCAGTTGCAGAGTTAGACACGGTGGCAAAGAAAGAATAAAGCCACGCCTCCGCGCATGCGCATCTCCAAAGGGTGCTGCTGCGGAGCTCTCAGGTGCCTGAGCGCGGGTAGGCGGGGAGGCGTGCACACAGTCGCTGCAGGAGACTGTTAGGAGGTCTGAGCCATTGCGGCTGCTTCCCGTGTAGGGGCAGCCTCACACACACACACACACACACACACACACACACACACACACACACGGCTCACACATGCACATGCACTCACACTGAGGTATATGCACGGGAACAAAAGGAACATCTGTGTCCAGCTGGAGACGCCCTGGCTGGCCCAATCCGAGGACAGGAAACAGTGGACAGTGGGTGCCTTCCACCCACACCCTGGAGAACCACAGCTGCTTGCTCTCATATGTGGAGTTTGGGGCCCTGGTCTCCTGGCAATCTGCCGTATCCACGGAGATTTTGCTTGTTACACCTGCAGAGAGCCATGGAGGGACCCTGGGCAGGCCAGACCCCGGTGCTCAGTCCTCAGGTCAGCCTTTCCAGCAAGCCCCCCCCCCGCCCTGCTCCCCACGGCACACCCCCAAACCTCTTAGGGTCCTGCTAGCCTCACTCAGCCTCAGCTCAGACATAAAGGAGATCTGCCTGCACTCCACGTGCAGGGGTCCCTCTGCCTCTGAGGCCAGCCTCGCAGCTCAGCTCCCTCCTGGCAGCACCTCCCCAAGCGAAGCCGGGGTCTTTGGACTCAGCAAGACAGCCACATGCTCGTCCTTGTGAGGGGCCTTCCTGGGGCCCGGACCATTTCCACCCCAGGAAAGCAGCGGTCCCAGAGGAGTCCCCTGCTCTGTCATCAGCTCCCTGCGCTCAGTCAGACATTTCTCCAGGTCTTTGGTTACTACTGAAAAGCTCCTGCTTTCCGCCCAGAGAGAAAAGCGTTAGGGTGGTGTTGGGTGGGAATCAGGAAGTACACGCCCTTCCCAGCACGGCGTGGGCGGGCTCAGGCTGGAAGTCCTGCATGTTTTTTGGGACACAGGGCGCTGACCAGGCCTCACGAGGCAGCAGCCCACGCCTTGCCCATCAATTCAAGGTCTGAGCCCTTCGACCCTGCAGGCACTTGCCCTGAATGCTTGTCCCTCAGTCCGCAATCTGCCCTCCGCCCTCTACCCTCCAGCCAGACAGCCGCTCTCCGCTCCTCCCCGTGCTGCCACACGCCCACTCTTACCCGATCACATGGCACCACCAAATTATTCTAATAATTTATTATTCACGGTGAAGCGTATTCTAACAACCTTCCCATCCACCGGTGCTCTGAAGACGCCCCTCCCGCGGCTCTTGCTGGCGGGAGCCCATCTGTGCTCAGCGAAGGGCACTGAGGTCCATGCCTGCACGGCCACAGCTGAGCTCCAGGCTGGCTCCGGAGGGGCAGGACAGGGAGGGGGAGGTGGCGCTGGTGCCCCCAACCCGTGAATGGAGCCCTCAGGGCAGGGCCCTTCTTCGCACCGGGCTTGGCCTCCCACAGGTGCGAGGGCCTGGCTCTGGCCTGGGCCGGCTAGCAAACGGAAGCAGGTGTCCGTCCAGCTGCAAGGCCAGAATAGCGGGAACGGCATTTCAGTGAAGTGAATTCGGCAGAACCCCGTGACCGTGCGGAGCCCGGGCTTCCGGCGCCTCGGCGCCCCTTCTCACCGCTGTGGAGCAGGGATGACCTCCCGCCAGAGGTGGGGACTCCATGCTGCCCTGCTGCCTGGGGCCGAGAGCCACGTGCCCTGCCCGGAGGGCTGCCCGGTGAATGGACCGAACAGCCGCTCAGTCGCTCAGCCCCCTGTGCGCTGGGGACCCGGCTTCCCTCCAGGGCCTCGGACCCTGACCTGGCGGGCCCCTGCTCCCAGCGTCTGCATTGAGTTAAATACGCGGTTGGGCCCAGCGCCCTCCGCTCCAGGAGCGTTTCTGGTCCTATTATGTCCCTCGGCCCCTGGGCCCGCAGCCCGCCTGGCCCCGGGCCTGATGTCCCACTCCTGCCCTTTCTGAGTGAAGCAGGAAGGTGGGAGGGTGTGAGTTGCTGTCTGTGCTCTGAGCGCAGGTTTCTTTCCGGACTGCTGCCCGCCTGAGGGCGAGGGCGGCACCGAGGCGGCACCGGGTGCTGAAGGCGCCCTTCCCGCTGCGCAGCTGGTCGCGGGGGGTCCTCAGAGGAGCGGGGCGTCCAGCCAGGCACGCTGCCCGCACAGCTCCCAACATCCCAAACGGAGTCCAGGAGGCTCCGGCGCCCACCCTCCGGGGCAGACGCCCCGCTGCCCTCACCTGGACACCAGGATCTCCGCTCCGCCCGCAGGCACTTCTGAGGCCGTGTCTGCGGCTCCGCCCCTGCCACTCCCTGCCGCAGCCTACGCTCTCCTGGGCGCGGTGGCTGGTGCAAGGAGCCCTTCCTGGGACCAAGCCGACTCGCGCCCTGGGTTCAGCGAGAAATGAAAAACAAACAAACAAACAAAAAAAAACAGAAAAATTTAGAAATGATAATTAATTGATTTTTCACTGAGACAAAGCTATTTTTTTCATTTTTTTAATTAAGGTATTATATGTGTACATATCTTACCATTACCCCCTCCGACAAAGCTATTTTTAATTTGTTCACCTGATAAATTTACAAAATGTTAGACAATTAACAGTCCTCTTTTTAATTTTCTCATGTCCTTTAAAATGTTTATTGGCCCTACCCGGTTTGGCTGAGTGGGTAGAGCATGGGCCTGCAGATGAGAGGGTCCCAGGTTCAATTCTGGTCAAGGGCATGCTCCTTGGTTGCAGGCTTCTCTCCCACCAGATTCCTGGTCAGGGCTCGGGCAGGAGGCAGCCGATCGATGTTTCTCTCTGTCTCTCCCTCTCCCACTCTCTCTAAAAATCAATGGGAAAATATCTTCGGCTCAGGATTTTTTAAAAAAGCGTATTGAATTTCGTTTCCCCCAAGTGTCCCCACGTCAGTGGAAAGGGAGGCGGGACGGCGGGAAAGCCTCTCGCTGCTCTCCGTTCAGCACCAGCACGAATTCAGGAGAAATGCTGTTTGCCTTCCCCCTCCCTCTCTGCATCTGCCTTGCTGCCAAGGCTGCTCCTCACCAAACCTCTGCCTCCGCCCGCAGGCCCGGCCGCTCCTCTGGCAGTGAGTGAAGGTGAGGCCCTGGGCTGGCTCCGGCTCCGGCTGCGGGTGGGAAAGTCAGCAGGGAGCTTAGGGGCTCAGGCCTTCTGACCCTCCAGCGCCATTTTGCTGCAGGGCCTGAGGGAGCCCAGAGCCAGGTGGCCTGTCTCCACTCTCCCTCTGCCTTCCTCTTAGCGGGACACTTGCCATTGGACCCAGGGCCGCCCTAACCCAGGGCCAGCTCATCTCGAGATTCTTCGTTCTATCTACAAAGACCCTTTACCACAGAGAGTCCCCTTCATGGATCCCATTCAACCCACTACCAGTCGGAATGTGGGGATTCTTGCAAACCCCACTGTGGACCAGAAATCACGCAAATATTGCAAGAGCCCTGGGAATGCAGCAAGCAGTGCCCGACAGGACTCTGCACGAGAGGACAGGGGAGCCACCCCCATCAGCTCGGACCTGCTCCATGCAGGGACTCCTGGACACCACCCTCCCCAGAAACCACGGAAGAGGGGGAAGCTGAGGGATAACGAGGTCCAGAATGTGAGCAGGAGACGGGATCTGACACAAGCACGTCAAACCGCGGCTGTGGGCTGTGGAGACAGAGGATGGAGCGGAGGTGACGCCTGTGTGGTGGGCACTGCACCAGCTGGCTGGGCTGTGAGAGCCGAACCCTGCGCTGACCTCGGAGCGTGGGGAGGTGCGCCCTCCCCTTCCCCCCTCGCCCCGGCCCTGACAAAGGAGGCAGCTGCTCTGAGGCAGAACAATCCTGGCCTTTCCCTGTGCCCTTTCCGAGGGCATACTGGGCCGCCCTTCATGGTGCAGCCACCTCCTCCTGCTGCTCCAGACCCAGGAGAGAGCACGTGGACCCCTGATGTGGGGTCTGTTGTGGGGACAGGGTGTGAAGTGGGTAGACGGGGAGCGCTGCCCGGGGATGGTGTCCCAGCTGCTTAGAGAGGGAAGGGGCTGCAGGTGGTGCCCAGGCCCAGGGCAGGTGCAGATAAAGAGGTGAGGCCAGAGAAACCAAGATGGCAGCATAGGGTAGACACCCAAAGCAGCCTACCACAACAACTTTGAATTTAGAACTGTAAAACAGGGGAGGCATTGCCCTGAAGCACCGGACTGGCTGAGAGGAGACTCTGCCAGCTGGGAAGGAGAGAGAAGGCACGCTGAACCTCAGGAACTGTGAAGGTGCGGTGAACTGTGCCTGCAAAAAGGCGGCCTACTGGCTTACTCCCAGCACGCAGAGAGAGCGAGCTGAGTTCGCTACTGACTTACTCCTGGCACGTGGAGCGGGCAGACAGCTAACGCTTGGCTGGCTTTCTTGTTCGGGAGGAAAACAGAATCACCCTATTGCTCTGATAGACGGCTCCAGACAGGGAGAGGCCAGACTGTCAGGCAGCGGGCAGAGATCTCTCTGAGGTGTATGAAGCCAGAGGCCATTACTGTGGGACTTGGGGAGGAGCCAAAGGGAAAACAAAGCTTGTCTGCACCATCCCGAGACTCCGCCCCATCAGTGGCTGAGCACAGAAGCTCTCCCATAGGCTGGCTTTCGATAAGGAAGGACTGGCCAGAACCCAAAGCTTGTCTGCACCTTTACCAAAAAGGTGCGCCCACCTGCAACCAATCTTCCGAAACTCACCGTGACAGGACATTTCTAAGGCGAGACTGACAGGGAACCAAAGATTGTCTGCGCCACCCGAGACCCCGCCCCATACAAGTAGAGTACAGAAGCCCTCCTAGCTGAGACACTGCTGATCCTCACAGCCAGTTGGCTTGGAGATCAATGCTTCCCAGTGATAACAACAATAAGCAAAGTTTAACAATAAGACTGCACACACAGCCCACAAAGGGCTACACCAAGACTGTCCACCACAGGTAACTGGGAAGGCTGTGCTACTGGGCTCTACCAGAACACCTAGCACACAAAACTATTCCATCAAATCAGAGAAACAACTAAAATGCAGAAGAGGAAGGACACAAAGGAAAGAGATGGAAGAAAAGAAAAGATTGGACATTGAGTTCAAAACTACAGTTATGATCCAAGATGGCTGCGCCCAGGTAAACACCTAGCTGCAGCTGCACACAATTTCAATAAAATACAACTAAAATATAAAATAGACATTACCCAGAACTACAGGAAAGTCGACTGACTGGAAGTTCTACAACGAGAAGCAAGGAGAAAACCAGAAGGAAGTGCGGAGGAGCTGGAAAAGCCTAAGGTATGGAGACACATGGCGAGCGGAGAGGACGGAGCCAGAGAGGAGGGCAGCTGAGTGCCTGGCTGGCGTTCCCTAGTGGGAAGGAGATAAAACTCCGACTGTGTTGAGCCCCAGTTCTGACTGCTCTGAACCCCAGTTCTAGGCCAGACCCCGGGGACCCAGGCTTATCCATAGGAGCTGGGCTGTAAGGCGGAACCCGGGGAAAAGGTGAAAGGAGGTCCTGACGGCGCGCATGTTGCGCACAGAGAAGGGAAGGTCGGCTGTGCCGCGGGATTGCCCTGGCCGGAAGGAGACAGGGGCTCCAGTCTGCTCTGAACGCCACCTCCAATCCCACTTCCAATTGAACTGAACCCCAATACCGGGTTCATCGGGGGAGAGCATAGACTGTTTGGCAGCAGGCAAAAATTGAGGGCACCTATCTCTCAGAGATGCTTTTCAGCGAGTACTGAAGGACCCACATAGGGCGGGGCTGATGGAAGCCAAGGCTGTAGGCTCCACCCTGAAATCCTGTCCCATCTGTAACTATGAAATGTGACAACGAAATAGATCACAAACGAAAGAAATGGAGGACAAAAAGCGACTGGATATAGAGTTCAAATCTATTCTTATAAGGTTTTTCAAGAATTTCCTAGAAAAGATGGATAAGACCTATGAGGATATGAAAAGAGATCAACTAGAATTAATAAGGAATCAACAAGAAATGATAAGGGATCAACAAGAAATAAAGAATACATTGTCTGAAATAAAAAATATTATACAGAGTCCTAAAAACAGAATGGAAGATCGCAAGAATCAAGTCAATGATTTGGAACATAAAGAGCCAGAAGACACTCCTCCACAGAAGCTAGAAGGCAAGAGAATCCAGAAAATTAAAGATAATGTAAGAAATCTCTGGGACAACTTCAAGCGAACCAACATCAGAATTATGGGGGTCCCAAAAGATGAGAGAGAGCAAGATATCGAAAACATACTGAAATAAATAGTGACAGAAAACTTCCCCCACCTGGGTAAAGAAATAGACTTACAAGTCCAGGAAGCACACAGAACTCCAAATAAAAGGAATCCAAAGAGGACCACACCAAGACAAATCATAATTAAAATTCCAAGAGCAAAAGACAAAGAGAGAATATTAAAAGCAGCAAGAGCAAAGCAGGTAGTTACCTATAAAGGAGCACCTATACGATTGTCAGCTGACTTCTCAACAGAAACCATGCAGGCCAGAAGGGAATGGCAAGAAATATTCAAGGTGATGAATAGTAAGAACCTACAGCCAAAGATAATCTATCCAGCAAAGCTATCACTCAGAATCGAAGGTCAGATAAAGAGCTTCATTAATAAAAATTAAAAAAAAATAAAATAAAAAAAAACCTAAAGGAGTTCATCAACACCAAACCAGAATTATATGAATTGCTGAAGGGGGTTCTTTCAAAAGAGAAAGTAAATAAAGATAAAAATTATGAACAACAAATATGTAACTATCAACAAGTGAATCTAAAAACCAAGGGAATTAAAAAAATTGATGAACAATATTAACTGTTGAATATAATAGAATCAGAGGTATGGAAGGGAAGTGAACTGACTATTCTTGGGGAAAAGGGGAGAGGGGGATGTGGGAAGAGACTGAACATAAACTGTGCACCTATGGATGAGGACAATGGGGAGTGGGGAAAGGGCAGAGGGTGGGGTGGGAACCTGGTGGAGGAGAACAATGGTGGAGGTGGGGGGGAAAGGAACATTTGTAATAATATGAACAATAAAAACTTATTTAAAAAAAAGAAAAAAGAAATTAAAAAAAAAACACTACAGTTATAAGGTTATTCAAGAATATCCTTAAAAAAAGGCCAATAAAATAAATGAGACCTATGAGGATATGAAAAGGGAGCAACTAGAAATAATAAGGAATCAACTAGAAATGAAGAAAACATTGTCTGAAATAAAAAATATTATACAGAGTCCTAAAAACAGACTGGAAGATCGCAGGAATGAAGACAAAGATTTAGAACACAAAGAGCCAGAGAGCACTCCTCCACAGAAGCAAGAAAAGAGAATCCAGAAAGTTGAAGATAGTGCAAGAAACCTCTGGGCCAAGTTTAGCGAACCAACATCAGAATTATGGGGGTCCCAGAAGAAGAGAGAGAGCAAGATACCGAAAGAATACTGGAAGAAATAGTGACAGAAAACTTCCCCCACCTGGGTAAAGAAATAGACTTACAAGTCCAGGAAGCGCACAGAACCCCAAACAAAAGAAATCCAAGGAGGACCACACCAAGACACATCATAAGTAAAATTCCAAGAGCAAAAGACAAAGAGAGAATATTAAAAGCAGCAAGAGAAAAGCAGGTAGTTACCTATAAAGGAGCACCCATACGATTGCCAGCTGATTTCTCAACAGAAACCATGCAGGCCAGATGGGAATGGCGAGAAATATTCAAGGTGATGAATAGCAAGAACCTACAGCCAAAAATACTCTACCCTGCAAAATTATCACTCAGAATGGAAGGCCAGATAAAGAGCTTCGCAAATAAAAAAAAGCTAAAAGAGTTCATCATCACCAAACTAGAAATTATATGAATTGCTGAAGGGGTTATTTAGGAAGAGGAAGAAGATAAAAACAAAAATACGTAACTATCAACAAGTGAATCTAAAAACCAAGGGAATTAAAAAATCTGAACAATATTAACTGGTGACTATAATAGAATCAGAGGTACGGATGATTCTCAGGGGGAAAAGGGGAGTGGGGGCACGGGAAGAGACTGAACAAAAACTGTGCACCTATGGATGAGGACAATGGGGGGTGGGGAAAGGACAGAGGGTGGGGTGGGAACCTGGTGGGGGGGAGCAATTGAGAGAGGGGAAGGAACACATAATCTAAACAATAAAGATTTATTAAAAAAAAAAAAAAAAAAAAAAAAAAAAGAGGTGAGGCCGGCCTAGCTGAGCACCCAGAGTCCTGTGCAAACCCCGGGGGGAGGCGCGTGGCTGAACCAGAGGCTCTGGGCTAAGAAGCAGGCTCGGGGCTCAGGGCAGAGTACCAACCCCCTGGGCCATGGGACCAGAGAAAGCGACGAGGTGCAAGCACTTGTCTGGGGTCTGGGTGGCCAGCTCACAGCTGGTTCAGAGCACTGCTGGTCCTTCTTCAATACAGGTAATGAATTTAAGGCGTCAGAGTCCATTAGTGATGGCTTAACTAGTTGGTCAAACCCTTGATCCCTAACAGTCCTCTTCTCAGTTCCCCCAAACCGGTGGTTCAGCCACAGCACTGTGGCCTGAGCAAAGCCGTCCTGTGTCCCTCAGGGCCGGCCTCCTGGTCTCAGCGGATGAAAGCCACCGCAGACACCCGTGGCAGGATGCCTGTGTGCCAATAATACTTTATTTGTAGCCTGGCCGGTGTGGTTCAGTGGTAGAGCATCGACCTATAAACCAGGAGGTCATGGTTCAATTCCTGGTCGGGCACATGCCCGGGTTGCAGGCTTAGTCCTCGGAAGGAGGTGTGCAGGAGGCAGTGATGAATGATTCCCTCATCATTGATGTTTCTCTCTCTCTTCTTCTCTGAAATCAGTAAAATCTTATTATGTATAAAAAACAACTGTATTTGTAGAAGCAGACAGTGGGCTTGGGGCCAAGGAGGACCTCCCTGCCCAGCTCTGGAAGCTTGCAGGTCCCTTCACTGATTAGTGTTCGGTGCTCGGGCCTGTCAATCAGCTTCGCAATTATAACCCAGTGGAACCCTTGGAGAGAGGATGCCCTGAAGGAGTTAGCCCCTCAGCCGGGTGCAGGCGGGCAGTGCCCAAGCAAGCTGGACATTTGCCAGCACTGGCCATGGCGTGGGCGGCCAGCAGGACACGGAGGTACAGGACAGCCGAGTGGGATTGAACTTCAGGCCCCGTAGGCACACGTGTCACATCTCTAATCAAAAAGCTTCCTCTTTAGCCTCTGATGAAATCACAGGGATCACACAACAGCTCGAGTGGCCAAACCTGGCCTGCGTGCCCTCCCCACAGCAGGCAGTGGCAGCATCTGTCCCCCTGCAAACCTGCTGTCTGGGGGGGTGGTGTCAGGTGTTAGGGGCTCCAGGAAATGGAGCTGCCCATGGCTCATTAGACATGTGAGCAGAGCAGGCTCCTCCCCAGACATAGAACCCTTAAAAGTGGTAAATCCGGCCTATGAGCCAGCCCTGGAAGACCAGGCTCCTCATCTTTGCTGCTGAGGAGGAACAGACTTACTGGTGACACTCCTTCCCCGTTATGCTCAGGATGCACAGCTTTCTCCTTGACACCCCTGCACCCTTGGGTGGCACGCGGAGGGGCCCAGGCTACACTTGGGTCCTTCGTGGCTGTCTGGGGGTGGAGGATAGCATAGCTGAGCCTGATGCCTCGGTCTGGTGTGAGCCAGCTCAGCAGCATCCCCCTGCCGATGACGCTTCTCCTGGGCGGTGGGGAGGCGCGGGCGCTGGGGAGAGCTTCCCCTCAGAAGAGCCCAGCAGCAAGATGCCTTGTGATGACGTCACCCTGGAGAAGGCGGTGGCAGAAATGACCGCCTTGGTGGTGTTAGGATCAGAGGACGGATAGTGCCCTCCGGCTTTAGGCAGAATTTGTTGTGGCCTCAAGGTTTCTGCTTCTTTAAAGGAACAGGGTGAGCTGTCAGTGTCAGCTGTCACCTGGCCACGGTGTTGGTTTCTCTTTTTTGTCCGTGATTTCTTGGACTGCCATGGGAAAGACTGAGAAAATGCTTGAGGCTTTATCATCCCTTGTGTTCCTCTTGCTTTTGCAGATGAAGCAAATAGGTCACAAGTCATTTTAATTTTGTTTTAAGCCAGGTGTTGTCAATGCCAGCCATGACCCCTGGCACTGGCCAATTGAGATGTGGCTGTTCCACCCTGCTAGAATCCATGTGGCTGGTTTGGGGGCCTCTTTTGCAGAAGACCAGGGTCCTGAGTCTTCCCTTGTGAATTTAAATGCAAATAGGGACACCCCAGTTCAGGTGGGGACTGCACATCAGCAAGTCCCCTACTCAGGTGGGCCTGGAACTGAGGGCCTCTCCACTAGACCTGGTGGTGTTCCCTGACTCTCACCCTCAGCCCCCAGACAGGACACCCCAGCAGCTGAAAGAGCAGGCCCATCCCCCCTATATCTCATGGGCCTACCGAGGGGTGCCTGCACCCCAGGCCCTGCTACAGCCCCTCTTCCTGGCTCCCGGGGCCCCCAGCGCCATCAGGTGGTCCTAGCTCAGAGCCTCCAGCCAAGGGAAGACCAGCTGGGGGAACCCTGGCTCCGGTTTCATTCCCAGCTCATTGCATTTCCTGTGGCTCATTTGTGCTCTGGATAATTTAATTAAAATCATCCCTATGCTAATAAACATGTTCCATTTGTCTTAGTGGCAGACGGAAGAGTCTGACGTTTACCAGAGGAATCAGAGCATCTGAAATAATTCCTCTCTTGTTTTTAAGTTTGTGGAAAGGACCCTGGATCATGCATTTCCTGCAGGTGGCCCTTCCCCCAGCGACCCTGAGCCTTGCCCAGTGTGGGGGCCTCCCTGGCACAGCCTCCTGGGCAGGCCCCCCTCCCACCCTCTGTGGGGAGTCCGGGGCCCATGTCTGTCTCTGCTGACAAGCAGTGAGTTTCTAGCAACAGGACAACCCCAGTTTTCATATCCCCCCACCCCAGGGCACGGGGTAAGCAGGCTCAGCACTAGTTCCCTTAAACCAGCCTCACCTTGACTTCTACCTCATCACCCCAAGCTCCCTCCGAAAACTCACAAATATTGATTCATTACCTGGGATAGGACTGAAGGGATGGCTCTGCCTCCTGGGACTCCATTTCTCAACCTGAACTCAATGTCAGACCCATTAATAGGCCACAGAATGCAGGCCTCCTCCTTGAGTCTGTATTTTGGGGCTATAGGTGGCCAGGCACGTCTGTTCTGTCTACCTCCCTGAACCCCAGTTCTCAGGATCAGGAGGAGCTAGACATTTTCAAATCATCTCCTCCAGGCGTTGAGCAGAGGAAGGGTTCCTGGGCTTTCTAGGTCATTGCTGGGAGGAGGCGGACAGGAAGAAGGCAGGAGGGGGGAGGACGCAGGGAGAAGGCTGAAGCTCTGCCTGAGGTTAATAAAGAGACTGTTGTTCCCAGGGACACGCCGGCAGAGCCATAACTTGAGATGGGTTGGAGGGAGGCCTGGAAGGCTGGAAGCCTGGAAGGCTGGCCAGGCTGGGGGTTCGTCTTCAGAACCTCGGAGAGCGCACGACCCAGCGCGAGTCTGGCTGGATCCTAGCACCATGGACAGCGGGCAAGGCCGGCTCAGCACGGGATTGTGGGGAGGGGTCCAGGCCTCCCCAGGCGGAGGGGCGCCGGAGGTGGCGGGGGGCTTTGCCCACAGCCAGGTAGAGGCAGGCCTGTGCCACTCTCATGCTGTGGCCCCTGTAGCTCTTCCTGGGCCTCAGCCTTTTTTTTTTTAATATATTTTATTGATTTTCCTACAGAGAGGAAGGGAGAGAGAGAGAGAGCCAGAAACATCGATGAGAGAGAAACATCGACCAGCTGCCTCTTGCACACCCCTCACTGGGGACGTGCCCGCAACCAAGGTACATGCCCTTGACCGGAATTGAACCTGGACCTTTCAGTCCGCAGGCCAACGCTCTATCCACTGAGCCACACCAGTTTTGGCGGCCTCAGCTTTTTTTCCCCAAAAAATCTTTATTTATTTATTTTTATAAATATATCTTCCCAAGTTGTTTTTTTTTTTTAAATCAATCTTTACTGTTCATATTATTACAAAGGTTCCTCATTTCTTCCCCCCTCCACCAGGTTCCCACCCCACCCTCCGCCCCCTACCCACCCCCCATTGTCTTCATCCATAGGTGCACAGTTTATGTTCAGTCTCTTCAGGCATCCACCACTCCCCCTTTCCCCAGAACTGTCAGTCCACTCCCCTCCCGTATCGCCGACTCTACTACAATGAACAGCTAATATTGTTCATCAGGTTTTTCAATCTCCTTTTTTGTTGTTGTTGTTTTTTAATTAATAAACTTTTACACTTCTAAGAATAAATTTTAAAATCTAATAATTTTAAACCTTGTTTTTTCTGCCCTGGGAACTGAGAAGCAAACTTGTTTACATGTAAACTTGCCCTTAGGCTATCAAAAGGTGTAGCCATTCAAGTGTAAATGAACACATTGTTTAAAGATAGCTGCTTGTTGGAATTGGATTACCTGTTCTGGGTGGGAAGGGCTTGTCCTCCCCTTTCTCCATTAAAATTAAGGTGTTAGCTTTAAAACCTCTTTTTGGCAAGAGACCTTAAACTTTCCGAACTTTAAATTTTTCAGATAGTAAATCAGTTACTTAGCATTTTCTCAAATCAATCATACCTCCACATGCCCAATGATACACTTCACACAAAAGACATTTGCAAATAGATCAACCAACCTCATCCAGACCCCACATAAGGCACTCACAGATCAACACCCCAGCGTTATACTAACTCAACACATCCAGATCTAAGCCTTCATCACTTGATTCAGCAGACCCTCAAGTTCCCCCAAAAGTTTCCAGCCATGTCTGAGAGGCAGCCTTGGGGCGGGGGCAGGCGAGGAACGAGTTGTTCCGGGCCTGGCTGCTTCGGGCTTGGCCTCTGTTGCTCTGGTTCATTCCACAACCAGCTGCTCTGGGCCCAGCGCTCCGGGACTGGGTGCTCCTGCTGGGCCACAGCTTTTTGTGTTTTGTGTTTTGTTAATCCTCGCTCGAGAATATATTTCCACTGATTTTTAGGGAGAGTGGAAGAAAGATGGAAAGACAGAGAGAAACATCAATGTGAGAGAAACACATCAATTGGTTGCCTCCTGCACAAGCTCCAACCAGGCCCGGGCCAGGGAGCAAGCAGCCTGCAATGGAGGTACATGCCCTTGACCAGAATCAAACCCCGGACCTTTTGGTCCACAGGCCGGACCATTTGAGCCAAAATGGCTAGGGCTATGTTGTTTTCTTAAAAATAAACTTTTATTGATTTCAAAGAGGAAAGGACAGGGAAAGGGAGATAGAAACATCAATAATGAGAATCATTGATCAGCTATCTCCCGAACACCCCACACTGGGGATCGAGCCCACACCCTAGGCATGTGCCCTGACTAGGAATTGAACCTCCTGGTTCATAGGTCGCTGCTCGACCACTGAGCCACACCAGCCAGGCTGATAAGTAGTTTTTAAAAGCCTAGCACTCCTGGCCAGGAGCAGACCAGCTGGCCACAGAAGCTGGGGGTGGATGCAGCGGTGGCTCCATCAGGTGACAGGGGCCTGTCCTCCATCTTGACTCACATCTGACTCCTAAGAAGATGTTGGCTCTGCACCCATGTGGTTGTGGCTGAGTGTGGAGGTTTCCTTCATTCTGATCGCTGTGATCTCTGTGCCCGGCTGTCCCTCACAGCCATCCAGTGAGGTCCCCCTTTATGTTTTATGAACCCCAACGTGTCTCTGCCTAGGGACCCGGGAATAAATCTCACCTGCTCCTCTGGTCACTTTCTGCTCATGGTTCACCTCACAAAGAAATCAGCTCAAATACCACCTCTCCCCGGAGAGAAGGGAGTCGTGATGTGCCTGACCCTGAATGGTCCCACCCCTTGCTGCCCTCAGGGCTTCTCCCATCCGCTCCCAGCCTCCTCTCAGCAATACCAGGTGCTCCAACTGTAGTCCAACCCGCTCTCTCCACCTCTGACCCCTAAGACACTCCTAGTGAGTTCCAGGAGGAAGGAGGTGTGCAGATCACCTGGGGAAGGAAGGGTTAAGGCGCTAGTGTACCCGTTTCTGTGGAAATGTCCTATTCATCATTTCTTCCCATGCTGCCACCCCAGGAGGCAGGTGGTTTCCGTGGGCAGGAAGTGGGGTGCAGATCCTGGGAGCTGGGCATCTCCCCTCCACCTGGGCACCACAGGCCGCTCCCTGCTCTTGTCCCTCCTCAGCCTTTGCACCAGGCGGCCGGGGAGCGGGAGGGGAAGGGGAGGAGCTGGGCTGGGGCCCTGGACACTCCTGTGCTGCCTGTCCGGGCCTGCCCAGCCCCTACTCACCTTCTAATGTGCCTGTCACCTTCCCTAATGTGTGTGGAGGATGCAGGGAAGGGACAGGTGAAGTAATGGACAGAATGAGGAGGGGGTGTGGACAAAGGACACCAAAGTCAGCATCAGAACCAGTTGGCATTAATGTCCTGGGCCCCCCACTCCCCACTGACCCCACAGCCCCAGCAATCGGTCAAGGGTGCCGACTGACAATTCGTATTGTGCCTCCTTCTCAGCCTCTCCCCCCTCCCCAAAGTCAAGCCAGTAGGTTCAAGGAATAAATGAATGGAGTGAGTGGGTAGGTGGAGGGATGGGGACAGAGGTCAGGATGTGGGCATGAGGCACTCGAGATGCAGCGTGAACATGGAGCTGCCTGCTCCTCCACTGCCCCAGGATCTTTCCAGATTGGAGCCCGCACCGGGAGCTGGTGATGATGGCAAGACACCCAGGACTCCTTGCTGCCCTGGCAGCCATGCTCCCCTCTACACGGGCACCCCACATCATCTCCTCCTCCCTCCGGCAACACAAGTGGCCATTCCCTTGAGCACCCCCTCACCTGCTTTAAGTTCTGAGAGAAGGGCCAGCACAGTGTCCCTTCATGCCAGGGCCCACTTGTTCAAGGCTTGTCTGCTAGGCTGGGGCGGTGGGCGGGTCAGGTGAGTGGGTGAACCTGCAGGAGAACAAGCAGCCCACTCGCAGCACAGAGCAGTCTCCTCACCATCCGTGTCCTGCCAGGTCCCCTCTGACCCCAGGACGGATGTCGGTGACACACCAGTGCTACGGGCCTTCTCAGGACAGTGAGAACCAACTGCTGCTTCCTTACACTTTGTACAAGCTCTGGAGACCTCAAGTCCTGTAGGTGCGGTCACACTTGGTCCACAGGTCATGGCACCAGGAGGTCAAAGCCTTCCCCTCCCTAAGGGGCACCTGGAGATCCTGTGTGCGCCCTCCTGCACCAAAGCGGGAGCCTGGCCTGGGCGGTGCGGCAAGTGGGCAGGAGAAAGGCACATGCCCTGGGAGCAGAGCACGCAGCCTCAAGGTCGCACCTTGCACGTTACAATAGCATGGAGATCATCCAACCTGCACCCGACATAGACCCGGAAACGGCCTTGAGGCTGAGCAGGCCTGGTTCAGGCCACAGGGCAGAGCGGTGCTCAGGAATGAGCTGGCCCACATTCCCCCAGCATTCCATGGCCGTGCGGCTCCACACATGTGATCCTGGAGGGCTGCTTCCGCAAGGGCGACCGGAGGGCTGCAACCACCCACCACAGGGCAGAGAGCAGCCAGGGGCCCCCGCCAGTGCAGACACTGTCAGTGCAAGGTCCCGGGCACACTGGGACCAGGAACTGCCCAGGTGCCACTGCCTCAGGGGACAGCAGAGGCGGGGACAGCGCTGTGGCTTCTGCTGTCCTTGCTGAGCCCCTCTGCCTTCTCCCCTGGCGCATGACTGTCCCCAACCAAGCAGGGCCTGTGAGAGCCCAGCTGCTCCAAGCTCATGAGCAGCGACTCCCCAACACCTCTCAGCAAGAGGAGGGAGCACGGCGTTTGAAAAGAACATCGGCTCAGGGACGAGAGGACACAGGGCTCCCCTCACAAGGAAGGGGGAGTCTGGAGGTAAAGCTGACTGGCCAGAGGCTACGACAGAGTCTGAGGTGGGGGCTCATGCCCCAACCTAATCCCAGAGATGCACAGCCTGGAGGCAGGGGCCGGGAGAGGGAAGCAGCTGGGCGCTCGGGCAGAGAACCAAACGGGAGCTGGGCCTTGTGCTGACATAAGGAGCCCTCCGTGTGCCCACAGGCATGCGATTCAGACAACACTGCCCAGCCCACAGCCCGGGGCTACACCCTCCCTACTGGTCAAGCCCAAAGAAAGCCTCCAAGTCCCCACACAGGGGTGCAGATGAGGCCAGGCAGCCGCTGGGGAAGGTGGGTGCCTGTGCAGGGCTCTGGGGTGCCCGGCCGCCACGTGGAGAAAGCCTGCTGGGTCCAGCTCCAGGTCTATTTCTGTCCATCCCAGCTGTCCCTGCGGTGGAGTTATTTTAGCATCTCTGACAATGGTCCAGGCTTGTAGTTAACTATGAAAAGCCAAGCTTACACCGAACAATAGCTTATAAAATAATTTCCATTCTGCCAGTGTGAGGATGAGCTGACTCCTTGGCAGAGACACAAAAACCCTCATCTTGTCTTCTCTCAGGCCAATGATGATGATCACCCAGAGACACCCACGGGCCACAGGGGCCAGATTGGGCTCTGACCCTCCGAGGCTGAATGGAATGCATACCGGGAAGCAGTTCAGCAGCAGGAACGTGGGTCTCTCCTGCAGAGGGGGTGCTCACTCACGTGCAGAAAATGGGAGGACATGCCCACAGAGGGCAGGAAGAGGCCTCATCTAACACAGACCAAAACATGGGCCAGACTTCAAAGCTGCCTGACCACCTGCCCCAGCCCCCAGGCCCTGCTAAGCCTGGGCCAGCAAGGGACGCCTCCTGCTCCAGCAGCTCCACCAAGCGCATCAGGGAGCCACCAAGTAGCTTCATCGCTGCCCTTGAATCATCCTTTCTAAAAGGCTGTTTGAGGAGAGAAACCAAGATGGCGGCATAGGTAAAACCTGAACTTGCTGCCTCGCACAACCACTTTAAAACACCTAAAGGACAAAACAGACATCATCCAGAACCACAGGAAGGCTGGCTGAGTGGAAATTCTACAACTAGAAGGGAAGAGAAAACCACACTGAGACCCAGAGGAGCTGCGGAAGTGAAGTGCAGAGGTACGGAGGCATGTGAGCATGGGAAGGGCTAGCAACTGAGTATGTGGCTGGCTTTTTCAAGCAGGAGGGCGACAAAAGCTCCCAACTGCTCTGAACTCCAGTTCTGGGTGAGACTCTGAGGACCCAGACTCATACGAGGAGAAACTGGGCTGTCTGGTAGCAGGCAAAACTTGAGGGAGGCTTTTTCTCAGAGGTGCTTGCAGCGATTACTGCGGGACACTGAGACCCAGGGGCTTTTTAGGGCAGGACTGATGGGAAGCCATTGCTGTTTGCTCTGCCCTGAGACTCCGCCCCATCCAAGCTGAGTGCAGAGGCTTTTGCATATGAATGGTCTGGTCCTTTGAATTCTAAACTTACCTAACAAACTGCAGCTGAGTCAGTGAGACCCAGAACATCCAAAAGAAGGCCCAAGGCCCTGTAGCAGTTTGCATTGCTTCACAGCTGGGCCTCATCTGGGCACCTCCAAAACCCAAAGAAAGAAGAGAAATCTGCAGGTCTCTCCATAACTCCTGTTGGGTGGCCTCAGGAAGAGGCTAAATTTGCACCTCCTTGGAGAGCCAAGAGCCAGTGTACCCAGGGGTCAGAGTAGGACCATCCAGATTACAACTCCTCAGATCCATAAGGGACACACTCAGGGAGCAGACTCAGTGAGCACCAAAGCCCCATTGAAGCAAGTCTTGCCTCATAAGGTTGTCTCCAGCACAGAAGTTCTCCCATCGTAGACACAGCTGATCCTCACAGCCCATTGGCCTGGAGGTCAATTCCTCCCAGTCATACCAACAACAATGAAAGCTTAACTACATCAAGACGGTGCACACAGCCCACAAAGGGGTGCATCAAGGGTGTCCACCTCAGGTAACTGGGGAGGCTGAGCCACTGGGCCCTATAGGGCATCTAGCACACAAAGCCACTCTATCAACTCAGGGAAGCAGCCAAATGTGGAGACAAAGAAACAGGTCAAAAATACAAGAAATGGAGGAAAGCAAACTACTGGGTATAGAGTTCAAAATTATGGTTATAAGGTTTTTCAAGAATTTTCTAGAAAAGGCCAATAAATTTAGTGAAATCCTTGAGAATATGAAAAAGTACCAACTAGAAATCAAGCATATACTGACTGAAATAAAAAATAATATACAGAGATCCAACAGCAGACTACAGGATCCCAAGGATCAAGTCAAAGATTTTAAATACAAAGAACCAAAAAACACCCAACCGGAAAAGCAAAAAAATCCAAAAATACGAAGATAGTGTAAGGAGCCTCTGGGACAACTTCAAGTGTACCAACATCCGAATTATGGGGTTACCAGAAGAAGAGAAAAACCAAGATACTAAAAACATATTTGAAGAAATAATGACAGAAAACTTCCCCCACCTCGTAAAAGAAATAGACTTACAAGTCCAGGAAGCACAGAGAGCCCCAAACAAAAGGAATCCAAAGAGGACCACACCAAGACACATCATAATTAAGATGCTAAGAGCAAAAGACAAAGCAAGAATATTAAAAGCAGCAAGAGAAAAATAGTTAGTTACCTACCAATGCAACTGTCAGCTGATTTCTCAACAGAAATTATGCAGGCCAGATGGGAGTGGCAAGAAATATGCAAAGTGATGAATAGCAAGAACCTACAATCAAGTGTACTCTATCATTCAGAATTGAAGGGCAGATAAAGAACTTCACAGATAAGAAAAAGCTAAAGGAGTTCATCACCACCAAACCTGTATTCTATGAAATGCTAAAAGGTATTCTTTAAGAAGAGGAAGAAGAGTAAAAAAGTAAAGATAAAAATTATGAACAACAAATACATATCTATCAACAAGTGAATCTAAAAATCAAGTGAATAAAAAATCTGAGGAACAGAATAATCTGGTGAATATAATGGAATCAGGGGCATAGAAAGGAAATGGACTGACAATCCTCAGGGGGAAGAAGGAGTGGGGTGCGGGAAGAGACTGGACAAAAATCAAATACCTCCAGATGAGGTGGGGTTGGGGGTGGGAACCAGGTGGAGGGGAGCTATGGAGGGAAAAAGAGCAACAACTGTAATAATCTGAACAATAAAGATTTTTAAAAAATAAATAAAAGGCTGTTTGAATTCTCATCCATTGGGAAAGAAGTCCCTCTTTGTACCACCTGCCCAGGACCCTCTGTGGCCTCAGGAGACCTCACTGAACCCTTTTAGACCCAGCCCCCCACAAAGGATGCAAGTCCCAAACAGGGTGCTGGGTCCAGCCTTCCCTCTCCAGGCACAGGGACAAATGGAGTCTCTGCCAGTGGGTGGTGGAGTTGGCATAGGAGTTGGAGATGGAGCTGAAGACCCCACAAGCCAACGAGGGCACTAGGCACCTGGGGTCTCCGCCCCCACCCCCCACTCCCTTCCCAGGACGCTGCTGGCACAGAGTCTGCGCAGCTGCCGAGTGGGCCAGGAGGCGGATGAACCAACAAGGAGCGTAGCTACAGGCGCCCGGCCACCTCGGCCTCATCAAGTCAGGGCCATCACAGGCCTCCCGGGCCAGCACCCAGGGAGCCTGGCTGTTAATCCACCGAACACCCGGAGCCCAGAGCCAACATCCAGGGGCACAGCAACAGCCAGGACCCCGAGAGGCAGGAAGGCCCAGGCCAGCGAGGTCTGCTACCCAGGGCAGGAGGCCGAGCCGTGCCATCCACCCACTCCTCCTCGGAATGGCTCTCCCTGCAGTGGGCACCCAGCCCACTCCACCCATGCCAGGCACTGCTGGCCTCCCCAGCCCAGGCCCCTGCCTCGGCGGGGGCTGCCAGTGCTCCTCCGGCAGGTGGGGCGCTGTGGCACACAGCAGTTAGGTGCTGCTTCCTCCTTCCTTCCGGCATTGTCTTCTCTTTCTTCGCAGGATGAATTCCTTAAATACTTGGTCTTCCTTGTAGCTAAGATGTCAGCTTAACCACAGGCAGGGGTGAGGGGACTTAAAAGAAATGACGGAGGGCTAGGCTAATGTACCCCCACTGAGAGGACACAGGAGATACTGTGGGGTGACAGCAGGTCCCGCGCCGGGACTCTGAGTCCTGGCTCAGACCAAAGGGCAGTGCTGCTGCTCTGAGCCCTGGAGAGAAAGGCCCCCACCCGGTGTGTGAAAGAGGTGACGAATGGAGGAGGAGCCCTGGAATGAGGGGATGAGTGCCAAGTGGGGCATCAGCTGCTCAGCTGAGGTGGCCTCCAGCCCTGGGGTGTGAACATCTCCACCAAAGCTGGGCCCACGAGTCATAAGGCGAATAGCTGTCCCCGCCTGCTGCTCTCCGCAGGCATGGGCCTCCAGCCTTTGGGAGGAACATGGAGACCCCAAAATGCAGGGCCCATATCCAGCGAGGCCCGCCCATCCTGCCCCACTGAGTGCCAACCCGCCGCTGCCCTCTGTTGGCCATGCCCTTCACTGCGCTCCAGGCTGGGAGAGGGAAGAGAGGGTACTGAAGGCAAATTGGGATGGTGTCAGCTTGTCAGCAGGTTGCCATGGCAACGAGAGGGTGGGTGTGGAGGGGCTGCTGCCAGAGCCTCTGGAAAGCAAGGAATGTGCCATCTTCTGGCTGGAGCCAAATTCCTCTTGCCTCCCAGTGCAGCCCACGTGGCCACGCAGCCCAGCCAGGGGAGGGGCAGGGGAGCCGGAGGGGTGGGCCCATTGCCAGCCTGGCTCTGCTTGGGACAGCAGCAGGGCACTCCCTCCTTGCTGGTGCTGCTCCCTGAAGGCCCTGGAGGCCACAGTCTCTCCATCCAGACCTGGAGGACACGGTGATCCCGGTGACACTTGAGGGAGGGGGAGACGAAGCCAAAGCAGAGTCAGGGGAGGCCAACACAGAGCAGGGCCCCCGAATTCCAAGCGGGGCACGCGGTCTCTCTCTGAGGCTGCTTGCAAAACACCCCTCAGGGAGCATGGCAGTGACCGGACCTGACAGGAGCAGCCGTGGCGTGCTTGACACCAGGACCCGTATGGTGTGGCAGCACCATTGGCATACAGCTCATGGTCTTGAGGCGGGCACAGCACTGAGCCAGCCTGCAGCCTTTGGGGCCTCGCTGACACCCAGCCCCTGTCACAGAGCAGGGGCCCCAGCAAGCTGGGTGGCCCAGGAAGCCTCTGACCTTGGCTGCCACCCAGAGCATCGTTACCCCCAGCTGTCTCTTCACCAGGAGACAATGCCCAGCTCTCATGGAAACAGACAGGAGTTGCTGGTTCTAAATGAAGGCGTTTATGAAAATTAATAGATGATCTTCTGTCCTGCAACAGAATGGTTTGCCTCTGGAGGTATCATGTTAGACATGACAGAGGGTATAACTGTGTCATTTGCATATGCAGATGTACCTAACTTAAGGCCTGATGCAGCTCGGCCGACGCCCTCTGGCAGTTGATGACCCTTCGGGGATGTCTGAGTGGGAGGGGCCTGTGCTGGCACTCAGACATCCGCAAGGGGTCCTTAGTGCTGCCAAGGAGGCAGGAGAAGCCCCGCCACCGCCACCATCACTGCGATTGCCAGCTGTGAGCCCAGCCTCTGGCTGAGCAGCACTCCCCCTGTGGGAGCGCTCTGACCACCAGGGGGCAGCTGCCACATTGAGCATATGCCCCCTAGTGGTCAGGGTGCATCAGAGCAACTCATCATTCAGTCGTTTGGTCTATTTGCATATTAGGGTTTTATTATATAGGATTATTCAATCCACAATGAAAGGCTTCTGTGTCAGCAAATGTGACTAATTAGATAAATTTATCTATGATAATCAGCTCTTTACAAACAAAATAGATGCCCCTTTGCTTCCTTCACGGGGAATTGGTACTGGGTCTGGCCAGTGGCCGATGAAGGGGCCTGCTCGGGGGTGACAAGGGGCTTGCAGCGCCCTCTGCTGCATTTGGCCTGGAGCACAGACCTGCCCGCTGCACTGTCCAGGCCACAGAGCTGTCCCAGGACACAGCAAGCAAAGGGCAAGAATTCCTGCTGGAGAAAGTGGGGCAGTGGCGAGGGCAGTGTCTGAGTCAGACAAGGTCAGGGAAAGTCCAGAGAGATGCAGAGCCCAGGGAGGGCTCTGTCCCCTGGAGGGGAAGGCAGGTGAGTCCCATAGGGGCAGGGGCTGGCCTCAGGGGTGCAGTGCGCATGGTGTCCTGGGCCCCAGAGCCTCGTGCTGGGTTGTGTCACAGGTCCTGGCTTTGATCCCTGAGATCTTTCTGGATTAGGGAACAGTCCCTCTCGAAGGAACAACAAAACACTGGGACCAAAGACCCCGGCCCCCACGTCATGGGTGGGGGAACATCGCACACTGACCACCAGGGGGCATATGCTCAATGTGGGAACTGCCCCCTGCTTCCAGTCCCCACGTCATGGGTGTGAGAACATCGAGCAGTAGCCACCTGCATCGTTACAGAGCAGACTGGCTGCCCCACCCAAAAGCACAGTCAGTGCTCCTCACTTCACTGTGCAGACCCTTCCCCTCCTCCCACCTCACCCCTTCCCACCTCCCTCCCTCCCAGGCCCGCCCACCTGTCTGTCTTCTTACTGTGGGCCAGGCCCCACCTGGTGACGCTGACACATAGAAACACGTAAATCAACAGAGCAGGGCACAGGATAGAGCAGCCCCTGGGCCCGAGCTCAGGTGCCAAGGAGACCACACGGCTGAGGCTCTGCAAAGCTGTGGTCAGTCTCAGGTGGCGCATTCTGCCTCTTTGCAAACCGCCCAGCCTCAACGCTCAGCCCGGGCTGCTTCAGATTCAGACCCGCCTCAGCAGGTCCCTCGGGGGCTGGCTGCCACCTAATTCGGTAGCAATCTGTCACCAATGCCCTGATGTCCCCAGGGCCGAGGTGTGAGTGCCTCTTCCCTGCTGGGGCTCCTAGGCCCCGGCCTCTCACCCTTCTTGCTCTCCAAGCCCACCTGTGGTTGTGCCAAAGATGATGCCCATTGGAACCCCTAGTTGCTTTCAGAACCCCTGATTAATTCAGCATCAAGAAATACCCAGAGAGCCTGGTGTGAGCACAATCAGAGCCTCCTGCCTTTGCACCCAGGACAGAGGTGCTCCTCTTGGGATAGCAAATCCCATCACGCAAACTGCCTCACTTGGCAAAGCAGCGGGGGAGGCTGCCTGGGCAGCGCTGAGCACACAGCCCCTACCTGGTCAGGAGCTCCGCCACCAGGAGCTCCACCTGCTTTGATGCACTGATGACGGTGATGACTGTGGTGGTGATGGTGATGATGGTGATGGACATGATGCTGATGGTGATGATGGTAATGGATATGGTGATGATTGTGATGGTGCTGACTGTGGTGGTGATGGTGATGATGGTGATGATGATGATGGAGACACCTGCATCACTCAGGGCCAATTGGGAGGACATAACCCAGTGTTTAATTAGGGTACAGTGACCTCAGAGCTGGAAGAGCTGGAGACAAATGGGGATGGGGTGGGAGAAGCAGAGGAGCCACAGAACGCCAGCCCTCACCCCAGGGCTGAGGGCCAGGAACACTGGCTTCAGCAGTGAGTGGTCTCCTTCCAGGCAACCTCTTGACCCTCAATCTCTGGAGCTCCTGGTAGAGACCAAGCCTGGGCTCCTCATCCTTAGCTCAGGAGAGACGGCCACAGGCAGGGGAACTGGAGAGAAGGGCACACCTCAGTGGGAAGGCGACCGAGGCTGCCATGCTGGCTGCCCATGTCCTCGTCCTCCTTGGAGGACAGTGCTGGGAGCCCTGGGGGCCCTGGTTCGGCACACAGGGCTGAGAGGGCCCCTGGGGGGTGCCATCTTTTGGGGTCCATGTGGAAGCCATGTACATAAAGGTGCTGGCAGGCGGCTGGAGGGAGCCTGCATGGGCTGCCCCCAGGTCAAGAGTGAGAGAATGAGGGGCTGGCCCTCAAGAGGGTGAGCTCAAGAGGCAGGGCTGGTCCAGCCTCAGAGCCTGTGCGGTCACTGTGTGAGGTCTGGGTTGGAACTTCTGCTGGTCCACAGGGAGGAAGCCACCAGCCTGAGGAGAGAGGCAGCGAACCACCAGCCACCCCCCATTGCTGCTTGCCCAGCCCCTCCCCCAGGGACCAGGACGGTGACAGCACGGCGGTCCGCGTCCGGCTCACAGCCTCACCTCTGCTAGTGCGGCGTGCAGACATATCCATGTCCTGCTCATGGTGACCCGTGACCAAGGCGTGTCCCATGGAAAGAATGCCATGCCTGCACGTGTCAGGCCACTGCCTGGCGCCCTCAAGGCTCTTGCTCCGGCGTCAGGGGCTGTCAGCCTTTCTCCAACTTCAGTGTTTTGTTTCTTTCTCTTGTTTCATTTCTAATTGTGGGATTTTACTCTTAAAACAAAAAATGCTCAAAATCTTGCCAGGCACCATCGCATAGAATCCAGCACTTTACCTCCCACCACCCCACATTGCTCTCGGATCCCACTTCTGGGCTTTATGTTTGCTACCTGAGGCGCCGTCCACGTGCGGACGTGGGGCCGGCCTCACGCAAGGCCACCGCTGCCCGCCTCCCTGCCCCGGCCCCGGCCACACAGAGATTTGAGTTGGGGGGGGGGGGGAATGAGAGCGTTTATTTTGCCTTTTTCCAGCCACTGACTACCTTTAAACATACAAGTTATAAACCATACTTGCACTTTCCACCTGCAATGATTGTGCTGTGATTATTAAACACTTCCTAAATAATAATGTGACATTTAAGATCAGGCATCTGATTAACTGCCATGCTTAGCAGCCTGAGTCTGGGCGGCTGAAGCGGAAGGCAGAACAACCCCTCAGGGGCGGAGCCGGGCCCCCAGCTGAGTGCTGCTCAGGCAAGGGGAGCCTCCCGGCCCCAGTGCGAGGCCACGCCGTGTGCTCGCCTGCCCGGTGGGCAGCGTGGACGGCCAGAGCATCGGAGGAACCAGGCAGGCCTTGACCTCCTGGCAAGGCCAGTGCCTCCTGCGCCCCCTCCCCCAGGAGAGAGCGTCTGCCCCTTCTGTCCGGAGCACAAGGGCCGCCCGGACCAGTGCCCCGAAGACGCGCATGGCGCGCCTCCGCAGTCTCTGCCGTGTCCCGGGCCTGCGTGGGCTCCGTGGCCAGCCCACGTGAGGAGCCCGCCCACAGTTTATCAAGAGACCGGCCATGCCAGGTGGGCCCGCCTGGCCACCGCCCCTGGTTCTGGAGACTCGGTGACAAGGCATAGAACCTGAAACAGCCAACATGTGCCCAGGGTTCCACCTCCAGACCCCCTGTGAGGCGGCACTCTCCTCCTCCCCCGTGAGGGCCAGGCCCGGCTCAGCGAGGGCTGCCTGCCGCTCAGGGAGCTTGGACAGGACAAAGCTGGAAGGCCGGGCTGCGCTGCTGGCACAGGCCTGGTGAGCCTCCTCCTCTCCTGCTCCACCCGATCCACCTATGGGGCCCTGCCCCGCTCCAGCCCCTTCACATCGTCCCGGTCCCTTCCCACCAGCCGTTCCGGAGGGAGCAGAGCCCCCCATGGCAGCAGTCACCAACCCCCATCCGGCTCAAGGGCCACCTCCTGTGGGAGCCCTGGCTCCTGCTCCTGGACGCCCGGCTTCTCCCCAGCGCTGGGCATCCTCCAACGGACTCTGGTGGCCAGAGGCCTCTGGATGTCGGGGGCTGTGACCCTGAAGAGGGGCAAGCAGGGCAGCAGATGCCGGGGGCGGGCCCTCTGAGCGTGGGCTTCAGTAACGTGGCAGGGAGCTGTGACCGTGTCCGAGCCAGCTGGGGTCTGACAGGGTCTGTGACTCAGCCCAAAAGCTCATGCCCTGAGGCCCACCAGGCCGAGGGGCGCCCAGGCCAGGCTGAGGGGCGCCCACGCCAGGCTGAGGGGCACCCACGCCAGGCTGAGGGGCATCCAGGCCAGGCTGAGGGGCGCCCAGGCCAGGCTGAGGGGCGCCCAGGCCAGACCGAGGGGCGCCCAGGCCAGGCCGAGGGGCGCCCAGGCCAGGCTGAGGGGCACCCAGGCCAGGCTGAGGGGCACCCAGGCTAGGCTGAGGGGCACCCAGGCCAGGCTGAGGGGCGCCCAGGCCAGGCTGAGGGGCGCCCAGGCCAGGCCGAGGGGCGCCCAGGCCAGGCTGAGGGGCGCCCAGGCCAGGCTGAGGGGCGCCCAGGCCAGGCTGAGGGGCACCCATGCCAGGCTGAGGGGTACCCAGGCCAGGCTGAGGGGCAGGCACGTCAGGCTGAGGGGCGCCCAAGCCAGGCTGAGGGGCGCCCAGGCCAGGCCGAGGGGCACTCAGGCCAGGCTGAGGGGCACCCAGGCCAGGCTGAGGGGCACCCACGCCAGGCTGAGGGGCACCCAGGCCAGATGGGAAGCCAGTGTTCAGCCGCTGAGGACTCAGCAGCAAAGCCCTTCCTGGGGACTGGGCCGTGGTAAGTGTCGCCCAGGCCCCTGGGCTGGATGGTGCAGGCAGCGCAGGGCTGCAGCCCAGGCCTCCTGTTCGGTGCCCCCTCGGCCTCAGCCTCACCTCTGCTGGCAGGCGAGCTCCTGAGCTCTGCCCAGCCCCCTTCGCCACGACCCAGGCTCCCAGCACAGCTGCAGGGCAGCTGGAGAGTCACCCGGGGGATGAGGCAGACACCGCTGGGGGGGAGCCTGCGCTTAGCGGACGGGTAGCTGTTTGTTTTCCTCCCTCCCTGGCCCAGACAGAAATACGTGTTTCCTCATCAGGCCCTGGAGCCGCCGCAGACCGGCCCGCGAGTCAGTGACCTCCCACCGGAAGCCGGGGCCAGAGCTCGCCCGGACAGCCCCCTCCCAAGTCTCAGGTCGCCGCCCGGAGCCGTGTCCGGTGAGCATGTGTGGGGACGGAGCGCAAACGTGTCCTGGCCCAGCTGTCAAGCCCAGGCAGCGGTCAATGCGGGGGAGGCAGAGGGGGAGGCAGAGGTCAATGCGGGGGAGACAGAGGGGGAGGCAGAGGTCAATGCGGGGGAGGCAGAGGGGGAGGCAGCGGTCAATGCGGGGGAGACAGAGGGGGAGGCAGAGGTCAATGCGGGGGAGACAGAGGGGGAGGCAGAGGTCAATGCGGGGGAGGCAGAGGGGGAGGCAGAGGTCAATGCGGGGGAGGCAGAGGGGGAGGCAGAGGTCAATGCGGGGGAGGCAGAGGGGGAGGCAGCGGTCAATGCGGGGGAGGCAGAGGGGGAGGCAGAGGTTGATGAGGGGGAGGCAGAGGGGGAGGCAGAGGTCAATGCCGGGAGACAGGGCTGGTGGGTGTGCGGGCGCGTGTGCCTGGGCAGGTGGAATGAGACTCAAAAGCCTGCGGGCACTGGAGCCTTCACCAGAGATGGGGCGATGGCCACAAGCAAAGAAAGAGCCAGGCTCCATGGCTGCCCCAGGGCTCCCGGGAGCTCAGCAGCACACTTCCTGTGCTGTCCAGGTGCCCCATCTCTTCTGAGAATTGCACTTCTTAAAGGTGCAGAAGCCCACTTCTATAAAAGATTTTTAATTAAGAGAAACATCAATGTGAGCGCAAAACACCGTTGCTGCCTCCCACGGCTCCCACCACCCAGACATGTGCCCGGACCGGGAATTGAACCAGTGACCCCTTGGTGACATCCAACCAACTGGGCCACACTGGCCAGGCCGAGTCTTTTTTAAAAGGCGGGCATCCCAAAAGGGATATGGGGTAATCAGCCAAAGACCTTGTATGCATATATGCACGGCCGGCCCAAGGACCTGGGGCAGAGAGGGCCTGGGTGGTGGAGGGAAAGGCTGCAGGGGTCAGTGGGGGATGAGGAGGGACTATGCAAAAGGGGAGCAGCCCAGCCCCTGGAACTGCGGGGAGCGTGCTTTCTGGTAAGCAGGGAGGTAATCATGGCGCCTCCCTCAGGCCGGGCCTCCTGCGTGGGCCCTGAGCTCTGCTGTCCTCAACCGCACCTGGCAGGAGTCTGGGCCCTTGGAAAGGGGGCGCCAGAGAGAGCACCTGGGAGAAAGCGCAGGAGGTTTGGGGTGAGCTGCACGCTGGCGCCTCTGGGCAGTGGCGTGGCCAGGGGAGGGATGGCGACCGTGGCTCAGCCAGGTGACGGACAGCTGCAGAGTGGGGGGAGCGGGTCTGCTGGGCTCCTTCGAATCTGAAGACGGTGCAGGAGACAGGAAGGCGTCCGGGCGAGTGCTGGCAGTGACGCTGCTGTGGGCTTCGTGCCGTGTGCGGGCCTGGTGAGCTGCGTGGGGCTGCGGAGGCTGGCTATGCCAGCACCTCCATGACTGCAACTCCAGATCCCGTGCTTCCTGGCTAATTCTCCCAGGCCCCACCAGTCTCTCTCCCCCAGACCTCCATGAGTGTCTCTCTCGAAAGGGGAGGCAGGAGTCCCAGCGGTGCAGGGGCACGACATGGAATTGGGAAAAGCAACATGCACACGTCCTCCCCAGAAACGCCTCCTGCCTCAGGGGGAAGGCGGGGCCGATGGTGCCCATTAGTGTCGCCAGGCAGTAACTGGGTCAGTTCCCGCCCTCAGAACTGCTGGCAGAGCCCTGGAGTCCCTGCCTGGGAGGAGGCCTGGGCCTGACCGTGCTGATGGTGATTTTAGGGGGAAATGCTGAGACTGCTCTAAGGTGTGTCGTCCAGACACAAAAGGTCACATGGTTTAGGCTCCATCTGTATGAAGTGTCCCGAACAGGACACTCCAGGGGCAGGGAATAGCTGGGTGGGTGCTAACAGGGGGTCTCCGTGGGGTGATGAAAGGTTCTGGAAATGATGGGGGGGTCACACGATGTGTGGACGTGCTAAACGCCACTGAGTCACACTTTAAAACGGGTGACTCGTGCCTGGCCCGCGTGGCAGTGGGCTGAGTGTCACCCCGTGCACCGAGGTCACTGGTTAATTCCAGATCAAGGCTGACCAGTGTCTCCTCTCCCTCTCCCTCTCCCTTCCTCTTTCTCTAAAATTAATAAAACATAAAAAACACTTCAAAATATAAATAAAATGGGTGACTTGTGCAGAATGTGACTTATATTTCAACTAGAGGCCCGGTGCATGAAGTCCTGCTTGGGTGGGGTCCCGAGAGGCTGCGGGCCAGGGCCAGGGCCTCCCTCCCCCCGGCCAGCCCCGCCTCCTGCTCAACTCCTGGTCGAGGGGGAAATTTGCATGTTAGGCTTTTATTGTTTAGGATAAAGCTGCGCACACAGCTGTGCAATGCGGGGAGGCTGAGGGCAAGCATGTCAAACTCCCAGCCTGTGGGCCGCTTATGGCCGGTAATGAATATTTTCTCGGCCAATATAAACACAGACAAGAAATGTTTTAATAAAAATTTTGCAACTTAATATTTACAATATCCTGTTATACATAACTAGAGCCTGGCGCATGAAATTTGTGCACAGAGGGGGAGTTGTCCCTCAGCCCAGGCTGCACCCTGTCCAATCTGGGACCCCTCGAGGGATGTCTGACTGCCAGTTCCCAGTGGGATTGGGCCTCAATAGGTGGTCAGACATCCCTCTCACAGTCCAGGCTGCTGGCTCCCAACTGCTCACCTGCCTCTGCCTGATTGCCCCTAACCACTTCTGCTTGCCAACCTGATCACCCCCTAACCACTCCCCTGCCAGCCTGATTGACACCTAACTGCTCCTTGGCCAACTCGATTGCCCCTAACTGCCACCCCCTGCCAATCTGGTCACCCCTAACTGCCATCCCCTGCAGGCCTGGTCCCCCCACCCCCAACTGCCCTCCCCTGCAGGCCTAACTGGCCTCCCTGATGGCTTGATCACCCATAACTGTCCTCCCCTGCAGGCCTAGGTCCCACACAACTGTCCTCCCCTGTAAGCCTGATCCCCCCAACTGCCCTCCTTTGCTGGCCAGGTCACCCCTAACTGCCCATAACTGCCTTCCTGTGCAGGCCATCTTGTGTCCACATGGGGGCAGCCATCTTTGACCACATGGGGACAGCCATCTTGTGTCTTAGAGTGACAGTCAATTTGCATATTATTCTTTTATTAGATAGGATTATTAATAATGAACTACAACGTTCTCTAATGACTGGTTACTACAATCATGTTACATTCATTTCCCTTTTGCACCTTATACACAGGCGCACCATTTCTCTCCACTAATACCAGCAGTGAATATTTCAGCAGCCAATTGTCATGTCATTAGTCTTGGACTGACTTGTTTGGTGTGCACAACAGGAAATCTTTTGCTTTCGGAGAACAAGAAATATAGGTTTATGTGCATTAGCTTATTAATTTGTGCAGTTATTCAGTGTCTGGAAGTTAACGTTCAAGAAAAAATATTAATTTTATTAAAATGTTCTATTATTTTATGTTAATGACGACTCATTTATTTCAGCCCTTTGTATTCAGCATCTCTCTCAAAATCCACCTGCGTTTCTATGAAAATGGGAGCTTTTGTTTTTTTGCGGCCACATCCACTCACAGCTGTTTACGTGGCCCGTGTGAGCCTTGGGTCTGGCGTGGCTGCTCCAGGGGTGGGGCGGCGTCTGCGCTCCGCCAGCATGGAAGCCTGTGGGGCAGCGGGCTTCCCCCGGGCGCGAAGGTCCCACAGACACCACCGCGTAAAGACCTTTCCTTTGACTAGGCTGCTCTGAGCTCCCCCTGGACCAGCTGCCACCTGGGCTTCTGGGTCCTGGTAGGATCCAGTTCTAGACACAACACACCCCCACAGGCATGCACGCACGCACGAGAGTCATGGCCAGGGGACTGGGGTTGTCACTCCACACCCTGTGCTCAAGGCTTTCGGGATTAATTATTGGTGATGTTAGCATAAGAAGCCCTGCCCTTTGTTTAATTAACATCTCCATGCTGCACTAATTTTTACATCTTTCTAGAGCTACACCTTACACAGAAAAAACGTGAAAAATCCTGTTGCCCAGCCCTAGCCGATTTGGCTCAGTGGACAAAGGATCCCAGGGCACCTGCCTTGGTTGCAGGTTCCTCTCCAGCCCAGGCCTGGGCCCTGGTCTGAGGCGTGCCGGAGGCAACCAATCGATGTCTCTCACATTGCTGTCTCTCTGTCTCTCCCTCTCCCTTCCACTCTCTAAAAACCAATGGAAAAATATCCTTGGGTGAGGATTAACAATAAATAAATAAATAAAACCAATGGAAAAATATCCTCAAATGAGGATTTTTAAAAAAACTATGTGATCCACAGTTTTCAATTTGTTTAATCCTTATCTGAGGGTACTTTTCCCATTGATTTCTAGAGAGAGAAAAACATCGATATTGATGTGAGAGAGACACAGTTATTGGTTGCCTCCTACACGGGTCTGGAGGAAACGGCAACAGAGGTACATGCTTTTTTTAATATAATTTTTTATTGATTTCAGAGCAGAAGGGGGAGAGAGAGAGAGATAGAAAAACCAGTGATGACAGAGAACCACTGATCAGCTGCCTCCTGCTAATTAGGGTTTTTTTAATTTTTAATGATCCCCACACTGGGGATGAAGCCTGCCTGCCCAGGAATCGAACTGTGTCCTCCTGGTCCATAGGCTGATGCTCAGCCCCTGCGCCACGCCGGCGGGTGGTCCCCTTGACCAAGAATGGAGCACCGTCCAGGGCCACCCTGCTTTTAGAAGTCTCTCCATTTGTCCAATGGAAACCCTGTCCAACAGGTGGCGCCACCATGGAGAGCTGCCCTGGCCTCCTTGGGGCCTGGAAGGCCAGCTGGGACCCTGCTGACAGGGCCACCCCTCCGCCCCGCATCCTGGCTGCCCTGCCCACACACATCGGGAGGTGGCCGACTTGTGCACACGCCCTGCGGCCTCGTTTCCTCTCACTGGCTCGCCCTTCCCCTAATGGAGCAGAACCTGGGTTGACAGTGAAAGTGTTTGTCTGGGTGACACAGTCCCGTTCCCCAGGATGGACCAGGAAGAAGGCAGTCACAGTGGGAAGTCCCAAGTGACAGGGGGATGAGGCTGAAGAAGGTGGCACTGAGCCCAGGCCGGCCCTAGTGGAGCTCAGCGGACCAGGACTGGAGGAGGCGCGGCAGGGAGGGGGCAGGGAGTGCGCGGCCTGAGGACAGACGGTGCCGAGAGGCAGGGCCCACGCACCCGGGGCACCGCCGCCGCCTCTGCCGGTCCACCGGGAGACGGGACGACCTGTGCCGCTCTGGTCCCGAGGAGTGGGGGGATGCAAGGAAGCCGTCCTCTGCTCGAATGCAACCGCCAAGGCCACCCGTGCAGCCTCCGTCAGGAAGCCTTCCGGGCCCTGAGCGTCAGCCTGTGGACTGAAAGGTCCCAGGTTCGAGCCCGGTCAAGGGCATGTACCTTGGTTTCAGACACATGCCTAGTGGGGGGTGTGCAGGAGGCAGCTGATCGATGATTCTCTCTCATCCATGTTTCTAACTCTCTCTCCCACTCCCTTTCTCTCTGAAAAAATAAAATCAATGAAATATATTTTTTAAAAAGGAAGCCTTCCGGGAACTAGCCCAGCTAAGCACCTCTCTGGTCTGAGGGGCCTGCGGGGCATGAAGGAGCGAGAGGAGGAAACCACAGGTAGACTGGGGTAGCTCTAGGGACCAGCCTTCCCGGCAGCCTCAGCTCAGGCCCAGGGCTGGCACCTACTGGGCTCTTGTGGGAGGAGGAGGAGGAGGTTCTGATGTCAGGGTGCCTGTCCTGAGGGGTGGCAGCCACCAAACCACAAGGAACAGGAGTGGAGAATTCCCAGGGCAGGAGAGTGCGGATCTGGGAGGGAGATGCGGCGCCTGCTCCCTCTGGGGGCCAGAGCTGGTAAGACGTTCGCCTGCATCGCTCTGGGGTCACAGCCTGCGAGTAAAGTCAGCGCAGAACCAAGCAGAGCTGAGAGATGGAGGCAAGCAAGTCCCAAACCATCATCCCGGCGCCTCGACCCAGCTGTGCCTGAAACCATCAGTGCTTCTCATAACAGAAGACTCTCGAGGTCTTTCCATCTAAACCAGTTTGACTTAGTCAGCATTCCTTCTGCCACAGGGAATCCCAACAGGCTGTGGCTCCAAAGGAAGCCAGATCGGAATGGAGTCGGCGCTGGGAAGCTAAGGAGGGGCGGTGGCCGAACCCCTTTGTCTGCTTGACCTTGATCAATAGAAACACCCATTTGTGGAGCAAGAGGGCCATCAGTCTCCTTGCCTCCAGCAGGGGTGTCTCTCCTCATCCTCAGCACTCCAGCTCCTAACCTGGGTCACTCGCGTCTTTTTAACAGTGCCATAGCCGCTGTTTAGTGCCTGGGATATCTCCTTTTTAAATTTTATTTGTATTAACATTTAATCCCAACCAAGCACCCCATCATTGGTGCAAGAACGTGGAGGCCAAGGAAGTAAGAGCCAGTAACAGGCTGTCACGGGTGGCACGCAATCCCCCAGGCAGCCAGCAGATGGCGGCATCTGACCAAAGAATGCTGCGGCTCCCGTGTTTTCAGGATCCGTGTCGGTTCCCAGGTACCAGGGCGCCCCACCACCTGCGCCCCGAAACTGTGCGCCTGCAGCTGCCCTTTGCAAAGGAGCTGGACTTCCAGCGCAAGAAGAGCCGGTAGCGGCTTTTCGGCTTCCCAGGCCGGAGTGTGCTTACCTTCTTACGCATCAGGGGATGAGTGGACGCCACGGCCGCCGCCCTGGAGCCTGCAGAATCGCCCCCGAACAGTCCCCGGATTCCCAGGTTCGATTCCGGTTGGGATTAAATGATTGGACCAAACTTGCAGCCACATTGTCCTGGGCTGGGCCTGGCGGTGCCCAGTGACAAACCCACCGGGAAACCGCTGGAAACCCTGCCTGCCTGACAGACGCCCCAAGCTGGTGTTTTCAGATTGAAGGGGAAAAAAAGGTAACCTTTAGTGGGGCTCTGTCCCAAATCCTGCAAAGGACACACTTAGACTGAAAGTGTGTGTGTTTGTCTGAAATTCAATTTAGCTCAGCACCCAGTGTTGCCATTTGCTTCATCTGGCCCCCTCACTCTGTCCCCCACCCCCACCCCCACCCCAGCCCTGCACCCTTGGCCCTGAGCATCTCGTCACAGGGTCGGTCAGTCCTGTGGCTGCAGACCCTGCCCTGGCGACCCTTCCTCCAAAGACCCCGTGGCTTCCGGGTGCAGACTGCCTATGGGGACAGCCCAAAGCAGAATGGAAACATGGGCCCTCGTCCAACATGACTAGGAATCACAGGATGGTGACAGCACGGCATCACCCAAGGCAGGCCTCCTGGGCGGCCCTGGGCAGCGGCTCAGGTCATGGCCGTGGAGCAGGGGGGACGGCACTGCCTGCACACGGCACCCGCCAGGACAGAGGAACTTAAACCCAGTGACACAGGGCGTCCGAGTGGAGCCGCTCCTGGAGATCTCCAGGGCCTCTGCACCCCTCAGTGCAGTGTCCGGGCGCCCAGCCTGCCTGCCCACAGGCTCCATTCTGCTGTGGCCCCCTGGCGGAGACCGGGCGTAGCTGGAGGGCGAGGGCTCCCGGTTTCAGGCCACCTGGTCCAGGTTGGCTTCCGCAGCTGTCCTGGGGACGCCCATGCCTGCCCGGGGAATGTGACTGCCCACATGTCCTCCCGGCTGCGGGGCCTCAGTCCGCGGCCTGGGGTCTGGCTGCCAGCAAGTCCTGCCGCAGCGGGAGCCGGCGTGTGGGGGGAACCCGTCCTGCCCTCGGGACAGCACTGCCGCTGGGACCCTCGTGCTCACGCTGGTTCCTGGGAACCTGCTCCTCCACACGCTGTCAAGGGACCCCAAGTGGGTCGCCTGCAGGAGGTGCCACAGCCCCGGCGTCTGCCAGGCCCCGAGAGCAAAGTCTGAACACCCCACCACAGACAGGACGCCGAGGCTCAGGCAGCTGCGGCCTGTCCGGGCCTCTGGCCCGTCTTGGTGGGGCTTCCCTGATCTCTCCGCCTATAAGGCAGGTGGCGGTCCAGTCCCTGAGGGCAGCTCGGGTTTGAGACTCCAGGATCCGCTCAGAATGTAGCACAGCCTCTGCTGCATTTCTCAACATGGGAACTTAAGCACCACAGAGGCATGTATTGTTGCCGTCTTCATACGGGATCCAGAATTGCTCTCCCGTGCTGTTAACCAGCCCGTTCATTAGCGACAAGAGTGGGGGCTGGCCGAAACCGGTTTGGCTCAGTGGTAGAGCGTCGGTCTGCAGACTGAAAGGTCCCGGGTTCGATTCCGGTGAGGGGCCTGTATGTTGGTTGCGGGCACATCCCCAGTAGGGGGTGTGCAAGAGGCAGCTGGTCAATGTTTCACCGACGTTTCTAGCTCTCTGTCTCTCTCCCTTCCTCTCTGTAAAAATCAATAAAATATATTAAAAAAAAAGAAAAAAAAAAAAAAGAGTGGGGGCTGGCCGAAACCGGTTTGGCTCAGTGGTAGAGCGTCGGCCTGACGACTGAAAGGTCCCAGGTTCAATTCCGGTCAAGGGCATGTACCTTGGTTGCGGGCACATCCCCGGTGGGGGGTGTGCAAGAGTCAGCTGGTCGATGTTTCACCGATGTTTCTAGCTCTCTCTCTCTCTCTCCCTTCCTCTCTGTAAAAAAATCAATAAAATATATTTATTGGAAAAAAAAAAAAAAAAAAAAAGGGTGGAGGCTGATGGCGCCCGTGCACCGGCGTGCTCCTCTCCTAGAGCTTGGGCCGGGCACTGGCGACGGGGGCTCAGGGGGGACGACCAGGGACCCTGCAGGGGCCCGGTGAGATGGCCCACCGAAAGCTGGGAAGGGCGGCCGCACCCACATACCGAGCGCCTGTCGCATCGGCCCCCAAGAAGGGGTGAAGGGGCAGGCGTGGCCGAGGCCAGAGGTCACTGCCTGCCAGCACGGCCAGCGGCCTCCGCAGAGGGAGGAAAGCGCTCCCCGCACGGACCCTGACCTCCGCTGCCCAGGTCAAGGCTGATGCTTCACTCCCAGCAGCGAACTGCAGACTGGATTCAGGCCGGCCACAGCCTGCGGGGACACTGATTGCCTTTTATTACCCCCCTAGCGCCACGCCGGGCCGTGGTTTCAGATGCACCTGAGCTCAGGCTTTCCGCTGGTTCCCACGTGTGTGCTGCCGTGTTGTCCTCAGCTACGATCGTACTCCCCACTCCTCACCCCAACCCAACTCATCCCGGCCTCCTCTCCCCTCTTCAGGTGGGGCCTGGCCCGAGGGGACGTGGCCTCTGTGGTCCCGGTCTGTCTCTCAGATGTGCCCGCGGCTTCAGGAGGCAGAGTTTGCCAGGAAACAGTCCAGTCACCAAAGCAAAGAGCCGAGCTGCTGCCCCCGGTAAGCGCCGGCCGCCATGAATATCGATGGTGCTGCTGTGTGACAGCTCCTCTGCAGCGCAGCCTGCCCGGGACCGGGCCGACACAGGGACACGGGGCGACAGATGGGCGCGCCTTTCAAGCCTCGGAGCCGCCCGGCCGCACAGAGGGCAGTGTCTTCCCACCCCGCACTTTTCGGGGCTCCGCGTGCCTGGCTTTTACCAAACGCGGGTGAGCACTTTGTCGGCTTGGACATCTGGCTGCACATTTTAAAACTTTTATTTGCTAAACCATTTAATAGCATGGCGAGGGCTTTGCTGGAGATTCAGGCACAACGCACAGCGGACACCAGCCGCTCCCCAGAGCCACGCCGGGCATTCGCCACCCGCCCACCCGCCCGCCTGCCCGCCTGCCCACCGGGAGAGCAGCTCTCTGCTGGCTGCGGAGCTAGCATCTGCTCACTTGGCTGGGTGAACGTGTGCTGGGACCCTCTCTGGCCTGGGAGCAGCCAAAGGCCGAGGGAGGATCGTGGATGCCAGAGTCCCAGAGACAGGCCCTCACGTTCTTTCCAAAAAGTAGCCAGAAGATGGAGTCCACCCGAAAGCCGTCAGCTGGCGACAGAGACACCCTTGGGTTCGTCCACACGCTGAAACGTGCCGTCCACACGCTGAAATGTGCTGAGGCCGAGAGAAGCGGAGAACTGGCCTGGCCATGCCACGGAGGAACCTCGGACACAGGGTCAGAGGGCAGGCCTCTGGTGAGGGCCTTGGGCTTCCAGCGGGGCCTGGCCCAGAGCGCCCCTCAGAATGGAGAGGAAGGCAGCGGCCTGCCAGTGCCCCTCAGCAGGTTGGCTGGGGCACCCTGCATCCTGGATCCATCCCCAGCCCTCGTGCCAGGGCTTTCTGAGAGCGGGGAGCGGGCTCAGGAGATTCCCCACCTTCCATGTCGCCCTCAGGCCCGGCACTCACTCCCAGGCCCACACAAGGTGTCTGCCTGCAGCCCGCACCGCTGGTCCCGAGCCTGAGTGCCCTCCCCGCCTCCCCCCGCCTCCCCACCAGGTCCCAGCAGATGCCAACTCCTCCAAAGCCACCGGCTTCCTCCAGCCCAGTCCATTCTCAGTCACACGCGCTAGGCCTGCTCCTGAGTGGGCAGCACCCATCAGGGTGATGCCTGGAGCCAGTGCCTCAGGCCCACTCCGCCCGGTGCTCATCCTGCCCAGAACTGCTGGGGAGCCACCAGTCAGGGGTGATTCTGGAGATGGGCTCGTGACAGGAGCCCACAGGCCAGATGGGGCTACGGCGGAGTGCTCACTCGGGGTCAGAGCAGGCTAGCCCCTCCGAGGGGTCTCTGTTCCCAAGTCCCAGGGACAGAAACAGTCACCAGGCCTCGTGCTGCCCGCTTCCTGGCTCAGTAGGGACAGAGCATTGGGGAGGAGGAGCACTGGGGTGGCAGCAGGAAGCCTTGCTGCAGCGAGGACATCGCCCCCACTGGGTGGGAGGGATGTATCTGCCGCCCAGAGACCATCCCTGTCACTGGACCGAGGGGAGGGACAGGGCCAGGATTTCAAACTCAGGTCAGGCACAGGTGGAAACAGGGAGCCACAGCCGCTGAGGAGCCCCCGGGAGGGATCAGCCCTTCCTCTGTCCCTCTTCTTTCCACGGAGTCCAGCCTCGAGCCCTCTCCCACACACTACCTGGCGGTGACTCCCCCACCATCGCCCGTGGACCTCCCACCCATCCCCTTCCCGTGGAGAGAGGAACATCAGCTCCCACTGAGGGGCAGCTCCCGTGGGTCTTGGGAGGAGTCTGGGAGCAGGATCTGGGCAAGAGTGCTACAGCCCTGCCCGACAGCGCCCTCTGTCACCCGGCAGTGCGGTGACAACAGCCGTGCCCTCCTGAGGTGCCTCCTGGTGGTGGGCTGTGCAGTTACATCCCGGTGGGGAGCCCTCCCTCTGCAGGCGCTAAGGAACAGGCAGGGCTTGGTGTGGCATGGGGGCCGGCCAGAGCTGCCCAGAGCCGTGTCTGACTGGGCTGCACCAGATAGCGCCAGCCCCTCCCCTGAGGGAGCACGCCCCTGTTATCAGCACCCTCCCCGCTGCAAACACTCCCCGACCCCATGGAGCTGTCCTGGGGACCAGCACCGGCGGGGAAGGGTTAGGGAGACCCCACCGAGGATTAGGATGACGTTCTGGGGAGGAGGCTGGGCCCATCTCTGCACTGGGCCCCGCACCCCCAAACCCCACGTGCTGTCTTGTGGGGCAGTGGCACCGGGAGGCCTGTGAGCACTGTGCCAGGTGTCCTTTGGCTGCCCTTGGGCACAGAGCCACCTCACCGCCTGGGCCGCCCCCTCAGAGTTCACAGTTTGTTGGGGTTAAAAACAAAGTGCTTATCGCACCCCCCAGTTGACAGCTGCATGTTCACAACAGCCAAGAGGTAGGAATAGCCCAGGAGCCCAGGTGAATAGATACACACAGCGCAGTTGTGGGCCCCGTCCAGAGTTCAAGGCCAAGAGTGCAAAAGCAAGGGCACTGCCATCTTCCTGTTCCGTGCAGGCGTGCCTTCCTCAGCCAGAGATGACGTCCCATTGGGCAGAGGCCTCCGCTGTCTAACTCGTAAAAAGCCGTGCGTGCTGCTGGTTTGGGCTGCGATGCTGCACAGCTCCTGTGCTGGAGGCTGCTTTGCAGGAGGGTGTGTCATGGGCCAGCGGGTGCTTCAGGGCTGCTTTGAGGAGCTGTTTTGTCGGATGCGCCTGGGTAGCCATGGCTACTTGGGCTACAGTGAAGCCTCTCTTCTATGCTCACGCCGTCTCATGTCTCCGTCCAGCGCCCGGCGAACCAGCAGCTCCCGTTCGTGGCAGAGGGACTCGGACCCGGCGCAGGCGTGGTCGGACAGGATAGAGTGAGCACTCCCACCGCGCCCATCCGCACAGGACTTAAAAGGAAGGAAGTCCTGGTGCCTGCTACCACATGGGGGTGCTGAGTGGCAAAATCAGTCACTAAGAGACGAATGCTGTGTGATTCCACTTAACGAGGTGCTGAGAGTCGTCAAAACCACGGACTAGAAGGTGGTGCCGTGTCTGCGGTGGCGGAGGGAGTGTCTGATGGGGACAGAGTGTCAGTTTACAAGATGAAAAAATTCTGGAGATGGTGGTGGTGGTGGCCGCACAGCAGTGCGAACGCACGTGTGTTGGGGAGCTGCCACTCACGTGGTTGCCACGGTGGCCCCCTGTCGTGTCCTGGGGAGCTTCCTCGGCTGGCTCCTGCCCCTGGACAGCAGGTCACAGAAGTGGACCCACTGGAGGTTGCTCATGAAACCCAGCTGAGCAAACCAAAGGCCTTTATGAAACACTAGAGGCACAGTGCACGGAATGCGTGCACGGGGTGGGGGTCCTTCAGCCCAGCCTGCGCCCTCTCGCAGTCTGGACCTCTTGCTCCTTACCGTCCACCTGCTCACTGCTCCTACTGCTGGGCTCGCTGGTCCTTAGCACTGCCACGGAGGTGGGAGAGGCTCCCACCACCAGCCGTGAGCCTGGCTTCTCCCGTGGGAGTGCACTGACCACCAGGGGCAGCTCCTACATTATCACCTGCCCCCTGGTGGTCAGTGTGCATCATAGCAACTGGTCATTCTGCCATAATAGTCACTTAGGCTTTTATTATATAGATTAGCAGTCTCACTGCACCTCTGCAAACAGGCCCTGCCCATCCAGCCAGACTCATTTTGTGATCAAGAATCTCTCAGATTGGACGTAGCTGATTTGGCTCAGGGGATAGAGAGTTGGCCTGCAGACAAAAGGGTCCTGGGTCTGATTCCAGTCAAGGGCACATGCCTGGGTTTTGGGCTTGATCCCTAGTGGGGGGCATGCAGGAGGCAGTCGATCCATGATTCTCTCTCATCGTTGATGCTTCTCTCTTCTTTTCCCTTCCTCTCTGAGATCAATACAAAAAATATTTAAAAAAAAAAAAGAATCTCTCAGGTTCTTTCTAATCAAAAGTGGGGAGACTAGCCCTAGGCCAGTTTGGCTCAATGGATAGTGTCAGCCTGCAGGATGAAGGGTGCCGGGCCGATTCCAGTCAAGGACACAGATCTCCGTGCAGGCTCCTCCCTGGGGCACATGCTGGAGGCCACGAATCGATGTGTTCTTCTCACATTGATGTTCTCTCTTTTCTCTTCCTCTCTCTCTGAAAATCAATGGAAAAAAGTCCTTGGGTGAGGATAAGGGAAAAAGGGGAGTGACTGTGGGAAGTTTGTGCTGAAACAGGAACCAACAGATGCTCCTGCACAGCTGGCTGGGCTGAGTGACTGTGGGCGGGGCTGCCGGCCCTGAGGGGAGCTGATAGCAGTGCCCTGTTCCCGCCGTGGGGACACGGCACCTCACCCCATGCAGGGCCCTGGCTACCCCTGGGTCTGTTCTGGGCTCTCCTTTGACCTGTTCGTAACACTTTACTGGTTTTCTCATGAATGAGTTCAAAAAATATTTTACAAGTATTTATTCTTTTAACAATGTGCTTCAAAATAACAGTCTTCTTTTAAATACAAGGATAGTCATTTAAATAAGACTTTGGTACGTTCCCCACGTTTTTGTATTTCTTTTCTCTCCATATACATCTGGCAACACCTATTATTCCTGAGTGACGGCTCCTCTGCCGTAAACGGGAAGAAGGCAGGGTCACTTGGTTCCACGGAACGCCTTGGCAGAGAGGGTGCCCAGGCTCCCACACAGTGGCACTGGGTGCCAGGGAAGCAGAGCGCATTGCTAGTGTCTGGAGATCCATGGAGGGAAACACTGGGGTGGGGTCCCCAAAGACGGCCAAAGGGATGGAGCTCACTGCCCCCACCCACCCCAGGCAGCTGCCCTGGGAACACTTGGTGGCATCAGGAGACAGTACTGGGGCAAGGACACTGCAGAGCACTCACAGCACACGGGTGCCCCACAGAGCAGGGCCGGCCCGAGTGCCGAGAAACAAAGCAGAGCCGTCTTAGGAGGAGTGCAGACCAGGCCTGTGCCAGCCACTGCTCCCCGGCGGCCGAGGGCAGGGCAACCCGCTCTAAACTGACTCCAGGCACCAGGTGGCAGAGGGGAAACTGAGGCCTAACTAGGGCGGCGCCCCTCTCCTGCTCCATCGAGACTCTCTCTGAGGTCCCACCTCTGCAGTCAAGAGAAGAGGCTCTTAAAGGAAGCCGCTCACCGAGGCTGATGGACGGCCGGGGCGGGGCGGGGCGGGGCGGGGCGGGGCGGGGCGGGGCGGGGCGGGGCGGGGCGGGCAGCTAGAGGTCCTCCAGCCTCGGGCTCAGGTCCACCCGCCGGGCCTCCCCGAACACCAGGAAGGAGCACAGCCCCAGGCTGCTGACAGCGGCCACCAGGTAGAACACGGACGTCCAGGAGCCTGTGGTCTCAATCAGGTAGCCACCCAGGCCCACACCCACCACACCTGCACCGAGAGGGGACGGACAGGGTGAGTGACAGGCAGCCCCAGGCAGTGTGGGGGAGAGGAGTTGGGGTGGGGTGCCTGGAGGAAAGGGGCCTAAAGAGAAAGCCAAATTCTGTGTCCCAAGGCCAGCCAGTCTCAGGGGGCAGAGGCCTCCCAGGCCCTGCAGGAGACCGGCCACCTCTGGCCCTCTGAGCCTGCAGTGGGGCGGGGGCAGTGGGCGGAGCCTGTTCTGTCATCCAGGCACTTGACCCGTGGGGACCCAGGACACTGGGATCGACTCACATTTGAGGGGGAGGTGAACCCCACAGTGGGGGAAGAGTGGGGAGGCGAACCCTACAGAACACAGCTCTGTTCTCTCTGGACTAGCCTGGAGGTGTACCCGCCACCCCACTGATCTGACACTGTTGGATCTCCCCCCCCCAAGGGCCACGCCCCACCCTGCATAGCCAGAGGGTGGTGGGGGACAAAGGGAGACCCCAGGCACCTCAGGCAGGGACCCCTGCCTGCTTCTCACCTGCCAAGGCCCCAGCTGTGTTGGCCACACCTGTGAACAGGGGAGAGAGGGCATCAGAGGGGTCTCACTGTGACCCTCGCAGGCAACCCAGCTGGGAGCAGCCGAGGCTGGGGGGGGGGGGGCAGGTCCTCACCAAAGAGCACACCAGCGCACGACGGGGCCAGGTCCTGGATGTTAACGGAAATGCCGCTGTGGGGAGGAAAGCACGTGGGCCAGTGACCACGGGCAGCCACCCTCCACGGACTAATGTCAGGCCTCTGAGCGCCGGGGCTGGAGACCACGGGGCTCAGGGCCGGTGCTGGTGGCCATCCCCCGGCACTCGGGCCATCTGGACTCCCTGCTCCCCATCTTGGTGGTGCCCCAGCCTAGGCCCGCCCCCAGGATGAAACTAACAATTAGGCCAGCTTGCCGAAAGCACACTCCTTTGTGTCCATAAATCTGAAAAAAGGCGACTTTTCCTGAAACGACTCCCTCCCTGTGAAGTTCTCTCAGGAAACGGCGATGCTGGGCGCTGGGAGGACTGGGACCGCCCACCGATGGGCGGGGTTTGGAGAGCGGGCTCCTCGGGGGAGGGGTGCTGCCCGGAGAGGCCCCCAGCCCCGCCCCAGCACGTCTTTGTTTCTCCAAATGGCCCAGGCCCCCGTGGGGACCTGCCTGGCCTGCCTGCCCCTGGGCACCCGGGGCTGCAGGGCTGGAGGCCAGGGCAGACGGTGGGCGGGGCGGGCCCCTTACCTGTGGTTGAAGGTGTGCAGGCCGATGGAAGCTGATGCAAAGAACACAGACTTACAGAAGCTGGAGGTGTGACCCAAACACAGGGCAAACACGCTGGACAGGCCCAGGCCCATCACCTGCGGACAGACGCGAGGTCAGGCAGGGCTGTGCCAGCAAAGGGCCAGGGTACCCCTCCCAGGCCACCCGGGCGGGGGGACAGGCAGGCTATCCCTGCTGGGTGAACCTCAGGTGGACAGACCCCATTAGATGTGAGCAAATCCAGGCCCAAATGGGTGCCAGGGCTCAGAGGGCACGCAGAGCCGCACACAGCTCCGCGGAGGGGCGGCCGCCGGCCCAGCACTCGGCGCCGCCACGGCCCTGCCACACCCGCACCTTCTGGGTCAGGGGACTTGGGACACAGCCCTCGTGGACATCCAAAGACAGCCACCCCACGACGCCATACCTGCATGAATTTCCGCACGGTGATGGTTCTGTAACCTGGGCAGAGGGGAGACCAGGACACGTTCCCACTGCCCGGTCTGCATTGACACCCCCTCCGACAGCACCCACAGGGGAACCCGCCCCAGCAGAGCTGCAGGAGGGAGCAGTGAGAGGCCCCAGGCTCAAGCCGTGGTATTCTGTGTCGTGGGAGAGGCGTGTGCACACTCGTGTGTGTGCTGTGGTGCATCTGCTCTGAGGTTGGTCTGCACTCACAGGACCTGGGGCTGAGGTGGGGCAGGTGCGTGGAAGGAGGCCATTCTGACCGTTACAACGTGCACGCAGGTTCCGCTCACACCTGATTTCGACTCTGACCACACCAGGTGCCCCTCCCACCTCTGCATGCAGCCTTGGGAGGTCACTGCCGTCGAGGGGACCTGGAGCCTCTCACTGCTCTCCGAGCCCACTCTTACCTGAGGCCGGGAGACCGCCGGGTCAGGCTGGGAACCAGGTTCCCGGCTCACCTGCTGCCTCTGCAGGGCTGGGCTCTCACTCCCCCAGGGTGGTCCTCAGGGGCCATGGCTTCTTGCCATTGCTGTGGCCGCCCTCCCAGCAGGGGTGCCCCTCGCCCCCTCCCCATAGTGGGGTGAGTCCAGGCATGGCTCCCCAAGTCCTGTCCCCAGGGCTCACCCTGACTGATGAGATGGTCAGAGAGAAACCCACTGAACAGACTGGCGGGAATCGCCACCAGCCAGGGCACCATGTTGAAGACCCAGCCCTGTGGGGAGGAAGGCGGGTCTCAGAGGCAGCCAGGCTGGCACCAGCCCCCACTCACATCCTCACCCCGTGGTTGGGCCTCCCTAACCTTAAGCCATCCCCATGGGGCTAGACCCCAGCAGTCTCCCCTGCTGTCGAGCCTCCCAAGGCTGAGCAGGGGGTGGAGGGTGGGGGCTGCACTCCTGGCCAGGAGGGTGCTGCTCAGGGGGTTCCGGCCGCCAGGGCCAGGAGGTGACATCCCTGTTCACATCAGGCCCCTGCCAGGCCTCCCAGGAAGGACCATCACAGAGGGCGGGCCCGTTGCAGGGCTGGGCTGAGTGTGGAGTGCGGGGTCAGGGGTCAGGAGGCGTGGAGGGCAGGGGAGCCGATGCAAAGAACCTGGACAGAGGGTGCACTTTGCCTGCGGGAGCCGAGGCAGCCCACCCACCTGGGAGCTGGGAAAGGTCTCCTTGAAGAAGGTTGGCAACCAGGACAGCAGGATGAAGAAGGAGCAGGCAGCTGAGAGCTGGGAGAAGATGGCCGCCCTGCAGGTGCAGGTGCCTCTCAGGCCACAGTCCCCGCCCCCAGGGCGGCCAGAGGCCTTGGGGACCCTGGCTCTGTGACCAGTCAGTGCTAGGGACACACAGGGTCCCCACCCTCTGCCCCTGCCCCACAAGGTGGCCCGCACAGCCAGCTCACCAAACAGAAAGCTTCCGGAAAAGCTGTCTCCAGGGAACCCTGGTGTGCCTGGCCATCGGCAGGCCTTGTGCCAAAACGCCCAAGGCCAGGATGAGATCTGGAGGGAGCAGGGAGCGTCCATGTGAAAGCTGCTCCGAATCAGGGACGGCTGCTCTGCTCTTAAGGCCCAATGATGGGGGGGAGGGAGGGGGCGGGAGAGGGCCTCCCGCTGTCCAGTGCCTTTGAGGGTCCACTTTTCTGATCCTCCCCAGGCCTGAGTCCCCATCCCTCTTCTGCCATCTGACACGCAGCTCCCCGCCTCTGCCTGGACCCTGCAGACCTCTCAGCTTGAACATGGCGCTAACCATGGGGGCGGGGGCGGGGCGGGCAGGTAGCGCAGGCATGTTTTCTGAGGTCCTAGTCTGCAGCTCAGCCCTGGTCCCCTGAGCTGGGCCTGCTCTGTGATTTTCACATTCGGTGGTGGCCAGAGGGGCCCAGCCTCCAGGCCCTCACCCTTCCTGGGCGGCCGAATGTGCAGGCTGTGCCTACCCGGCCGCAGTTACCTTGTTTGCTCAGCAGGTACCTGTACACGTAACACACCCACAGCAGGGTGAGGCCGCCAGAGAGGTAGAAGACGCTCTGCCAGCCGCACCAGTCCAGGAGCAGGGAGCCCACTGCCCCCGTCACCAGGGTCCTAGAACCAGAGGACAGGGGCCATGATTTGGCTTCACCAGGCAAGGAGGCGCCTGGACCAGCCCAGCCCTGTGAGCTGGTGTCTGGGAAGCCGGGGTGCCCTGTTGCAGCCCGTGGGTAGAGAGAGACTAGCATTCAGAAGACTGGATGCTGCGTGGCCACCATGCACTCAGGACGGCCATGTGGCCGAGGCAGGGCACAGGGGCTCTGTGGTCTTGAATGTCTTGTTCCTCGGCCCTTAAGGGGGCCCAAGCCCGGCCGGCCTAGCTCAGCTGTTGAGCATCAACCTATGAACCAGGAGGGCATTGTTAGATTCCTGGCCAGGGCACCTGCCCGGGTGTGTGCTCCATCCCCAGTGTGGGGCCTGGAGGAGGCAGGCGATCAATGATTCTCTCTATCACTGATGTTTCTCTCTCTCTCTCTCTCCCTTCCTCTCTGAAATCAATACCAATATATTTTTTAAAATAAGGAGGCCTGAAATTGCAGTGTGGGTTTCTAAACTAAAAGCCCCAATCCCCTGGGCCCTCAACCCCCAAACATCACGGTTCAGGGGCTGCTTCCCCACCACATCTGCCCAGGTTTGGCCAAGAGATTGTAAAGGAGCAAAAAAGCTGGGCTCAGAGTGAGGCCACTGGGCCTGTGGGGTCACTTCCTCTCTGAGCCTCCATTTCCCTGCCCCACTCCCCCCCAGGAAACACTCCTCATTTATCTGAAATCCCACCCCCTGCATGGGCCCAGGACACCAGGTGAGGTGGGATTTCAGATAAATGAGGAGTGCTTACTGGTTTCCTGTATTGCTTCTCTGAACATCACACTGACTGGGCACCCTGGGTTCTTCTGTGGGCTGCTCCAGCCCACCCAGGGGTACCCCTTGTCCCTCTAAATTCTGCGTGGACCTTGGAGCAGGGAGTGAGGGTCTGAGCCTGGGTCAGGAAGCCCATCAGGACAGGGAGCTGTCCTTCCACACAGAGCCGGCTCTCACTGCCAGATGTGACACTGCCCGCCAGGGTGAGCATAGGCGCCTCCCGTCGGAGTCGGAGCCCATCCCACACGTCTGGCTCCAGCAGCACAGATGAAAGGGCGCTTGATAGAGCGCTGCTGCCCTGCCCGCCGCCCGCACAGCCCAAAGCCGCTCCCCTGCCGCCAGCACCTGTGCACAGAGGCCCAGCGCACAGAACCGGCGGGGCCAGTCACTTGGAGCTGCAGAGGAACCATGTGGCCTGTCCCTGTCCCACCACCTGCGGGGCTTTGCCTCCTCTCCATCCCTCCCCCCGCGCCCCGCTCGGACTTACCCGAACTGGGAGCCGGCCCCCACAGTGCTGTAGATGAAGGCTCGCTCACTCTCCCGGACCTTCTGTGACAGCAGGCTGGTCAGCGCAGGAAAGTAAACCCCTGGAACAAGCAGAGAATGCGGAGGCCGCCGGCCAGGGGCCAGTGAGGGCACCAGCCGAGGGTGAGAGCAGCTGGGAAGTTCCCCACTGATGATTATTCCAGCTTGGGCCTCCTTCACACTCACACCCCAAGGAACCAGCAGCACCTGGCTCGGGAGGTGCTCAGCTTGGATGAGAGGCGCTGGCAGGGAAGGCTTCGCCACCTTCCCCCTGGCTTCCAGAGCCACAGCAGCTCTTCAGTCCTGGCACACACCTGCACACACACACCCTGATTCACACTACACATGCTGTCACACACACACACACACACACGACAGGTAAGACCTCATGGCTCTGTGGAACCAGTGCTGGGTCCAGGCGTGATGCTTCCCGTAGCTACGGAGATGGCACCACAGGGAGGCGGGAGAGAGCACAGAACTTCCTGTATGTTGCTCTGCAATTTCCTGTGGATCTACAATTATTTAGAAATCTCCAGTTTAAAACACTGCGCTGGAAGTTCAGCGCTTGCCTGTTAAAGGCTTGGGACCGGAGTGGGACTTGGTTCCCCTCAGAGCACGGGTCCTGCCCATCAGAGTGCCAGTCACCCCGCGTGACAGCTGCCCTGGAGCCTGGTCTGTCCCCCATAATGAGTCATAGTCCAGCACCTATTATAGAAAAGTCTTCGGCCTCCCAGGACGGGAGAAACGGCCTGAGCTGTGGGCCACCCAGGGGCGCCTACAGCCCCGCTCGGGGATCTTGGTGGCAGGCCCGGAACACCAGCCCTGAGTCACAGGGAGACAGGCCATCTAGGGTGGGCTCACAGGAGCACAGAGGCCAGGCGGTGGGGCTGGCCAACTCCTGGAGAACAGGGGTCCCCTGAGCTGGAGCAGGCGGGCGTGGTGAGGAAGGGCCCAGAGCCCGTGCTCTCCGGTGGACGCCAGGCAATGGACGCTGCAGAGCCCAGGCTGGGGCAGGCGGTACCTCAGAGGCCATCCTTCCCTGGAGCGGGGCCTGGGTGCCACCTGCTCACCTGGGCCACTGGGTGTTTGGGGGCTCTCGCGAGGAGTCCAGGGTGGCCGGAGCATGAGCCTGTGTCCACCATGCCTGTCAGCCTCATGTGCTGATGGCTGTTAGAAAGCAACTTTGGGCCGCTCGGATGCAGCTATTTTGCAGAAGGATGTCTGACATTAGAATTGGCCAGACTCTGAAATGCTTCTATTTATTTTGTTGTTGATGTCAATCCTCACTAGCGGATATTTTTTATTGATTTTTAGAGAGTGGAGGGAGGTGGGAGAGGGAAAGAGAAACATCAATGTGAGAGAGACACATTGGTTGGTTGCCTCCCACATGTGCCCTGACCTGGGGACCAGGGATCAAGCCTGCCACCCAGGTACATGCCCTTGGCGGGGAACCAAACTCGAGACCCCTCAGTCTGAGGCCCAATGCTCTAACCACTGAACAGACTGGCCAGGACAGAAACTACTTGGGTGCCAAGGCATTGTCAGTCCACACACACACACATGCAGGAGCACATAGGAGCACATGCATGTACACACCATGCACCGCCTACATGAACACACACACATGCACACACATGCTCTAACAGAGTCTAACACTACCCGTGAGGGAAGCCCTGACATATGCCTACCTTGGAGCAAGCCAGTGAGGATGCGTGAGAAGGTCATGAAGACCAGGTGGGCGCTGCCCAGGTGGGCGAGCAGCGGGGTGGCGGCGGTGAGGAAGCCCCAGGCGGAGGCTGACAGCAGGATGACCTTCTCGCCCCCGATCCTGGAGGGGCCGAGAGGGCAGTGATGGGGAGGCTGCGGGGCCAGAGATCCTGCATGGAGTCGGCCAGGTGGGGCTCAGGCCATCCCTTCTCGGAGCCGTTCTCCAGGGTCGCGCTGAGCCACAGCCTCTGCGGAGGAGGCCGAGGGTGAGAGCACAGGGTGCATCCATCCCCACCGCCCCAAGAGCTCCCAAAGGGTGCTGTGCAGCCCCTGGGCCGCGGGTCTCCAGCTCCCAGGAGGCCCTCCCCGGAGCTCCCAGCCCAGCACGGGAGTGGGGGGCGGACAGTTACCGGTCCCCCAGGTGGCCACCCAGGATCTGAGTCAGGCAGTAACCCCAGAAAAAGCTGCTGAGCACGATGCCGGCTTCTTTCTTGTTCCAGCCGAAGTCCTGGCTCATGGAGACAGTGCAGATGGGCATGCTGACACGGGCACAGTACAGCAGGCACGTGCCCAACAGCAGCGTCCCCGTCCATGCCTGGCGCTCAGGCCTGCGGGAGAGGAAGGGCAGAGTCTGACAAAGGCACACCACCTCCCAAACGCCAGACTCCCCGACATCTAAATGCCGCCTGTGGACTCCCAGGAGGAGAGGCAGCTCCAGGAACGTCACAAACAGCACGTGGGTGTAGGGCCGCTCAGACGCACTGTGGTCAGGGCCGTCACCCGGGACTACAGACCAAGGGGCCCAAGAAAGCAGCCAGATGGGAGCTGACAGCTAGTTCCTGCCAAGGGGGCAGTGAGGTGGGACCCCATTTGAGGCAGAGAGGGAGGGTCCTGTGGCTGGGGGGGAGAGGGCAACAACAGGTTGGGGGCAGGACAGTGGGTCCTGCAGAGTCCCCAGAAAAGCTGGGTCTGCTCAGCAGAGGCCCTTGGGCAGGCAGTGCTGGGCGGCCAGCAAGGGGACACGGTGCTGTGGGCCCCTTGGAAGAACCTGGCTGCTGGGAAGATTGTCAGACAAATGTCCACGGAGGGAATATCCACAAAACTCCTGGCCAGCGCTCTCAACTGTCTGTCATGAAAGCCAAGGGCCACAGCTGAAACTGGTTTGGCTCAGTGGATAGAGCATCGGTCTGCAGACTGAAAGGTCCCAGGTTCGATTCCGGTCAAGGGCATGTACCTTGGTTGCGGGCACATCCCCAGTAGGAGGTGTGCAAGAGGCAGCTGGTCCATGCTTCTCTCTCATAGATGTTTCTAGCTCTCTATTCCTTTTCCTTCCTCTCTATAAAAAAATCAATAATATATATATTTTTTTAAAAAACAAGGGCCACAGGTGGACACCCAGGAGACCTGCCCTGAGGACCCGTGCCTGCGGAGCCCCACAGGTCCTGGGACAGCAGAGAGCTGCAGAGGCCGGAACGCACTGTGGGCTTTGGTTTGTAACTGTCAGCACCGCTCACGGCCCATGGCAAACACGGCACTGACCTCAGGTGTGACCGGGGCAGCAGTGCGGAGCCAAGGAGTGCTGTACAGCTTTCCCAAAGGCAGTGACTGTGTGTGGGTGGGTGGACGACAGGGGCGGGCAGGAGGCGTCCTGCTGACGTGCATGTCTTGTGCGGTGGGGACAGCCTGAGAGTGTGGTGGCAGTTGGAGGCAGCTGGTCTGGACAGTGGCAATGCCCTAAAGCTGGGGGTTCAGGGTCCTGCCTGCACATGGACTCACACATCTGCCTGGGCCCTGGGGCAGCGGACCAGTCCTCCCAGGTTGGGCACTGCAGCGGGGAAGCGCAGGCTGTGGGGAAGGCCTGGTGGGTGAAGGGGCAAAGGTGTCAGTGTTGTAATGCTTCAGGAGGCTGCAGGGAGGAGAGGTCACGGGCGAGAGGCCAGGCCACTGGATCGATGGGCCATGTGGACATCAAAGTCACCAGGAAATGGCAGGGCTCAGGGAGAGGAAGGCAGGGCCAGGAGCCAGGAATCAAAAAGAAGGGTGGCTAGGAGGGGGCCAGCAAGGGCTTCGGGGGGATGTCAGAGCAGAATAGGGAAGGACGCCTGTGAGGAAGGACACTGGACTGTCCCCTCACTCCCAAACCCCCATTTGGACCTTTGTCTGGACCTGGCAGGGGCAGAGGCGGAGGGGGGGTCCTGGCGGCAGACATGGGGCTTGATCTGTGGCAGACCAGAGCCAGTCTCCCATCTGCCAGTCCCTCCTCCAGGCTCAAGCTGCACAAACAACTGGGGAAGACGGTCCAGGGTGAGGCCAAGACCACCCCAGGAGGGCTGGAGCCCACAATGGCTACGGAAGAGGCTGGAGGGTGAGGGACCTGGGACAAGTTGCTTAGCCTCCTCCAGCCTCAGTTTCCCCAGGGAAGAAGAGCCCATGATGTCTGCCTCCTTCATGAGCCAGCAAGCAGCAAGGTGTCCACAAGCTCTGGGTAGCCCCACGAGGAGCCACTGTGACTGGCCGGAGGGAGGCGTGGCAACCATGCCCCTCTCCTCCACCACCTGTCCACACGGGCCACCGTACTTCCCCTCAGTTGGGGAGGGAGCTGGAGGATGCAGCACCCTCCCTGCTGTACCATACAAGCAGAGACAGCTGATTTCAGGTTCGAGACCACCATACAAGGGTTTGGGATGAATGAGTCTATGTTCCAAACAGCCAGCCTGCTGCCCGCATGCCCATGTTTGCAGACCAGTCCCGCCTGGAGCTGGGACGCTCCTGCTGGCTGCTGTGGTCTGGCACAAGCCCGACCGACTCGGGAACCCCGTCTCTTCCCTGAGCCTCAGTTTCCCCATGTGTGCAATGAAGAGGTTGCATTTCAAGCTGGTTCTGCAGGTGCTCGGTGGGGTGCCACAGGCTGAGGCCCCAGGGCGCCCCAGCCACTACCTGCTTCATACATTGGAACTTCCTCCCCACGCCGGGAACAGGTCCTGTGCAGCGAGTGCACAGTTCTGTGGCCCCGGAGCCCCGCTGGCCGCACCCCAAGAGGCCACGGCAGGTGGTGTACTTGGAAATGGTCCAGTGACCCCTCAATGTCTACTGGGGAGGGGCCCTGTCCGTCATGCCCGGCCCTACTTCCTGGTTCTTAAAATGCTACTCAGAAGCGAGACAAGAATAGTCTCACAGGGGCAGATGGGACCGGTCTCAGTGGAGCCTCCCCTGCCTGAGAGGCCAAGGTAGAGGGGGAACTCCCACCAACTCTCCCTCTGGCGTTCACAGAACGACGAAGGCAGTGGGTCGGGCCAGGCACCTGAGAGGTCACAGAGCTCCCAGCAGTGCTTGCTCCCTGACTGCCTCCATGTCTGACATGGGACCCAAGAGGGCCAGGGCTGCAGGCTCCATGCAGGGTCTGCCACGTGGGCTCTGAGCCTAAGGTGCCGGCAGGGGCACTCCCCAGGGAGCTGCGTGGTGTAAGGTGCTCTGTGCTTCCCCCTCGGCCCTGGAACCACAGCCCAGTCCCTGAGCTGGCGGGCAGTGTCAGCTAAGTGGGCAAAGGGATGTCCGTACAGCTGTTGGGCACCAGAACAAGGATTTCTAGATGGAAGGGGTGACCCAGACCCAGAATGCTCAGCCCTATATGGCAGGACTGGTCAGGAGAGGCTGAGACTGCATCCCCCCACTCTGACCAGCCCTGAGTCTCAAGCTGGAGCCCAAGTCATCAAGATGCCTCCTGTGAAGCACCTAGCAATGTTTTCTGCAACGGCCCCTGTGCGTGCAGCACCCATGCCACACTAACATGCGGTCACGAGGCCCCTTGATTCAGAAAAGGGAACTGCAGAAGCCGCAGGCCAGGAGGGCAACAAGCCAGAGAGCACAAGTGGGTCCAAGGCTGCTGGTGGCCCCCACTCCTGGGATGTGGCTGGAGAGCAGCCCTGCCTCCTAGGTTGCTGTGAGTACAAGACGTGTCCAAGCAGAGGGCATGCAGAGCCAGTGGCGGCCGGCAGTAGCACTTGTTATTATTACCCAGTCATGGCTGAGAACAGCCAGCACCCACAGGCCCTCCAGGAACCGTCTGTCCTGTCTGTCTGTCCTGGGCACAACCCTCTGCCCAGCTGGCTGCAAGCAGGCCTGCCACCTGGCTCAAGCTGAGAGCCAGACCCCATCTCCATAACCAGCAGGTTGTGGAGGGAAGTGAGGGAGAGGCTGGCCAAAAGCACCCCTGGTCCAAGCACACAGCTAACAGCCCCCAGTCTACCCTGGGAGACACCAGAGCTGTGCCTGGGCTTTGTGGTCACACTCACTGGGCCAGCCCTGCTCCTCCCGCTCCCTGGTCTGTCCCGGGAGCCTCCTGGCTTTGATGGCTTCTTATGAACGCCAGCTTCTCCCTCTTCCCCGACAGCTTTGCCTTCATCTTGACCCCAACACTGGGGACTGTCCCTTCGGGTCTTCCCGCAGCCCTGTGCTGGGGCAGAGGCAGGAAGGCGCCATTATTCTGCCCGCAACAGGGAGGCCCCAAGAGCAGATTCACCGGGAACCCAAATCAGGAGGTGGACAAGCTCTGGGATTTCAGGGCCTGACTCTGGGCCCGGGTCCAGCTGGCTTGTCCTCAGCCCACAGAACCAGAGAAGTGCTGAGCCTTGGTGGCCTGGGGGCTTCTGGGGGGCTCCCTACCCCTTCCGTCTACAGTAGTGGAAACAGGCATGAAAAGGAGTGGGTTACTGCTGGGCCCTTCCTCTCCTCCTGCCAACTTCTCCTCTCCCCTACCCCCTCGGGGACCTGGCCCACATCACACACATGGCACGCCGTGGCAGGACTCGGACCAGCCCCTGACTGCCCCATGGGGTGACTCTGAACTGCTCCTCTGCTGCTCTCAGGTGTGGTCCTGCCTGGCAGGGTCAGTTCCAGCATGTGAGGCCAGGCCAGTGAGCGCAGGCTCCTCCCAACCAGGAAGTTGCCCCCTATCCCAAGCAGGCCCCCTGCCTGCATGACCTCCTGGGCCCCAGCAGCCTGGGGGTGGGTGGAAGGGAGGAGGGTCCTGCTGGTTGGAGTTACTTGTGCACTCCACTCCTTCCTCCCCAGGGTGGTGCCTACCCCCCATGAGGGCAAAGGAGGCCCTGCAGCTGGACGCCTCCCCCAGGATACTCTCCCCACAGGATGCGCCGCCCCCTCCCCTGATCCCCGCGCAGGCCCCTCCTCCCCACCTGGTCCACTGAGCGTCCCCAGCTGTGTCCTGGTGGGCCTTGTCCCGGTGGGCCTTGTCCCGGGGCGGCTGCATCGGGAGCAGACAGCCACGGTGCGCAGAGTCCGAGACCAGCTCCCGGCCCACAGCGCCGCCCAAGTCCACGTGTCAGTCCCAGCAGCGCTTCCGCCCGGAGCTCCCAGGACGTGTGGCCCCAGACGGCCACCCTGCAGGGCGGGGGAGGGGAACAGCGGCAGGCGGGGCGTCTCCCTCCTCCGCTCCGAGGTCTGTCCCGAGCAGCATGCTTCCCGTTTCAGGCGCTGGCTTCATCTGCCCTGCTCCCTGAGCTCCTGGAGCGCCAGCACAGGCTCCCACCCCGCCCCCACCCCCACCCCTGGCGGCGGCGGGCTCCCCTGCAGCTTTGTAGGGGCAGAGCCAGGTGGCCATCGCAGAGCCAGGAGCCTGCTGCCCCGTCTGTAAGTGGGGATGGCTGTTCTTCGCCTCACAGGGCTGTGTGTCATAAAATGAAAGTCAGGGGGATCTTATCTGGATGCAGGGACAGTAAGACTCAAGTGTAACTAACTTTTCTTTTTTAAAAATATATTTTTTATTGATTTAAGAGAGGAAAGGAGGAGAGAGAGAAACATCAGTGATGAGAGAGAATCATAGATCAACAGCCTCCTGCACACCTACCACTGAGGATCAAGCCTAAAACCAGGCATGTGCCCTAGACCGGAATCGAACCTGGGACCCTTCAGTCCCATGCTCTAGCCGCTAACCGGCCAGATCAAATGTAAACAACTTTTCAAATAAGTCTTTGAGGGTGGGCTCCAGCCTGTGACCTTGAACCAGGTGCAATGCCAGGTAGTCAGTGCCCACTGGGCAGCAGGTCTCATGCTTGTTAGGTTTGATGGAGCAATTGAGTTGATACCCCTCCCCCAGGAACTGGCTTTTTAGATCATTTCACTATGGACATTCCCTTTGCTGAGACCACTTTTCACTTGCGGTGACCACATTCCATTCTCTCCCCTCTGGGTATGCATGTGTATCCACAGCAGTCTAGGGACTGGCCAACTCCTACCATATTGAGCCCCCCAGAAGCTCCTCCTGCCTTTAGGACAAAGCCTACACCATCCCTCCACCACAGAGTGGCCTTCCCAACCCTCCCTCAGTTGCCTTGAACAGCGTGCCCCTGGTGAGCCTGCACCTCTACCCTAGAGCTTTCACCTGGCTTCATTCACACTTGCTGACCAGTGGCTACTCTTCCATCCACGGGGCAGAAGGTGGTGGTGGAGATTTATTCCCCCGAGGAGCCCTGGCCCACAGCCGAGAAATCTGTTGCTAAATCCAGTACCAACAGTCTCCTACTCTCTACCTGGTAGTTCAGCTTCGTCCATTGCACCAGACTATCTGAAGGTCATCTATAACAATAAAAGCTAATAATAGTTGCTACTTAGACCAGACATCCTTCTGGACAAAGCCAGGGCTGCGAGGGAAGCCTGGGTCCTGGGTCCAGAAGGAAGCCGGCATCAGCAGCCAAGGGAAGGGAGGCCTACTCTTGCACGAATTTCGTGCGTCGGGCCTCTAGTCTTCTACAATCAGAACCACGTTGTCGTGGATGTTGGTTATTTGACTGCTCAAAGTTCCTTCCTCCTGGAGCTGATGTTCTGGGCGGGGAGAGAAAACACAGGGAGAATAAAGAGGGTGGGGTAGGGAGGGTTGTTTCTGGAATCGTCTGGGCTGGGCAGTCCCTGAAAAGTGTGCTGGAAAACTTCAAGTAAAGGGGGAAGTGCGCATGTAGGGGCTGCAGGGCTCTGTGGGTGGGAGCCATCAGAGTGGCATGGATCACCTGGTGGGCTGCTCAGGGTGTGGACAGTTCAGGAAGACCAGGGTGGAGGCAGGGAGGCCAAGGCCACTGTATTACTTGGGGGTGAGGATGGGAGCTCCAGCCAGGGTAGAACAGTGGGCTGAGAGGAGCTGAGTGCAAGCGAGGGTGGGTGGGGTGCGATGGAGAGAGGGCTCAAGGCAAGCATCTGACACTCCAAGCACCCTGAGCTTGGCAGGGTCTCCTGCCTAAGGCAGTGTCACAGTCCAAAGGGAGCCTAGAAACATTTGTCCCTGCCGGGCTGGGGTGGACACCCCCTCTCCAGGCTCCTAGCAGATCCCAGGAGCTACCCCATACTAGCTGCCCTTGAGGTCCAGGTGTGGAGAATTCTAGGAGACGGCTTAGCACCTGGTGTGCAAGAGGAGGACAGAGGGTGGTGACAAGCAGTCCTAGCAGGGTGTTGGTTCCGCCTCCTTCTTTGGACCCTTCCTTTACTTTCTGCTGCCAAGCACAAGCCATAAAGGTTTATGGCTAATCTGTGCCTTACTGTAACTGCCTGCCCCGCTCCAGGGCCACAACCAGCACAGCTTTGTAAAATTCAGACTCAGCAGACCAGAGCCTGTCTCTCCCATGCCCCTCCCCCCACATCACCTCTGCCCCCAGGGCAGCCCAATGGGCACAGTACCTCCTGAAGATAACGCATGGCATTTCCTGCACTGTGGATAGGTAAGAGGAAGCAGTAAGGAATTGGCTGCAGACACAATTCGAGTGAAACAGGGGGCACCCTGCTTTCGAGCTGAGAGGATCAAGAACTGTATACAATTTCACCAGCAACCAGAAAGACAAAGTTTATGGTGAGTCAAGGTGAGTGTGACACTGGTCTCCATGAGGGAGTCGTGGAGGCCTGCAGCAGCTCATTCTGAGAGCTGGTGAGGCATTGCCACCTGACTGTTCCAAGCACTGCTGTTCCACACTTGTTTCATCCCAACAATATGACAGCAAGGCGCCACTGCCAGGCGGATCCTGTGCCGCCCTCACCCTGCTCCCTCCCAGGCCCTTCCGTCTTGGCGTGGGAATCTGGGAATCCTCACTGGTTGTGTGGCTTCACTTTCTTTTAAATTATTTTTAAAATATATTTTTATTGTCTTCAGAGAGGAAGGGAAATAGAAACATCAATTATGAGAATCACTGATAGGCTGCCTCCTGCATGCCCCCTATTAGGGATGGAGCCCGCAACCTGGACACGTGCTCTTGACCAGAATCAAACCCAGGACCCTTCAGTCTGCAGGCCAACGCTCTACCCACTGAGCCACATTGGCCAGGGCCACCCTAGGTTTTTTCAGGCGTCCCACAGCTTCCTTCACCTGGGAAGGTGCAGTGGACCCCAGGGGACATGGGCATGAGCATCACAATGAGAAGTCGTAGGGCTGACTGCAGCCACTCTGATACATAAATGTTTGGAAATTTCATAAGTAAAAAACTTACTTGGGATATTCCAATTCAGTTTAAAATTATGCAGTGGACTAGCCAAATAGTTCTACTTCCTTCACAAAAATGACACCTTTTTTTTTTTTTTTTTAATAAACACACTTTTTAAAAAAATATATTTTATTAAATTTTTAGAGAGAGGGATAGAGAGTTAGAAACATCGATGAGAGAGAATTATCGATCAGCTGCCTCTTGCACATCCACTGGGGATGTGCCTGCAACCAATGTACATGCCCTTGACCGGAATGGAACCTGGGACCTTTCAGTCCGCAGGCCGACGCTCTATCCACTGAGCCAAACCGGTTTTGGCACAAAAATGAAACTTATGGTAAGTGCCAGAACTCTAGAGAACAGACGACAGATTCCAAACAAAACACACAGATGTGCACAGATGAGACACATGCAGACACCCCCAGATAAGACACACACGGACAAACACACAGAAGAGACATGATATAGTGCTGCTCCCAGTGGGGACAGAGCAGCAGCCAAACGGAAAGGCTGTGGAATTCCACTTTCCTCATAGCTTCCCACCACGTCTCAATAGATCAGACTGCACTTAATTCTCATTCTTATAAGAGTGTCTCAGCGGAAGAAAGAGGGCTTTTCGGCTGACCACTCTGAGAAAAGCGTGAAAAATTTTACTACAAAATTGATAAGAGGCAGCAAAAGCAACCTGTTCTGCATTTTTCAAAAGGTACTGGGCATCGCCCAGCCAGTGTGGCTCAATGGTTGAGCGTCAACCTATGAACCAGGAAGTCATGGTTTGATTCGCGGACAGGGCACATGCCCAAGTTGCAGGCTCAATCCCCAGTGGGAGGTGTGTAGGAGGCAGCTGATTGATGCTGCCCATCACTGATGTTTCTCTCTCTCTCTCTCCCTCTCTCTCTCTCTCTCTCTCTCTCTCTCTCTCTCTCTCTCTCTCTCTCTCTCTCTCTTTTCTCTTCTTTCCTCTCTGAAATCAAGAAAAAAAAAATTTTTTTTTAAAGGTACTGGGCGTGGACATGCCTGCAGGAACAAAATGGGACTTCAGGGTCACATGTAGAGAGTGTACGGAAGGTGACGGCTTCTCCAGTTTACATGACCAATGCAATAGCACAACCCACCGTGAACCTGAGAAAGCTGTACAGATTTCTGAAACAAAACACACCCAGTGCGCCGAAACCGGTTTGGCTCAATGGATAGAGCGTCAGCTTAGGGACAGAAAGGTACTGGGTTCGATTCCGGTCAAGGGCATGTACCTTGGTTGCGGGCATATCCCCAGTAAGGGGTGTGCAAGAGGCAGCTGATCGATGACTCTCTCTCATCGATGTTTCTAACTCTCTCTCTCTTCCTCTCTGTTCAAAATCAATAAAAATGTATTTAAAAAACAACAACAAAAAAACACACCCAGTGTAAAAAAACACCCCACCCACAAGGTGTCAGAGTAGCACACATCAAAACCACACCTCTCCAGGCTGAGGACAGGCCTGGGAGGACAAGCCTCAGAGCCAGTGAGGATCCCACTGTGCCTGACTCAGCGGGGTCAGCGGGAGCGCAGACAGACCACCATGCCACCGCCACCAACGACCTAGGGGGAGTGCTGCTCAGGGTCCCGGACGTCATGAAACACGCAAGGTTCTTTCTGAGGCTGCTGCTCTGCCATGCTCCTGCACTAAGTGTACAGAATATGAAAATAAAGACGCTGCCTTACAAATGCCGTCCCCAAGCTGTCTTCTCGTCACATCTTCAGGACAGGATGGGAGGCAGCACCTCCTTGTCCCTGGGGCCTCGCGTAGTCACATGCCAGGCCGACTTCCACTTCACATCCTGGGATACATGTGCCTTTTTCAAAACCCGGACACCTCCACTCACATGGCAAAACATGTTAGTTCTCACTTGCTTTGTGATCATCCCTGTGCTCTGGGGAGATTCCTCACATGACGTCCTACCAGGAACACAGAAAACCAGAATATTCTCCAACTCTATTTATTTAAGGCATTTTCAGAAAGCATTACATTTTCAGGAACACCACAGCGAGGCTCCATGAGACAAAGCAGAACAGTTGAATGACTCTCCTCTTCATGACCTCTCAACGGCTTAGCTCAGTGTGGAGACTGTAAAAGGGTGGCAGGTAGCCAAGGCTGAGAGCTGCTCCTCCGTAGGACATGCCAGGCCACTAGCAGGCCACGGAACAGACCTTTCAAAGGCAAGAACAACACCTGAATTCTCTCGAGCTCCCCATCAGGCTCACTGCAGACGCAGCACTGGCTAAACTCCTTATCTAAGTAAAATGCCAACCCATCGACTTTCAGCTCACGATAACCCGCTTACATGACCAATGCAACAACAATCTGAATTTCTGGGTAATTACTACAGTCAGGACTTCCATTGCCACACACCTTGGCCCTCACACACGAAGACACCATCAGATTTAACGACGTAGTAATCACGCACATGAGCGGTCTTACACACACTGATAAGAAAAGGTGGTGAAGACTATTCTGAGTTATTTGTGCATCTCTAAAAATGTAGTTTCATCTCTGTCTCTCTCGCTTCTGCTGTAGTTAAGTATCAATGACCTGAATGTGAAACGTGACTAGTGAAGCGGTCCGAGTGGAAACATCACAAGTGGCATGTGGGTGAGGCAGAGGACATCCATGGTGACTGCGTTTGACCTCCGTGTCTGTGACTGACTGACAGAACCACCAGGATGCCCACACTGCCCACTGCTCTACCCACTGGGAACCTCAGCCTCTGGGAGAAGCTGTTTGTTCCGAATCCCATGGCACTCGTGTGTCCCCAACTACACAGGCTGCCACTTCCAAGCTCTCCAGCCCTGGGCAGAAGGCACCTGTGCGCTCAGAACTGAGAAGCCTACAGAACCAGCGGGTGTGAGCCGGTGAAACCACGAGGCTGCGGTGCGAGACCTCCAGGCCAGCCGCATGCCCAGCTGAGGCCTCCACCTCCTCAGGGCACGGTTTCCCCTCACAGAGCTGGGCAAGTAGCCCTCCAGCTTCAGGACCAGACGAAAGCACTGCCATCACCAAGCCCCGAAAACAAAAGGTTTGTGATGATGATTAAAACTTTTTAGAGGCATTTTGGTCGTTCTTGAAATCAAAGCATAACCTTTATTTTCAATAGAACTGCCCAGAAGAGATGGTTTCTTAACCCACTAGAAAAGAGTCTCTGACCACAGACAGCACCAAAATATATATTTGAAAAATTAAAAAACACACAGCCCAACCCTCACACACACGTGTTTCCCAAAGACACACAACCCAGACCGAAGGAAAACAAACCAAACTCGATGCCCTCACACACAAGAAGTCTGAGTTAGAGTTTACAAGTTTATATAGTCTCTGTCATGAAAGAACAAACAAAAGCCAGGCGAAAGGGCAACTTGTACGTGGAGACAGGAGAATGAAGGAATGCGTGTCATCTGCCCACAAGCTCTCAGAAAGCAGGACAATGACCAGTGCTTTCTGTAGATTCTGGAGGACCCGGAGAGGTCACTGGTGTCCATAACAGGACAGTGCAGTGGCTAGGGAACCCTTCGGGAACAGCACACCTCAAGCGCCAGGCGCCACTACCTTCAGGATGTGCCACATGCGGTCGGCACAGGCTTCCGAAGACAAGATGTCATTCGCTGCAAACTTTCCAGCGCTTGAAAGGGCCATTATTCCTTTAAAAAAGATGCTGGGATCCCCAAAAGTAAAGGGGGGACAAGAGTCTCTACTGCAGTAAAAATCTCCCAGTCAAGCTGGACATTCCAGCGAGTCCATGTGGTGACACAAGGGGTCCCCTCACAGGTCTACTTGGGCTCCTCGATGACGCCTTTGCTGAGATCTGTCATTTTGGGGTACTTTACTTTCTTCTGGTCCAGCTCATTCTGAGCCCAAAGGAGCAATTTCAGTAACTTGGCCAGTTTGGGTGTTGACTCCCGGTTCTCATAATCCAGGACAGCCTGGTTCACTTCACTCCACACCTGGAAAAGACATGTCCAGCCAGCCAGCCACATGCAGGCGGCCAGAGAGTCTGTTACAACACGCATTTTATCCATCTGCAGAGGCCTGTAACCACTACACACATGTAAAGCCCTCTGCATGACACACACACACACATCCCCGCCCACAGGGAGCTCACAGTCCAGCTGGCAACTGTCACACCTGGCCTGGATGGCAGTTCAGTGCCATTAGCCAGGCTGGAGGAACTGCAAAAGGAGCAAGCAGGGATGACAAGCTCCACCCTCAAAGCCTCAGGGAGCCTGCGGTGGCCTGAAGGACAGTGGAGGGGCCATGGGAGGGAGGCAGCTGTACTTGGGGAAACGACTGATGTCATGTTGGCTGGAATACAGAACCAGCAGTGAGGACAGGAAGCTTCAGAAACAAGTCTAGGATTTTAAATAAAAAATACTTAGGACACCTATTGCTAAGAGGCCCCAAATAAGACAGGAGGAAGGCTAAGGTAAATGAGAAAAACCGGCAGAGGCTTAGATACAGCTGAGCCTTGAACACCACCTTACCTGGACCTTTCTATAAGCACAGTTGGCCCTCCATACCCAAAGGTGGGCTGCACCTCCACCACTGGGATCGGTGGATGTGAGGGGCAGCTGCATGCACTGTCACAGAACCTCCACAGATTCTGGGTTTTTATACAAGGGACTTGAACCTCCAAATTCATTGGGGGGGAACGGGGAGTTCTAAAACAAACCCCCCGTGGTTATGGGGGAACAACTGTAAATAGTTAGGTTCAAGGGATTCAAAGTCATACATATGCCCAGAAACCCCACCCTGTGCAGGGTCACTGTGCTGTTGTAAGGTGCTGCGCCTAGCTGCACACAGGAAGAACTGGTGCTATCATACCAGGGCCACACACCCGACATGATGTGCCCTCACTCTGCACGGGAAGCGCCCCCCATGGGTTCTTTACCTTCTGCCTCTGCATCATATTCAGAAGATCGCCAAAGGGCGAGTCCTCGGGGTTGTCGAAGGCCAGCAGGGCCAGCGTGCGCTCCATCTCCGTCAGGCACTCCCTGCTCTCCTCCCCCTGCTCTGCCAGCTGCGTCTGCGCGAACTCCAGTGCCGCCTCCGTCTCCCGCTGGCGGATCAGCTCGATCAGGTGCTGTTGCTAGTCAGGGGCCAAGGCGCACAGACTTACACACCACACCTGGGCCAGCAGCCCCACCCCCCCCCCACCCCACCCCCGGGGCGGCACCAGGCTACTCTCTAGTCAGAAGGACAACTTAAAAGACACTTTCCTAGCACCTCTGAGTTTTTAAACTTGCATTTTAACAGCAACTTCTGAAATGCATAACACAAGAGCTACTTCAAGCCCCTTCCCCACGTCAATTAAACGATATTCTATTAACACAGATTCACCCGACACTGCTGAATCATCACAAATCATTTCGCAGAGCCGACAACTCTCAACCAAAACTCACCTGCAGGTGAAAGTAAAGGTAGCGGTTGGTGTCCAGCAGTTCTGGGTGGAGGCTGTTGATCAAGGCGATTGCCTCCTGAATCTGTCCCTTTAGGATCATCTCACGGATTTTGATCCGCTCGTCAAGGGTTTCTAGATCCACACTAGGCTCAATCCCAGACTCCATTCGAAACTTCTCTGCAGCTTCCTTAAAGCCCTCTGGAAATGAAAACTGGCCTCACTGCTCAGAAAGTCAGCAAGATATTAAACGCAAAGTCTCTCCATCACTGTCTGCCCCATCGCCTGGAGTAAATCACCCCCACATGAACCGTACTTTCTCAGGGCCTGGGTGTTCATATCTTTGTGAATTCCTGGTTATGCCTTGATATACAAAAAGTGAAGCCAGAAGTGAGAAAAACCAAGATGGTGGCCTAGGTAAGTGCCTAAACTGCCACCTCACACAACAATCTCAAAACAACTAAAAGTCAGAACAGACATCATCCAAAACCACAGGAAAGCTGGCTGAGTAGGAAATCTACAACTAGAAAGAAGGAGAGAGGCTCATGGATCAGGGGAGCCCCCCCAACTACACTGAACTCCCCAACTACACTGAACCCCATGGACCCAGGCTCATACGGGTGGTGTCTGGACTGTAGAGAAAGGCACCCGGAGACTCAGAGACTGGGAGACTCGGGGAGCCAGGAGCCAAAACGGGCAGGCTCTAGAGTTGCGCGCAATTAAGTGCGCGCAGAGAGGTCTGACCTCGGAGGTTGTCGCAGCCTCTCCATAGCGGAAGGAGTCATAAGCTCCTGACTGCACCGAATCTCAGTTCCGACTACACTGAGCACTGAAACCCAGTTCAGGGCAAGCCCCTAGAGCACCCACACTCTTACAAGGGGAATCTGGACTGTCAAGAAGAAACTCAAGGGATCTGTGGAAGGCAGAGGTCTGAGGCGCGCACACAAGGGCAGGACTTACAGGAAGCCAAGACTGTCAGCTCAGCCCTGAGACTTCGCTCCATCCAAGCTGTGCTCAGAGGCTTTTGCAATTTTGCAAGTCTGATCCTGTAAGACTGTCTCCAATACAGAAGGTATCCCGGTGTAGACACAGCTGATAATCACATCAAATTGGCCTGGAGGTCAATTCCTCCCAGTGATACCAACAACAATCAAGACTTAACTACAGCCAAAACCCGGTTTGGCTCAGTAGATAGAGCTTCGGTCTGCGGACTGAAAGGTCCCAGGTTCGATTTTGGTCAAGGGCATGTACCTTGGTTGCGGGTACATCTCCAGTGGGAGGTGTGCAAGAGGCAGCTGATTGATAATTCTCTCTCATCGATGTTTCTAGCTCTCTATCCCTCTCTCATCCTCTCTGTAAAAAAATCAATAAAATATTTTTTTTTAATGTAAAAAGCCAAAAAATTTTATTTTTGCCTCAGGTACTATTATTTCAGACACCTCCTAGCCAAGAGAGGATGTCTTTAACATGATAATATACAAATCTGTACGTTCACACTGGGTTTTATAACGCCAGAACAAACCTAACTGCACACAGAACTTTGGTAGTACACAGAAGGGAGCATCTGTAGCATCCTGATCGCAGGCTCTTACCTGTGACTAGGTAGTTCATGATGAGGCGATTCATGTCTGCTCGCTGCACGTGTAAGTTATTGAGTTTTTCCATCCACTCATCTTTCGTGATTTCATCAGGTTTTTCTGTGTAACTCATTCTGCTTTATTTCTACAGGGAAAAATTTTAGGAATTGGTGAAGAATTCTCTAACAATTGTAATCATTTCAGAAACAAACACAGTGACGTAGTAAGAAGCAATAGAGAGTGGGAAGATACTTTAAATCTGGAGAATAGCACATGCAAAGGGCCATCAACCCCAGCACAGGGTCAGGGACCAGGAAGACTTGGTGTTCATAAGGTAGGATGAATGCAAGAAAGAGCCAGGGGTCAAAGAACCAAGAGGTCATCTGAGGTGGAACTGAGCGAGGCTGAGGAGGGAGTTTACATAAAGTCTCTCCAAAGTGCAAAGAGCAGTTGCCAGAGGTATGACCCAAAGAATTACATATTATGACATACATACTCAAGAGGAACTGGTAATCGACCACCAGACCAACAAGAACTAGGAAGTGACACCACCAGCATCACAAAGACCCAATGACCAGAGTTACTGAGCTCTCACTGCGTCAGAGCAGGCTGCACTGGGAGAAATCTGCAGCCCTCAGGAGGCCACACACAAGTGTTCCCACAGCCCCAAGATTCTACTCCTGCCAGACCACACCTCCAGAACTCACTACCTTCACCAGACATACGAGCCTGTTCACAGAAACACTATTCCAGATGGCAGGAACACAGAAGACATGAGCCAGACGTCCAAACCCTGGGGCAGGTGTGTGAGGATCCAGAACTTTTCAGACCACACAAAACTAAGTGACAGTCTCCACTATATGGCATGGTGCCTTCTTGGGTTTGAGGCAGCACCCCATTATCAAACATCATCTCTTCTGTGAAATGGGTATTAGTGCTGAGGGGAATATAGGCCGTTCAACAGCCTCCACCACTAAATAGGTGAAAAACAAAAGCAAACACTTGGTTTTCAGAGCTATTTGGATTTAGGTTGCTGAGACGGGATTGTGATTGACTGCTCATATGGCAGAAATTAAAATAAATGAAGTTAAAATAAACAAAGGGAGTTAAAATAAATGAAGACAGCTATGTGAACTGCTCTTAGAAACCAGCTGAGGAGTATAGCAGGTTGCAGCAGAGGCCCAAGAGTGGCAGGCAGCTTAGTAAAGAACAAAAACAAGGCAAACTGCAAAAGGTGCTTTGGCAGTAAATACACATGAAATGGGAAACTCAGGAGGTGCAACCAGGAAGAAGGGGTGGACAGGTGCTGTCCCTGGGAGAACCACCCAGGCTTCTGAGGTGGGGGTGCTGCTGACATACCCACCAGGAACACGGCTTTATAGCGGCAAGCACATGCTCAATGCTTCAATACATTTTAAAAAATTACAAGATAGCAAATGCGGAGTGGTGAGAGTTGAGAAGGAAGACCAGTAAGGAGCCACCCAAACAAGAGGGACCAGTGGCAGATGTGCTGGGGACGCCTGTGGGCCTTGCTGCTGGACTGAATAAGGTAGAATGAGAGGACGACTGGAAGGATGAAGCTGAGCCCTCGAAGGATGGGGCCACAGTGAGGAGGCAGCGCTGGGACAGGAACAGGTTTGGGGAGCAGGGCCAGTTTGGGCTGCCTGTCAGACATGCAGCTAGGCAACTCCAGCAGGCACCTGGATTACAGGTCCTGAGCTCAGCGCTGGGAACATTAATTAGGGAAACATTCGCCAAAAAGTAGGGACAGCCAGGTCACCCAGGGAGACAGTGTGGGTAGAGAAGCAAAGGGACACAAAACAAAGTCCTGGCTCGTGGGCGATGCCAACATGCAGAGAGCACCGAGACACAACCAAGAGACGCTGTTCTTCAAACACCACCCCTCGCGGACGCGGCCAACTGCGTCACTCAGACCAAACTCTCATTCCCACACGGTACAAAAAGACCCCTGTAGGTCTCTGCGTTCTCAGGGGCAACCGCACCGACTGCACCGCTCCCGGACGGCGAGAGACACTTCCGAAAGCGACCCCTTCGGAGAAGTCAGCAGCCAAACTCCAGCAGACACAACTAAACAGTCCAGCTCCGACGGAGGGCACTTGCTCCCCAAACAGCAGTGTCCGTCCGTTCTCGCCGGTTCGGTGTCTGCAGGGAGCAGTTGTTAGAAAAATCGATCTCCTGGCAAAGGCACCAGTGCCTGTCTCAGTATTCGGGTTCCGAACGCCGGGCCGCTCCCGGCGGTGTTCTCCCGGCAGGACCACAGTGCCGGGCAGCTTCGGCCGGAGCAACGGGCAGTTTGACTTGCAAATCCAGGGGGCGACGCCGCCGCCGCCCGAGAACAAGCCGCGACCTGACATCTGCTCGGATCTGGGAGCCCTGAAGACACCGCGCAGGTCCGACCCCCTCTCCAGCCCCCTTTTGGCCCCGCCGTGCTCCTCGGGGACGCTCGGCCCGACCGCCGGGGCCCACCTTGGCCATCTTACCGTGTGGATCCCGCCTCCCGCGCTGCGCAGTTCCCGCGGCCGCTCTGGGGGCCGGGCCGGGCGGGGAGGGGCGGCGGCGGGGGGCTGGGGGAGGCGGAGGCGGGGGCCGCGACAGAGGCGGGGCGGGAACGCGAGAGCAGACGCACCGGCTGCCGTCCCCCTCAGCCTCTTCCCGCGAGATCGCGAGATCGCGAGCCGGCAGCCAATCAACTGCTCCAGCGACAGGGCGTGGCGCGGCGGCTGCCCGGAAGTGCTGAACTACAGCTTCCGTCCTTGCGCTGAACGCTCTAATCGGCGCCCAAGCTCTACGGGTTGGCGCGAGAGTCAAAAGGCATCGTCCGCCTCTGGGCAAAATGGCCGCTGTGCAGGCGTCGCTGTGGGAGTACTTCACGCGAGGAGTGCTGCCGCTAGACTGAGTCCGAGGCGAAGGTGCCAGTGTCCCTTCCGTCGTTTGTGTGAGCCCAGAGGGCACGGGACGGGGTTGGGTGGGCACAGGCGCCGGGACCCCGGGCCGCCCCGAGTTGAGTTCCTCCCGACCGGCCGCCCAGGCCCGGGAGGAGCCGTCCGAGCGCGGTCAGCAGGAGCATCCCGTTCAGCTGTGTGGCGGCCCTGGTTCCCGGCCGTGTCGGGAACGCGCACTAACTCCTGATGCATCAGCTCCCGCCACCCCGGCGGACGGACGGGCGGGCGGGCGGGCGCGGTGGCGACGGCGGGGTCCCTAGCGGCGCGGCGCGCACCTGGGGGACGCGGAGGCGCACGGACACCGGAGTTTGCGGGTCGCAACCCGTCTGCTCTACAAGAAGGCAGGCTCCGAGCAGGGCCGGTTTCCCCGTCGCGGGAGGGAGGTGGAGCGATTTCGAGCGCCTCGGGAAGGCAGCGGAGGGCGGCCCCGTCCGCGCCCCTTTGAAACTCGAGGGAGCATTTTATTCTAGGTGGTTCTGTCCATGCTTAGCTGAACCAAGACCCCGGGAGGCAGGTTAAATTGAGGGCGGGGTGATCTGGTCACCCTCCCACTGTATCTTCATCGGCATGTATTTCCTGTTTCGGATGATGCCATTAAGTCCAAGGCACTGGTTATGTCATAAGTTTCTTTGCAAGAGTAAAAGCAACAGTAATATTTTAATGTTTAACTCCTGATGTTGTAACGTAGACTGTGTGCAGCATAGTGCCACTTCGAACAAATGGGGTGGCCTGGGGGTTGGACGGGCCGTCCCACTGCAGACCAGCAGGGCACAGGCGGCACCCCTGGTAAGCCATTCAGACCTGTCTGGTCGAGAATTCGAAATACGGATTGTTTTAGGAGTTGACCCTTTTTTTTTCTTTTTTCCCCCCGCAGTTTAAATTATATCATCAATACACACGTATGTGTACATAAATGCATGCAATATATATGTTCACGGCCACGTATTTTGTGGGTTTTTTTTTTTTTTTTTCTGTATATGTTTTAAGGGTTCTTTTTGCATGGCCCAGATGTTGTAATCGGATGTTTGGCCAAAGGTGGCGCCATTGAATTAAGATGAGACATTTTTCAGTTAATGTCCATATTTTCCCTTTTTTAAAAACACTTGCAAAATTTTGCCTTTTTTGACTTTGAAATCATCTTCATGCTTTGAGTACTTTGTGTTGGAGGGAGAGGAATTTTGTGTCTGACAGGCTCCCAGGTTTTCTCATTCCTCTGCACAACCAACCATTCCACCTTTATAGACAGAGTTGGGCGCTCTTTTTTTCCTTGGGTTCCTACATTTTGGAAGCAGTTGGTTTAATGTGGAACTCAAAAATCCCTGTTATGGAAGGATGATTAATGGGTATTGGTTTTTTTGAAATGCAGAATGAGAACCTCTAGGGTATACTTTCAGAATCCCTAAGAGCTCAGCCTCTGTTCTTGTTTTTGGTGTTTCTGCCAGACATCTTTCTTGTTTTTACTGTTTTGTTTTAGTGAGCCAGAAAAAAAAAAAAAAGGGCAACCAGTTTTGGGGTGCGGAGTCTAAACCACCTGCAGCCAGGCTAAGAGGGAAAGCCAGACACACACATCTGTCCGGTGTTTTGCTACCAGTTTTATACATTGGATGAGTGAGAGATGTAAGCCTCTGATAGGATTTACAGAGTTTTGAACAGCGGAGGCGGGGATGGGGGTGGGGCCTAGTTCTGGGTGGCCCTCCTGGGATTAGCTGTGGCTGCTGATGGGGAGATTCATGTGCTAATCAGAAAGGGAAGCTCCTGGGGTTTGAGGGTGGCTGGCTATTCTCTCTTTTGGATAATCACGAAATAGCCACCTGGAAATTAATTCTAAATTCTGACAGGTATGTAAGCAGACTTTTGTTAGAGCTGGCTTTATATACAATGTCAAAGTGGTAAAAATCAGGTTTTTTAAAAATAAAATGTTTGAAGCTTTTGTTAGCTATAAAAAAAATTACTAGATTTATGTTCCTAGAGATTTATATTCTAGCCACAGGGAATGGTGTGTGTAACCGTTTCATTCACGTATTTTAATCCCACAGATGGTTAAGGGCACAGCCTGGGTATCAGGCAACCTGGAGCAGGGTGGGTGGGTTTATTGCCCCTTCCCTTCCTGTAGTGCAGCCTGGGGCAGCCCAAGGAAACAGTGCCACTGAAATGTGCCACTGCGTTCTCTCCAGTAAGCCTTGGGCCAGGCCTTTTAGCCCACGACCCCTGAGTTTTCCCTAATTGCTAGCAGAGGTTAGGGAGGCCCAGCGAAGGGGTCCAAGAGGTCTGACCTTGGCCTTTCCCACCCCCTCGGGAGGTTTTTGGGCTGCTCCACATCTATGAATTCCAAGTGAGAGTAATAATAAAACTTTGTTGCTGCTTTGATAGTTTTGAATTGTCCTTGGAAAGGGGCAGAACCTCAGATTGTGGCTCTCAAGATTGCACTTGATCCCAACGGTGTTCTGCTTTAGGGTTTTCCTTTGAGACCAGGACCCTGCTTCCCAATGGGCTTTAATTCAGGGTGAGAAGAGACTGAAAGCCAGGAAGCAGTTTGTTGAAGGACTGGCGAATCCCAGGTCTTTTCTGCTTTGATTGACTTCCATGAGGTGTGGGGTAGCAGGACCGTATTGGTACTAATCATATTTTTCCCACAAAGACTCAAACCCCATTGAGGCATGGTAGCCTTCCTGCTCCTCTGGCCCTCTGAGCCACTCCGGTAGCCAGTCCACAGGACTTGGGGTGTTTGTTATGCATTGGGGTTATCTAAGGAAGAATTTGAGACACTGGAGACTACTTTTAAATTTAGGTTATTAAAATAATTTTGTTAGGAGGAAGTATTTCTTAGCTGGTAGATTTCAACTAAAAAATACCCATTCTGTATTCCAGAAATGCCTCTTTCATGATGAGAAGCAGCTCCCTTGAGGAGATGCCACAAATGGGCTGGAATTACCTGGAGGTCAGAGGGGGAGTGCCTGACTCCTCCCACTGGGAGGCGCCTCTCAGCCCCAGACCCAGTCAGCCTGCTGGGAGAGGTGTAAAGGCAGTCCCAGGGCTGAGGGTCATCTAACTGCAGTGAGGCTTCCCTCGGTCCCCTTGGTCTCCCATTCTGTGCTTCCTCAGGCTTCCTGGTCCACTCTCAGCCCTGTCCTTAAATGCTTTTCACCCCTCCAAGCACCTGGCCTTACACTGTACCCCCAAGTTAAAATCTCAACTTGCAGAAAAACATTGCTGCTGGGTTTTGTTTTGTGGTTTTGTGTGTGTGTGTTTGTTTTTTTTCATTTAAGGACCCTCAACTAAAGAGACTGGGCACGTGGGGTTCCCCCATTCTAACTCCCATGTAGGGGCCCTTTGTAGTGACACTCTGTGATCTTCCCCAGTGCCCAGCATACCAGCCCCATTTTACAGACTACTTGCCAAGATCAGTCATCATGCTTGTTCAAGCCAGTTTACACTGGATCTGTTTGGTCTCCAACCCTCCCACTGCACCTACCTGGGGGCAAACCTGAAGACACAAGATGGAATAGTATAGAGCCCATCCCTGCAAGATTCCATGAATGTGGTCCTTAGAGATGTCTATTAAAAAGCATTCCTGCTCCAGGCCCCAGTTCTTGTGCACATGTAAGCATCTGAGAGACCCAGCAGTGTCAGAGGTGCAGCTTAATGCATACAGGGCACCTTTCCACTTTTTGCCTAGGTTAGTGAAGTTTCGCTCCAGAACCCCCTAGGGGTTCCCGCCACTTCCAAGGAACGTGGAAGTGGGACTGTAGGGGCAAGTGATGGGAACAGAGGTCAAGAAGTTACTGCCCTTGTGGCAAATGTCCAGTGTCCACGGTGTCCTAAGGCAGCAGTAGTTGCTCTCTGAGGTCGACTGAGTATTTGGGGACAGGCAGGTGCTGGGGTGGCACTAGTGAATACTAAGTGAAGAAAATCCGTGTGGAGGGTTGCGCATCTGCCAGAGCCCTTTCCCTTTCTGCACAATAATTGTCTCACCTTTCCCTCCAACCCCGTGGACAGGTGTTCCAGGTTGCTTGCTTGCTTGTTTGCGGGCGGGCGGCTCGCTGTTCTCCTTGGCCCCCTGGGCTGCAATCCGGAGAGACAAAACGCAGGCGGGTGGGAAGGGGCCCTGTGCCTTGTTCTTTTGACCTTGGGAGCCCACCAATAGGAACCGGGCCACTGTGCGCTCCCTGGAGATGGGGGGATCTACCGTGGGCTCACAGCCTGGATTCCCGCCCCACCCCCACCTTCGCCCTAAGCTTTGGCCCTTGGGCTCAAGGCGCAGGGCGCATGCACGCGGTGTGGAGCCTGTACCTGGCCTTTCGTTTGCCGCACGGGGGCGCCGCTCAGGGCGCGGGTATCCTCTCTAGCTCCACGGCGTCTCGTTGGCCGGCGTCTTCCTGGCGCTTGGAGCGGTGGGCGGGCCCTCTAGCCCCCACATCTCGATGGCCGGCGCTGACCCCGCCCGCCTGCTCGTTCCGGGGCTCCCGGAGGAAATGGCTGCGGGATCCTAGAGGCCTGGGAGCGGCAGTGAGTGGCGTTCGGGCAGCGGCGGAGGAGCTGGCCGCCGCGGGGCCATGCTCTGGGGAGGGCGGGAGGGCGGCGGCATTAGAGCCCGGCCCTCGCAGAGCTGCAGCGGTCGCGCCGGCCTGCTCCCGCCGGAGAGGGAAGATGGCGGCGGCGGGGGAGGGGCGGGGGCCTGGGGTGGCCCGCGAGCTGAGGGTGCCGGGTCCGGTCCTGGCAAGAGCGAACTGAAAGGGGAGAGCGCGGACGCTGCCCTGAGACCCAGCAAGTTCCCGGGGCGGTAAGCTGACAACGAGGACGCCTGTTTCCAGTGGTCCTGGAGCTGGTGGGGTTAAGTTGTTTGTGTTTAGACCAGACGGCTCGGGTGGCGAAGTTTCGCTCCAGAGCCTGTCCCGGGGTACGTTCTGTTGGCCTGTGTGTAACCGGCTGGTTTTGACGAGCACCGACTCCTGCGAGGGTGACGGCGCGGTGTGTGGTTCATAGGGACCAGTTCGCTTTCTCGGCGTCCGCGCCGGCCGCTTCCGGCCGCGTTCAGTGCCCCTTGTCAGCTGGGTCTGTGGCCACACTGGTGTCGCGGTGCACCGTCCGCACTTTCGCCTCTGGCGCTCAGATCCATTCGCTTTCTCCTTCCCCGCGCGCACTGCTCCCGGCAGGCCTAGAGACAGGAAGTCCATCAGCGCTTCTGCTTTGGATCTGGCACCTCGTATGGGAGCTTGGAAGGGCGGCTCTAGGTGACAGTAGCGCGACAAGCTGTGGCTGCTGAAGGAACTCTTCTTGCCTGCACCTTCGGTAACAAGGCCCTTGTCGTTTGCACGCTGATGGAATCAGATTTGAGCCTCGTGTGCTAAGGGGCATATATTGTAGGAGGAGAAAGGAGGCTTTAGGATCTTTTCAGAATTCACATAACTTGTATCTGTAGGTTGGAACCGGGGGAAGCTGAGTTTCGATTAGTAGTGATAATGTTGCTGTGTAGTTACTGTGCTTCAATAACGGCTAGCCGTGGGCACGAGTGCCAGCTTGTTTTGAGAAGGGTGCTTTTGTGCGTAGCCTGACCCCCAGGAAGCTGAAGTACAGGGAGGAGCTTGCCCAGGGTTGCACGGCTGGGCTCTGACAAATGTTGGTTCTATGGTTTCCTGGAGCCACTTAGGCCCTGACTGAAACATGCTTCCAAGAAAGGTGCTTTCAGCTGTGCGTTTTAAGGAACTAAGATCTTTGATCTTTGGAACGATTCCTTGATTTATTCAGGGACTGTTCATTGCATCCTGTGTGCCAGGCACCAGGACAGAAGCAGTGGCCAGAAAGTTGACCCTCCCAATCCTGTAGACAAGCCTAGTGGGGACATGCGAGGTCATCCCAGCTCCTTCATTGGGCTCTGTTGTCAACCCTACCCCCTGGAGCGTAGAGCCCCCTTGCTCTGTCTCTGTGACTGATACAGGGTATAGTCATCTCAAGACCCAGTCCTGGCCCCATTAAGAAACTTTTTGCCTAATGCATTTCCTCAGCATTGTTTTCTGCTTACCTGTGTTCACCATGACTTTAGGAATAACATATCTTGTTTACTTCCAATTTTCCAAGAGCCTTTCCTTATCTTACTATTGGATTAAATGTAACCTATTTCAAGCAAAGTGAGTTCTGTTCTCATAAGAAAAAAATGGCACAAATAAAAAGTTGTATAATTGGCCTCTCCTCTTTCTTCCTTACTATTTGCTAGTACCCATGGTTACCAATTTCTTTTCTGGCAAAGGGTGGCATTCATAGCTAGCATGTGTGCTGTGAGCATCACAATAGCTTGTTGCAGATGTGTCCCTGGGGCTTGGAGATGGGCGCACTTGATGCGCAGGTGGGCCTTGGCTCATGGGCTTGCCTGCACATGGAGAAAGGGCTTTGGAGTGGGCACTTTGGCTCCCAGTGGAGCTTGTGGGTCCTGCTTTTGATGCTGAAAGAACCAGGGGGTGCCTAATTTCCTAGGAGTCCATCCCTGTAGCCCAGGGACTGATTCTTTCTAATACATGCTGGCAAGATGTTCCAGGACTGATTTTTCTTCATATGTCTTACACTATCAGTGACGGCTACAGTGAGAGATTTCATTTGACTCTTATAGAGTAAAGGTTGTGTTCATAGGCCAGCTCTCAGATGTCCTTGGGTCCCTGAAGTGTGGCAGTGTCCCATAGAGGCCTGATTTCTCATACCCCTGGTAGCCTCAGCAAGTTCACTAAGAAAGCTTTTCCTTACAGTCTGGCTTTTGCATTTTTCTTACCTAAGTGGTGGAGTCATTTACAGTGTATGGAAATATAATATTCCCTTTTTATGGCCGGCATGAAGTGACCTTGCTAATTCAATCACAGGTCTGTGGTTGACAACTAATAGAAAGGCATCATCGGGAAGGAGGGGGCTATTTTGAGTTCACTTGGTCCAGTGCCCACCTGATTTGCAGAGCAGTGGCATAATATTTATGAGGCAGATATTTCTTTGGGCATCAAATTGTAGATGCTGTGATTTTGTTTTTCGTGTGCTGATACACTTAGGGGGTGCTTTAATAAACCTTTTTAAGACTGTAAACAGGGGCTTTTTCCCAATATAAAGATAGCTGTACGATGATTTGGGTTATAAAGATAAGTACACATGTAGAAAATTAAAGCAATATTAAAAAGTAAGAAGAAAGCAAAAACACCACTGAGCCATGCCAGTTGGGCCTGACATTGCTATTTTAATAGGTGACTTCCACCATTCGATGCTTGCTTGCTCACTGTGAGCCCTGGCTGGTTTTGGTGTGGTGGGATTTCAGGTAACCTTTTAGGAAACTGTAAGGCAGGAAAGCACAGCCCAGAGAGAGGTAACTTGCTGTTAGGTTTGCAGCTGGGGTTGAAGCCAGGGACATCCTGATGTAAAAGCCATTGAGCCCAGCCTCCAATCTGCTTATTGAGGACTTAGGGCACGTGTCAATGGAGGGGTGTCACGTTGAGGTCAGTAGGGGAGGGCACTGCTGGCTGCCTTTATCAGGACCAAGAATGCTGAGTGGTTCCCCTGAGGTGCCACCCTGCACCCCATAGAGACACAGGGCTAGGTAGACGCTGGCCTTGGAATCTTAGGGTTTATTGATTGTAATCTGAAGTTTTCCCCTTAGTTGTAAGGCAGCCCCCCTGGGCATGCCCCTCTATCGGTGAAGATTCAGCTCTGCGTGGGTCCATGAAAATTGACACAGAAAATCCTGTTACTTATTCTTTAACACTTTTATTTAAGCTTAGACCTTTCCCACTACCCCAAAACCAAAATCAGACACTGGCCTCTGCTACCCTTGGGGAAAGAAAGGAGGATTCCAGCTGAACACACAGTAATTCTTAACTTGTCTCCAAGGTCTCGAAGCATCATTTCTGCCCTAAGACCTGTAGGGGATGCAGCTCTGCTTAGGAGACACAGGCCTCAGGAGTGGCTTTTGTTGTCTCTCCAGCGCATTCTCTGAACTTTGGGGCAGTCTTCTAACCGGAATCTGCCCCTTCTCGGCAGTCAGGTGAGGCTGCTTTAGGAGAGTCGGGAGTATCCAGAAAAGTCCGCTGCTGAAGCAGTGCCGTCCAGCCTTGCAGTCTTCGGGGCTGGAAGGTCACTGTGGCCCAATAGGCAGCAGCCCTTAAGGTTCCCCCAGGAGTCAGGTCTGTGTTCTGTCAGCCATTCCCAGAGGGTTCCAAGTCAGGGCCTGACGCACCTAAAGTTCCTGGGACCCCAGAGAGCTTCTGTTTAAGTTGTGTTTGTTGATATTTACTATATTTGGCATTTACAATAGAGACACTGTAAAACAATAAACCCTTGTTTATTAACATGAATAACGTTTTATGGAGACTATTTTCCAACCAACTTAATGAGAAAGGGGACATTGTTTTAACTTTTTGCAAATCTCTTATGTGTGGCTTAACTGGCAGCAGTTGGACTTTTTTTTTTTTTTTTTAATATATTTTATTGATTTTGTGCAGAGAGGAAGGGAGAGAGATAGAGAGTTAGAAACATCGATGAGAGAGAGTCATCGATCAGTTGCCTCTTGCACACCCCCTACTGGGGATATGCCCGCAACCAAGGTACATGCCCTCGACCGGAATCGAACCTGGGTCCCTTCAGTCCCCAAGCCGACGCTCTATCCATTGAGCTAAACCGGTTTTGGCAGCAGTTTGACTTTCATGTTTGCTTCTAGAATACTCCTGAGGGAGTGACCCATGAAAACAGAAACAATGTCTTAGTTGTGTAAATAGTTTGACCTTGGAGACCTCCGAAGCCTAAGGGCCACACTGAGAGCCTTTGCTCTAGAGCAGTGTTTCCCAAAGTGTGGTACGCATACCCCTCCCCCCCCCCCCCCCCCCCGGGTACGGGAAGAGTTTGGTGGGGGTCTGCGTTGCACCGGAGTTTGTTGAGGATATGTACTGCACCTTGCTTAGCTGCGCCTAATTCTACGTTCTCATGAGTACGAGGGGTACTCAGTGTTACGAAAATTATAGAAGGGGTACACATATGTCAAAAGTTTGGGAAATACTGCTCTAGAGAATGGTTAGGAGTGCTTGCTTTTGAGAAGTGCAAGTTTTAAGAAACAGTAGACTTCGACTTTAACATGGGGAATGAGTTACTTTTAGGAAGACAGGCAATGCCTTTGCGTTTTTGAAATTGGCTCAACCACATTACTTGCTTTTGGGAAAAGGTGTGGTTTGTGGTCCCAGGTGAAAGTGTTTCGGGGCACACCTCACTCCGCCCCCCAGTGGGCTGCCTGAAGTGAGGCCAGCGTGTTGGAGGAAGACTGCTTTTAGCCGGACGGCACTCTGTCTTGTAGGTGAGATGCCTGAATGGGAGAGGCCTTCGGTATTTGTGGTAGGACATCCTTTAATTACAGCCTCAGTGACAACTTTCTGCAGTGAAAATGGGGTGAGCGCGGCCTGTATGGGGCGCTGTGGATGACCCCAGGAGATGCCCTGGGCACTGGGTTCTGGCAGCAGTGCTCCAAGAGGTGCCAGGAGGACATCCAGGTGTAACTGGGGCCCAGACAGACAGTGAGGATAGAAAAGCAGTAGGGTGGCCAATGGGGGGGAGGGTCGGAGGGTCCTGGATTCTGTGTGTTTGTGTGTTTATTTATATTTATTTTTAATTGATTTCAAAAGGGAGGGAGGCAGGGAGAGAGAGAATGAATTATTGATTGGCTGCTTCCTGCACACCCTACCCTGGGGATTGAGCCCACAACTCTGGGCACATGCCCTAACCAAGTATAAAACCATGACCTCCTGGTTCATAGGTCAATGCTCAGTCACTGAGCGATGCCAGCTGGGCAGGTCCTGTGTTCTTAATTAACAGCTACAGGACTTGGGATATTCAGGGGAAGGAGTTCTTAAAGTGCCCAGCAGGGATAACTGGCAATTGGTTGGTTGATTGATTGATTGTTAATCCTAACCCAAGGATATGTTTTTCCATTGCATTTCAGAGAGAGTGGGGGTGGGGGAGGGGACATCAATTTGAGAAAGACATATCCACTGATCATATGCTCATGTCTGTGGGTAAGCAGCGTTTGTGACTTCAGACCTATGGGGTAGATGAGGGCGGCACACACTCAGGACATCTGCGTGGTTGGAATTTCTGGGCGTATTCTCATTAGCGACTACCCCATTAATAGAAACTGAATTGTGAGACTCGGAATTAAAAAGTCTGAGTCACCAGAGTCCATAATGGCGAGGTTATCTGGAAGCTTTTGGATGTAATTTCTGACTGGCAGATCAGAACTGTTTTAAAATTTAAGTGGTTAGTTTTGAATGTTGTTTCTGGGGATTTGAGGTTTGGGCAAACATGGTTTGGCCACCAGAGGGACAGATCAGCACTGGGCGTTGTGCTGTGGTTGTGTGCTGTGAGAAGGATCCACATGGTGGTTGGGTAGCATATTGTAGACGTGAGCCTCACTGAGGAGCACTGCACCCTCCTCACAGGCCTCCAGCGTGCTGTGGCGTGGGTCCGCCTTCAGCCACCATGGTCACAGTCGCACTGACATCTGTAGTTGTGAGTAACGTATAACATTGAGAAAGGTGCTTATGCTTTTGTTTTTAAATTTGGGGGGGGGGGGTATTTTTTATTTCAGAGAGGGAGAGAGACAGGAACATCAATGATGAAAAGATAATCATTGATTGGCTGCCTCCTGCACGCCCTCACCAGCGGATTGCCTGTAACCTGGGCATTTCCTTCTGGTTCATAGGTGGACAGAGAGTCCCTGAGCCACGCCAGCCAGGCTTTGTGTTTTTGTTTTTAAGAAATTCACTTCTGACAGCCTGGCAGAGGTAGAGAATGGAGGGCAGAGTGAGGGTTGTTTTAGAATAGGTTTGGTGGGTCCCTTCTGATATGAAGCCATGTCTGATAGTGCTGTGCACGGCCCTGTGTTTTCTTACACTGGTAGAGACACCTTGTCACAGGAGTCTGCCCTCTGGGGCCCTGGCGCCCTGGATGTCTCCAAACCCTTCCAGGGGTTAAGAGGTAAAAACTCTCCACTGTGACAGTTGACTTTGTTTGCCTCCTATGCTGAGTTAACTGTTAGTGGTGCCGAAGCAAATTCGGTTGCTGACATCAAACCCTATAGTGTGCTCTCCACCTCTCCACCTCTGCACCAGTCACTTAAAATGTGCCAGCCTGCCCAGCCAGTGTGGTTTGGTGGTTGAGTGCTGACCAGGAGGTCATGATTCAGTTCCTGTTCGGTGCACATGCCCTGGTTTCTGGGTTTGTGGGAGACATCCGATCGATGATTCTCTTGATGTTTCTACCTCTCTGAAGTCAATTAAAAATATTTTTTTAATGTGCTAGTCTATCTTACTGTCTTTGGTGAAGCAGTCAAGACCTTTTTCATGAAATCTCAGCCGATAGTGTACATCTTCCTACCACTCCTTGTGATGAAGAGGTGAGGATGTGGTAGCACCTTTGCCCCACCCCAGATGGGAAGGGGGGCTGTCTCCAGGAGGAGCCCCTGGGGCTGTTGGGACCTGAGCCTTTGTACTTGAAAGGACTACTGACAGGCTGCGGTTTTCAGACTGGCCTTTGGCTGGCATTTTCTTGAAGATGAAGGATGTGAGTCTTAAGGAAAGAACTGACATATTTGTTCCTAACGATAAAATTCCAGGTTTCAAATGAGGTTAGAATCTTGGAAAGCTTCTATCTGCCATTGTGAGCTTGTTGGCTTCCCAGTGATTAAAGCCTTTTGAGGAGACAGGTGCCAGTATCATTAGCTCTCGTGTGTTCTCCGTGTCTTCTGATGGCCCTGCTGCCCTTGGACTTGTGTGAGTGGTTTCTGTTTCTGTGTTGCAACTAATGTTTATGACTCTACTAGTCAAGGCTTGGTGTGGGTTAGCAAAGAACATCCACAATTACCTGGAAAGCTTCCTGTTTTAATTTTGGAAATAACAATGTATTTCGCATAAACAAAAGCTCCAAGAGTGTGAAGAGGCCTTGGGACCAAAAAGTTGAGAGTTGCCTTCCAAGGACCTTGATAGCGGAGGATCTCGTTCCTGGATCCCGTTTAGCGTCGGGGTTGCCCTGTAGGTAGGTAGGTGCACAGGCTCCGTAGTTGAGAGCAGTTGAGGCTTATCTTTTAAATCGAAGGTTTCGAAGAGTTATTCCTACCTCAGCAGGGAAGGGAGCAGTCTTCAGCTGAGAAAAAAAATTGCACTTATGATGGTTCCTTTCCCCCTCCTCTCACTTTTTCAGGAATGCCCACAGTTTTTTTCCTTTGGGAAAGTTGTATTACTACAATGTGAATGAAAGTTTATGACTTGTTTATTCTCTTCGCGGTGTAAAGGGTTATACACTTAATTGTGTTAGGAACTTAGCACTTGACTATAGATGTAAATATAAAATATAAAAAAGTCCTCGCCAAAACCGGTTTGGCTCAGTGGATAGAGCGTCGGCCTGCGGACTGAAAGGTCCCAGGTTCGATTCCGGTCAAGGGCATGTACCTTGGTTGCAGGCACATCCCCGGTAGGGGGTGTGCAAGAGGCAGCTGGTCTATGTTTCTCTCTCATAGATGTTTCTAGCTCTCTGTCCCTTTCCCTTCCTCTCTATAAAAAAATCAATAAAATATTTTTTTAAAAAATATAAAAAAGTCCAGATAAGTGAACCAAATTGTCTAAAATGTGTGTTCTGAATATAGTTTATCTCATTCCATTCAATAGAAATAACTAGATTTCTTCTTTTCTGATGAATTTTTCAACACTTAAGTCAAATCCAGACATATATTGGTCTTTCAGAGTAACAAATTAAAATTTTTTTCATTCCTGAGAACATCTTAAATTTTGTTCTTGGGGTTTTGAAATATACATGTAAGGTTTATTTCCAGTTTCTTCTGAGAAGAGGAGCTTCTGAACCATTGTAGCCTCATTTGAGACCGGTTTACCCCACATTTAAGAGATTTGGTGGCTGTGGTGACATTTTTTACTAATGGAGTAAAATGGTCACTGTTGCTTTAAAAGGGGGGGCATCAGAATGTTTGTCTTTGTTCTGAGTCACCAAGGAGACCACAGTTACTGGAGGCAGTTGGAGTGAGGCTAGGAGGAAACGAGGTGAGGTGGGTCCCCTAGGTTGGGGTGAGACTGTGAAGTATGTCAAAAGTAGTACTTAGGGTCCCTCGGGGAACTGAGGCACGTTTAGTGAGGCTGTTTGTTCATTCGAAAGAGAGTGTAGGAAGAGAGATATTTTTAATATAATACATGACTTGTACCACTCTGATCCTTGATTATAAAGTCTTAAAATCTTTCTCAGTTCTTTTTTTAAACTAAAATGATGGTATAGATGTAGAATTAAGGATTTTAAAATAATTATTTTAATTTTATTGTTCAGCTTTTTCATATTTTGTTTCTCTGTTGAGTTTATTGAGAAATAGGACTGATTGGGTAATTACTGGTTGTGGACCTCTCCATCCCACCCCACCAGGGCCCACTTTCTCTTACAGGCAGCTCCACCCTGTCCTGGTCCCTGTGTGGTCACAGTGTTTTCTCTGGAAGTCCTTGAAGGAAGGGAACTGCGGTGGGGTTTTTTGGGGGGAGGGGAAGTGTTTGATTTTTTAAATTTTTTTAATGTAGTTTAGTTTATAGTTAAGACTTATAAACCATTTTCTTTCTTTTAGGAGTTCACTCGTGTGAATGGTCTCACGATAACCTGTGTAGTCGTCAGTGAGCAGTGGCTGGCGGCAGCAGTATTTGAGGCCTGGCTGTTTGCTTAGACCAAGTGCTTGCAACAGTCAGGCTGGGTTTTTTTGAATTCAGGACTCCTGGAGGTCTCCCAGCGTCCAGTGTCTGGTGGGTATCATCTTTAAAAGTTTGAAATTGTGTTTTCTACTTCTAAAGTGGCATCATATGTAAAGAAGCTGATACAATGTAGCATTCATATATGTTCGAAACATCCTAAACTTTAGCTGGAAAGTTTTTAGGTGAATATGGAATGATGTTTAGAATTGTTCATTTCATCTTTTCTAAACTTTTGTGTACATTCAACTGAAAAAGATAACTTACAGGTGTTTTGGTGCCCACATTCAGCTTATAAAAATGTAAAAGATGCCATAGAGAGTCGTCCTGTGGACTGAAGGGTCTCAGGTTCGATTCCGGTCAAGGGCCTGTACCTTGGTTGAGGTTACATCCCCAGTTAGGGGGTGTGCAAGAGGCAGCTGATGGATGTTTCTCTCTCATCAGCGTTTCTAACTCTCTATCCCTCTCCCTTACTTTCTGTAAAAAAATCAATAAAATATATATTCTTTAAAATGTAAAAGACTACTTACAAAAAATAACACACACATTAGCTCAACTGGAAAAAATAACAATTTTATTCAGAGCAATTATTTTCCTATTGATTGTTTTGTTAGTGCATAGAACCTGACATCATACGCTCGCTCTGTGGTGAAATGTACTTGCAGAGGAGAGTTCCTCCTGCAGGAAACACCTCCTGCAGGCAGGGATCCGGTCCCTTCCTGGCCCTGCGGGAGCTTTCCAGGCCCAGGCCCAGGCCCTCTGAAATGGAGGGGCTGGTGCTCCCTGAACTTCTCGTGGGCAAAGGCTGGTTCAGGCCCCTGGTGTTTTTGGTAAGATTTGAGAATGGTATATGAAATGAGGGCTTGATCCTCTTTTAAGGTGGCCTTCAGGTTTGCTACAAATAGATTTGCAAGAGTAGAACACTTATCCTAAGAGTCAGCTTTCTAGGCCAGATGGACAAACGGTTGTAACTAGTGTGGTTAGTAACGACAGCTCTAGCCCGGCTCAGGGAAGGAGCGCGACCTGTTCTCAGGAGTGTGCATGCTGTTTCTCCCATTGCCATGGGAGCTCGCCGCACTGTGAGGTCAGCATTGCCTCTTGGGTGCAGCCAGTTTCTGGGACTCGCTCCAGGTCACCAGCCAGAGCACTCTGTTGAAAGCTTCATAAGGACCCCAATTTAGTTCGGCTGTGACTACAGAAGTGATATGGTCCTTCAGGACACACATGCTAATGCACAGCCACTCCTGCCAGCTTCTGAGTGGTGGGACCATGACCAAGTTCTGGAGTGAAGGGTGTGTGGAGCTGGACAGGAAATGGGATGACAGCATTTAGCGGGAAGTAGAAAAGAGTCAAGTTGTGTATGGTTTTGAGTTTTCTTTGTTTTATGTTTTGAAGGTCTTCATTCTATACCAGTCTTTCCCCTAGGATGGAACATGGTATCAAGTCTGAGTCATCACTAGCACTTACATGTGATTGAAGCCTGGACAGTTCGGAATATAATTCTTAAGGTACATACTGTGTCCTTTGGGGTTTATTATTTTCAAATAGGAATAATGTTTTCATAAGCATGACCCTTCAGTAATTATATTAGAAAGGAAAAGGGAAAGGAAGACTAGGAAGAAGAAATACACACTCAAGGTAGCCAAGGTTCAGTATTTCCTAAGTGTCCCCGTCATCTGTTGCTGCATAAAAACTACCCTTAGAACTCGTCCTTTTTGTATCTACTGAGTCAGAGCTTAGCTGGGCTGTGGTGCAGGTCCAGCACACACCCTTTCCATGGGGTCTCTTCAGCCAGGTGGTCAGACTTATGTGACTGCTCAGGCTCCAGAGCCCAGGACAGGAGCAGCCAGTATTCTCACCTGCTGGGCCCAGGACTGGCACAGCGTCCCATCCACTGTGCTCTGCAGGCAGAGTCTGCCTGACTCGGAGGGAAATGGCATCCACCTCTCATCGCAGCAAACACTGTTCTGGTCATGTCCTTGCTGCCGGGACTGTGGTTCGTTTGATATTTCCCCATTACCTGTTTTACAAGACCATGTCCTCACCAGTTAAGCGGTGAAGTTACAGATTTGCTAGCTGTTTTTCCTTTGTGATATTAGACGTATAACCATTAGAATTTTCTTCAAAAATCGCCTCGAATTAGGTCATGTCTCACACTTCAGGAAGCATTGGTCAAAATGACTTTTTTTTTTTTACACTTAAATGTCCACCTTCACTGTCTGTGGGTGGGAAGTTGATCCTTTCCTGTGGTCACGTGGTATCTCCCTCCTGTGAGATGAAGGCCATGCTGCTCTATCTCACTGCTCCCTCGCCAAGGAACGTGGCCTCATTAACGCCGGTTGTGGTTTGGTTGCATTTCCCCATTAGGTATGGATGAGAAAGGTGACCCGAGCCATGAGGAAACCCCCAAGGTCATCAAACCCACCAGTAAAGAGTTTAGGAAAACGTGGGGGTTTCGAAGGACCACCATTGCTAAACGAGAGGGCGCTGGGGACCCGGAGTTAGACTCTGTGGAGCAGCAGCCCCAGCAGCAGCAGAGCCTTTCCTTGCGCCGCAGTGGGCGGCAGCCAAAGCGGACGGAGAGGGTGGAGGAGTTTCTCACAACAGTCCGGCGCAGAGGGAGGAAGACGGTGCCTATCTCCCCGGAGGACCCCAGTGAGCCGACCTCCTGCCCAGTCACAGATGTCGAAACCGCCTCTGAGGGGAGCGTTGAGAGCTGCTCTGACAGTAAAAGTGGGCCCAAGGTTGGCCCCAGGGGCAGTAAGGGACAACCAGCCTCATCTGCAAAGACCGAAGGAGATGATGGTGAGGACGACACCTCCGATAGTGATAGCGATGGGTTGACCTTGAAAGAACTTCAGAATCGCCTACGAAGAAAGCGTGAACAGGAGCCAGCTGATAGGACCTTGAGAGGAGTCCAGAGTCGCTTGAGAAAGAAGCGCCGGGAAGAGGGCCCAGCGGAAGCTGTGGACGTGGAGGTGGCCAATGTCATGGAGAGCTCCCCACCCGGCCAGCAAGAGCCTGCAGCTGAGCAGGCAGCTAGCAGTGACAGAGAGGGGAAGTCAGAAGGGCGGACGGCCTCGGGAGTCACAGAGGAGGACCCTGGAAGCTCAGTCAAGCACAAGCCCGAGTGTGAGGTGTATGACCCCAATGCTCTATATTGCATATGTCGTCAGCCTCACAACAACAGGTAGGCCATGGGCAAGGAGGGTGCTGGCTGCCGGGTTTCAGGGAGATCCATGTGAGAAAAGCGGCGGATTTAGGGTTATGGAGCTGGGCTGAATGAGCAACTTGTGTGTGGAAAAAGATGACCAAGTCGTTAAAAGGGACTCGGGAGCCATATATTGCACGCACTGTGGTCGCCGTAGGCCACTCGGGGCTCTTCACCGCCTTGGTCACAGTGGCCACGGGCCAGAGTGCAAGGCAGCAAAGACTAAACTACCTGCCGCTCGCTCACTGTCATCCCAGAGATGGCTCTCAGGTGGCACTGCCCTGGTGGTGGTAGGGGAGCTGTGGTCTGGTTGTTTGGGTGGGAGAAGTGGAGACAGTGCTGAGCTGAGGTGGGGGATACCAGGAACCCTCTAGTTAAGTTAAAATTCTCTACTCAAAACAAGATTGAGTGAACTTGCTTGAATGTTGGCCTCTTGATTCAAGAAGCACTGGTCTATGTACGTATTGTGTTTTTATCCTATCTACGTTTCTGTACGTTTGCATTTTTTTAACAATATTGAAACCAAATTGTCTAAAATTGAGTATGTATCTCTTTGTTTCCATTCCTGGTTATTTTTCAATTTCAGATTTATGATTTGCTGTGACCGATGTGAAGAATGGTTTCATGGCGATTGTGTGGGCATTTCTGAGGCTCGTGGTAGGCTCCTGGAAAGGAACGGGGAAGATTATATCTGCCCCAACTGCACCATTCTGCAGGTGCAGGACGAGCCTAACTCAGAAACCACCGACCAGCAGGAAGCAAGGCTGCAGCCTGCAGACACTGACAGCACTGACTGTACAAGTATCGGGACCATAGAGCAGAAATCCAGCGAAGACCAAGGAATAAAGGGGAGAATTGAGAAGGCTGCAAATCCAAGTGGCAAGAAAAAACTCAAGATATTCCAACCTGTAAGTATTGCCTCCTGGCTCAGTGATGATCTGACTTCTGCCGACAAACATCAAGAGGGAGGAGTTAGGTTCTTTTGGAATAATTTAGGCTTCCCCAGAAGCAGCACATGTCTGATCGGGGTGGGCTGGGAGGAAAGCATTTGTGATTTGTGAGTCTCCCCATCCCTGTCCAGCTCATATACTGTTACTGCTGACTCAACGTTTTCCTTAAGTGAACTGATGGACTGGCTTATTTAAAATGAGTCTTTCCCTAAGTGTTCTTCATGGAGTCTTATGTAACAAATTCACAGTCATCTTAGAGTTACTGAAGTGAGTGTGCCCTCATCTCAACTGGCACTGTCTTGATAGAACTTGGGGTCTTTCCCCCTCCCCCCCAAAAGCACTCGTGAGCATTTATCGAACTTCCTTCTGTGAGGCTTCCAGCTAGCAGGACAGCCTCTGCCAACACCTTAGTCTTCTCCTCCGCCTTTCTGAAGCACTTGGCCTCCTCCATGCCAGGCTGCTCTGGGAGCCTTCCCTTTCCCGGCTATAGTAGCCTGATGGCACCACGTCAGAATAGGAGCAGCTCCTGTCTTGTTTTTGGCAGCATTTTGTGTCTGCTCCCTGACCAAGGTGCACAGTTGACCAAGCTGACAGGCAGAAGCTTGGGTTCTCTTTAGGTGCTGATGCCTTGCACCTATTCGGTGATATTTGTCAGAGTTGATCCTGTGGTGACGCAAGCCACCTGCATCACTTCAGCCTCGCGGGTGCTTCCTGTGCTTGCCAATGTGGTGGTGGCCGTGGCACCATGGTCCCAGAGTTTTCAGGTCTTCCTCAGCCTGGATTACATGTTGGAGAACAAGAAATAGTGCTCTTAAACCTTCCTTACTGGAGATGCTGAGGGTTGGTGGTGGCAGCTTTCCCGTGGCTACTAGGGTTTTAAATGACCTCAGCCAGGGACTGCCCCCGCCCAGTGTCTGGTTCTTGTCCACAGCTCTGCTTACTCTGTCCTTCTTTCCAGCTGCTCTTTAGGCTGTGATTTCTTGTTATGTTTTTCATAGATTGTCAGCTTCCTCTGTTGAGAGCCGTCTTGGGCTCTCATGATTGCCCTGCTTAAGGCATGTTTTCACTCCCAGTTTTCCCTCCTTTCCCCAGCCGCCCCTGGTGTGGTCAGCTGGGCTGGTAGGAGGGTGCCCCGCTGGTTGTGCCTCGCCTGTCCTGCAGGTGTCCAGCAGGCCTGTAAGGTGACTATGTCAAAAAGGTCTCTGCCTCCACACCCTGCACTGTGTTAATGGGGACTGGAGCCTTCGGTACAGCTATTTTGAAGTACTGCATGTACTCAATGGAAACATGCTACCGTTAGCAACTTTAGTCATTAGGAAGAGTTAACAGAAATGTAAATTAGTGGGGAAAGCCATCTTAATTTCATGTCTTTCGTGTCAGTGTGTTTGAGACTATGCAGATTTAATTTTTATCTTGAGTGAAACTTTAATTCAGTAGAGGAAAAACTATTACCTTAAGTACTTAATGTGAGACATAAGATTTTGCTTAAGAACATTTGAGGAATGTGTTTGTATGTTTGGTCTTGACCGTCAGGTTTCTACGGACTTGGCTGGAAAACACGTACTTCTTAGCTCAGTATCTACGGGTCAGAAATGAGCCTGGCTAAGGCCCTCTGCCCAGGGTTGTCCTAGGCTATATCCCAGGGGCCGATGGAGGCCAGGGTCTCAGGCCCGGCAGGTGAAGATCCATGTCCAGAAGCTTTCATGTCTGTGAAGGTGTCCTGTGTGGTTTTTAGTAGCGTGCTTATACTAAAAAGGTATTTGTTGTTTATCTGGGATTCCCACCTCATTGGGTGTCTTGGCTCTCACCTGCACCCTTACCCTCGGAGCCAGCCACTGATGGCCCTCTCAACAGGGCCGCTTTCTTCAGAAGGAGCAGCAATGTCTCCTCTCCTGTAACAGCCAGTTTCTCTGTTAAGCATTTTCGCCTGATTGATTCAGACCCTTTCAATTATTTCAAAAGCATCTTACCTCTAAAAATTATTTCAAAAGTTACCTCTAAAAAGAAATCCCGTATGTGGGAACCTAATTGTGGATGTGAAAGCACACGTGCAAGGGACAGAGTTGTGTTCTCCACAAGTGGCATGCAGGCAGAAGGTGCATGTCTTACACAGAGAAGTCGATTCCTGTGCTTTGAGTAAGTAAAACATAAGTTTTATTCACATTAAACATACTGTTAGTGTCTCTTGGTTAAAAACAGTCCTTTCAGTACTAGACATAGTGGTTTTACAAAGTACCTTAACTGCTTGAATTGGTAAGTCTGAAGGCACGCTCTGTTCTGCAGGTCACAGAGACTCCTGCTGCCGCAAAGTGTATTGGGCCTGGGTGCTCTAGCGTGGCGCAGCCCGACTCTGTCTACTGCAGCAATGACTGCATTCTGAAACATGCTGCTGCCACCATGAAGTTTCTGAGTGCAGGAAAGGAGCCAAAACAAAAACCTAAAGACAAGACCAAGACCAAGACCAAGCCAGAAACGCCTGTTCTTCCCAGATGTGGCGTTCAGGTAAGCTCACCAAGACCACCACCCCCATTGGAACAAAGCCTAAGTGTACCCATGTTCCAGGCTCGCTGGCTTGTTTGTCGAGTGTGAGGGAGCGGCATAGATGGAAGTCAAGTGTCATACCCTCTTCTGTTGTCTTCCACCTTTTCCACCAGTCCTGTTGTCAGAATTACCAGTGAGTGTATAGCTCGCATTTTCTTTTCTCTGCCCTCTAGCTGAGGGATTAACTAATATGGACACAGTAAAGCAAACCCAGGCAGCTAGCTTATTCCTAAGCCAGCCACCTCCCAGGCAGTATTGGTGACCATTGGAGCCGACATGGGAAGTGACGTCGCAAACAGCCGGTAGAGCTGGAGAATGGGCTCTGAGGCGAGACTGTCACTGTGAGACCTGGCTCTCGGGTGGTCTGGCTTTGAGACACACGTGACTTACCAAGAGTCAGGGTGTTTCGAGAATTACAGGCACTTGACTCCCACCTGCATGCCCTCCTGGAGTTCGCTTTGGTTGGCATGGCTGTGGGATGGCCCTGTTGCACTTGTGAGCATTTTCTTGACATAGTTGAATGCTTACTTAGATGGCCTAACTTTTATTTACTTTTGTTAATCCCTTACCTGAGGGTATTTTTCCCATTGCTTTTAAAGAGAGTAGAAGGGGGAGAGGGAGGAAGGGAGAGAAAAATATTGATGTGAGATGACTGTTGCCTCCCACATGCACCTCAACTGGAGAAGGGGAGCAAATCCAAAACCGAGGTACATGTCCTTGACCAGGCAGGTGCTCTAACCACTGAGAAACACCTACCAAGGCTAGATGGCCTGACTTTTATTTCTTTTTTATTTTATTTTTTATTTTAGAGAGGAAGGGAAAGGGAGAGGGGGATAGAAATGGATGATGAGAATCATCAATCAACTGCCTCCTGCATGTGGTCTGACTGGTTCATAGATGGACACTCAACCACTGAGCCACACTGGCTGGGCTAGATGGCCTGATTTTTAAGGCTGGTAATTTTGAATCAACTGCTGTGTCCAGTAAGAGCATTGGCGCAGGATGCCTGATGGAGAGCATGGGAGTTGGGTCCCGGCCTTGTTGCCCTCCTACAGCGTTGTGGGCAGGCACACTCTCACAGAGGCCCTTCCTACTTGGCTCTTGCCTCTTTTCACCACCTGCTCAAGGGGCTTGTTCTGCATTACCCCGGCTGCCTCACACTCAGCTGGATGACAGTTATTGTGTTGGGTGTCATGTCACTCAGAAGTTGAAGCCCTTCCCAGCCATTACGGTGGAATGCTGACGGCTCAGCTGGTGGTGAGTCCTGCTGAGGCCTGGTGCTGGGCAGGCGTGGTGCCAGGCACAGTGTGGGCTGGGAGCAGGAAGGATCTTAGCGTGTTCTCACCTTCATTGAGAAAGAGAAGTGAATGAAGGTTAACTTTTGACCTCCTTAATAATTAGAGTTTTACTGATTATCCAGGCAGGCATTAAAGTCTCTTCTGTGCCCAAGAGACCCGCTCCAGACAAGAAAGAGAATGCCATGAAGAAGGCAGTGGTGGCCCCTGCTCGGACTGAGGTCCTTGTGAAGGAAACGACTTGTGAGAGCAGCACGCCATCCTGGGCAAGCGACCACAATTACAATGCAGTAAAGCCAGAACAGACTGCTGCCCTGTGGCCATCACTGTTGTGTAAATGTATGTATCTCCTAGGGGTGGCTTCTGGACCCTTCCCTATCTTTCTGGATGTCTGTCCACTCAGGACTGTCCAGAACCAGGAGGTGTAGCCAAGCTCAAAGCTGCATCTCCATGGATGGAAGCAAATACCTGGGAGCCCCAGGGGCTCCGCTTAGCCTGTTTGCCACAAAGCCCTGCAAACCTCAGTGTTGAATGTGGCACCTGGCAATTGAGGTCTAATCTGTTTTCTTTATCATACATGGGTAAGTATTTGGTATTGTTGCCAACAAAGTCCAATGAGTAGGTACTCTTGCCCTGCACTCCCAAGTTCATTGCCATCCACACTACAGGTGCATCATTATCACATCTCTGTTAGCTATGCAGGTTTCCACGCTGTCCTTTAGCACGTGTGGTCATCACTTCCTTTGTGTGTTGGGAGCTCTTTCTGCAAATTGATGTTGTACTGATAGTCAACTAAAGTACAATTTCTGAGCTGAGAGAAATTTTTCATGTTCAGTACACATTACATGTCCACATATACACACTCCTGGTCTCACGCATCGAGCCTCTCAGGTAAGTGGGCGAGGTGTCTCCTAAAGCAGACTCCATCAGGGCCCTCCAGACTTCTCTGGATGCCGGACTGTAGGTCATGCCTCCCCACCCCCAAAAAATGAGTTGAGGTACTGCCAATCAGTCTTGGAAGTCCCAAATTTGCTTATGCACCAGGATCTTTGTGGTTTTCAGCCTAACTCTCCAAAATTAAATTGATCTGCAGGGTACATCATATTTTATTACTAAGATTATTTTTATTTGTGCTGTCTTTCATACTGTTTTGTGCCTTTTTTTTTAAAGCACTGAAAGGTTAAAAATGCCTGAGTTCCAAGATTATAGAGCTGTTCTGCCTTCTCCTTTTAGTCACCTTTTTAACAGTCACAGAGGGAGGATATCTGAGGTAGGCGCTGGGCTAGTGTAGTTAGAGAATGTGTAACTCAATGCTCACTTTGAGACTGTAAATGGCCTAATACCTAAGTAAATTGCAAAGTAATACTAATTTTTTTTTAGTTTAGGAATACATTGATAAGTACAGTTAATCTGTATTGAAGTGAGTTGATATGTGTTAGGTTGTTTAAGCTAAGAATTTGATGCTCAAATTTTCCTCAAGTTATAGCACGTCTGTGAAGTAGCGCTTTTATAGAGGCTGTGAGCGGACCTGAAAACATGCATCACTTATGTGTGAACTGACTTTAGCGTCCTGTGTACTGTGCTCTAAGTGGGTTACAGGATACAGGATGCAGACTCAGGAAACACGGGCACATCTACCAAGGTCCTGGCGACTGGTTTCCATCTTTTGACTAGAGCTGGAAAGTTGCTCTGAGACACCCTGTGCAGAGTTGTGAGGACAGGATGGCTCTCTCCCTGGACTCTAATCCCACTGTGACCTTGAAAGAAGAAAGGAATTGGGGGAGGGCAAGTACACCAGGGACCCATTTCTCTGCTCACAGACTGGGTTTTCTTTTCTTCTCCACCTCCTCCATATCAGCTCCTCCCTGAAGCTTCATGGGCTTTAGTTGACAGTTGAAACAAGCTAAGGACTAACCTTTCCTAGCACACTGCTATGCCAGAGTTAAAACTCATGGGTATCCAGAATTGATTGAGTGCATGGGGAACATTTTTTAGTTGCTTTTCATCATTTTTTGTTTGTTATCCCAGAAATGTCATCTTTCAAAAAAATGATTGGGAGGGACAATAAGAGGGTCATTGGAAAAATACTGACTTCAGTCCGGGTGAGTAGCAGTTGTGTCTACCTCTGACCCAGATCATCCTTTCACAGTTACTATAGTACACACAGAACCCTGCAGCCCCATGAGGACTCCCCACCTGTCCTCTGGCCGGCTCCAGAACAGACTGTTCTGTGCTGGGATGGTGAGATTTCGAGGTGCACCTGATGCTGGGACACTGGCCTGGGCATGTGGAGCCTCGTTTAGCCCAGAGAGCCAGTATGCTGCTCCCTTTGGTGCTCTGCACTTCCCTCTCCCAGTCCTTGTGCTGATCTGGATTGTGGATGCAGGGACAACTGTCAGTGAACATGGTGTGGGACCCTCCGGTATACCACATCGAAGTTTGCTGCTCCTCTCAGGGTAATGCAATTAACATACACTATTTCCTGATTGATTTTTTATTTAAATTGTTTTTGAGGTTTTCTGTACTTGTGGAAACAATTGTTTTTTTAATTTCTCCCCCAAATCAATCGTTTTTGCTTCTACGGTTTTATTTTTTTCTCCATTTTCACTATTGGTTCGCCTTCCATTATTGTTAAGGCATGGAGAGAGCTTAACTTTTTTTTTCTTTTGTAAAATGCCCCAGGTTTATTAGAATGTGGAAGTGGGATTCTGGTATTCATATTCTAGTATTCTGGGCTCCTTAAATGTCTCATTAGGTGACTTAAAACATGGGATCTGAACAAATTTTGACTGAAATACGAGATTTCTACAGTTTCATCTAGCTTTGAGAATTAAAATGGAAAACTCTAAGAGAACCAGGACACCCGAATCGATGGTTTGTTAAGCATGTTGCCCAGATACAGCATTTCCCCCAGTCCCTGTGTGGCCATGCAGATCGTCCACGAGCTGTGGAGAAGTGGATGGAGAACACGGACTCTCACGAGGGTGACTAATGGCGTGGGCTCCAGGAGCATATTTCACAAATCATCAGAGGAAACAAATTTCCTGTAATAAAATACGTGGGGATTCTAGAACCCAAGCATATTTTGTAGACATTTAAAGCGGGGACAGGGGGGGGTCTTTTGTTTTATCAGCTGCGTGAGCCATTTCTACCTGTCTTCCAGGATTGTCAGTAGCAATAAAATGTGGCTGGGACAAACCAGACTTCGTCCATATGAACCAATTTCTTCCCCCCTACCCCCAGCCATCCCCCCTTAGAGGAAAAACCAAAGCTTGTACTGAAGAAGGATTTAACTTGACAACTGTTTTTAATGCTCTCCGTACAGCCGCAATTTCCTTGGTGGTTTGGTATTTTACAGTGTTGTACTTTTATAATATTAAAATACCCAGCTGTTCAGGTAATTATATCAGGGGAAGGTTTCATGTACATAAACATTTGAGATGAAAGCCCTCAGCAGCCTCTGTGCTGGAGCCTCAGGGGAAGGAGGGGTGCTAAAAATTCCAGCGCATGGTGAGTCCTGCTCCTTCCGCCTGCTCTACAATGACCTATGACCTTTTGGGCTTTGGGCCCATCTGGTACTGCTTGCCACCCTGGTGGCATCATCAGTGTTAGAGCCCAAGTACCCCTTTGAAGATGCTGTTGCAGGTCTTCCAGTGTTCTACACAAGTTGTGGGTATATTTGTATAAAATCAAATACCATTCTTAATGTTTATGCATGGCACAGAACTGTACACAAAGTTATATTCTTAGCTTCTGAGAATTAAAGAAGTAAACCTAGAAGACGGATAAGAAGCTTTGCCACTTTCATTTGTTTAAATGAAAGAGCATCTGTAATGGCACAGGTGGACCCGGAGGAGCTCAGCAGGAAGAGCGCCAAGGTAACTGCTGTCTAGCCGCTGCATCTGCACGGCCACCCGCCTGCCCTGTGTCCACTCGTGACCCTTTGGGACCCGGAGTTCACAGGGAAGGTCTCAGGCCCCTGCCCCCATCATACAGGTTGACATAGTAAACAAGTTGGGCACAGATGTTGGTTAAACTGTAGCCTTAATAAAGTGAGGAGACTGCCTGGGGACAGTGCTGAAATGGCGGGAGAGCAGCAGCTGCGCTCCCCAGGCTTCCGCCCCCATCAGGCTGTCTGCCCATCGTCTGATTACACGCCCGGCTCCCCACGAGTCCTTGATCACATTATTTCTAGTGTTAGTGATGAAGGATAATTGGGTCACTTCTTGCATATGCTGTCAATCCAACATGAATTTGCAAAACCCTGTATGTGAGACTTAAAATGAAGAAGAGCATTAACCTCCAGATACATACTTGGTTTGGGGCAAATTTTGAAGAGGTCTTAGGCACCTTTCTAAGATGTAAATCACCCAAATAGGACATCAGACAAGTCAACTAGAAAAGATTTGTGGCCCAAACCACAGCCGTTCAGACCTAGAGACATCCCAATGATATAAGCGTTTCATCTGAGCAGCAGCTGGGAGGCCACTTACACTAGTGTTCTCTCAGAATCTGTTTTCTAACAAAAGCAAATCAGTACTCATTGAAAAACTCAAAATATTTAAGCAGATGCATAAAAGCAAATGATTTCTTGCTGATACTTGATTTTGGGGAAGAATTTTAACAGGAAACCCAAGTTGCAGTGAGAAATGTAAATATACCTAGGTCCCACTGAGCTGGAACTAGAGCTTAAGTCACCAGGAACAGAATTCATGTCCACACTTGCCCACTGTGTCGTCTGAGCCCCTCTGGCTCTGTTACAGAGATGGCTCCTACAGTGGTAGCTGCCTCAGTAGTCTGTCTCAGTGGCTGTGGGACCCAGTGGGTGGTGGTAGTGTGGAGTAGGGTGCTGAGTCAGTGGGCTGCTCCAGAGGGGACACCCCTGCCAGGGCCTCCATTTGTTTCCCTGCACCTGTTATATCGTCAGCTCACTGTCACACCACGTGCTCAATTTCTTTGGCTCTTAACAGCCAGTCACTAAGAAGCAGGCCCATCGGGGTTAGCAGTGTGACACTCATTTTGGGGGGATTATATTGGCACATTGAGGAGGAGGAGGAGGTATATATAACATTATGCAATTGCTCTGAAGCTTCTCACTAGGCCCTGTGCCTGTGCTGGTTGGGTGTACCCACATATTTACTTGCAGTCCTGCTATAATTTCATTTGGATGTCTGCAGTCCATGCGGGAGACAGCAGTGCTGATGGAGACCTGTGTCTGGTCTTCACTAAGGCCCGCTAGTGCCACCCAGAGGCCAGCGATACCCCACAGTCTGCCTTGCAGTGTGACAAGACCTCTTGCTCCATGCTTACTGGGAAATGAGCCAATTAGAGAGTTGATGATTACAGTTCCTGGGAACACCGGCCTGCTTAGTTCTACACTAGGCCTCACCCCAGCCTTCATTTCCCATCACACGTAGCCAGCAGGTAGAAACGGTGGCCTGGCCCACAGGGCAGCCCTTTCTCCTACAGCTGTTAAGGTGTCTGTCTCCCCAAGGCAGCCTGGCCTGGAGCACGGGACAAGCAGGCCCCAAGAGTGGGAGCTAAAGGCGCCTTAACTGCCAGGACAGCCCAGATTCGCACACACCCAGGGCCACCTCTGCTCACACTGCAATCACTGCTGATATTGCCAGCCTTGCCACTGCAGATCAGGGAGTCCAGCAGCTCATGGGGGATAGGGGGTGTCTGCCATCCCCTGAGATCACCCCAGCATGGGGTATGCTGCTGCTTTTCTGGAATGGAGTCTTCCTCATTGGTTATCCAATTCTCCGTCCTTCCAAAAAGGTATGCATAACATAGAAATTAAGGGGGTTTTGCAAATTTGATTTTGGCTCTACTCCAAAATAGTGTTTCTGCCACTGAGAACCATTCAGGCACTACACTAGAGCCACTGTCTTTCCAGAATGTCCCAAGTCCAGTTTTCAATGGGGCCACGTGTACCAACATGTGTAGCAGTTGCTGCATGGAAGTTTTTGCAGGTTGCAAATATGTCTCTTCAAAGTAGAAGAGGTTAGTGGCCAACTTGTTGAGAGTCCACCGGTTTCAGACATTTTACCAGTAATTAAGTTTATTCCCTTGGTGAAGGTTGACTTTCAAGACACAAAAGCAACTAATTTTATGAAATGGCATGATGGTTACGGAAAGTCATCTCTACCTTTTAAGTAGGTGGCGTGTGTTTACTGTTACCGCTCTTCGGTGACAGGTCATTTTAATTGTGTGTGGCAGATGTTTTAAAAGTAACCTCTTGGTGGGTTTTCCCTGAGTGAGAACAACAGGCTAACTACACCAGAAGTATTGCTCTTAGATTCTGATCGGGAGACAGACCCAGAGCTTTTGAAGTATATACGAATTTGTCATGTGAAACAATGTTCGGCAAGGTTTGTTCCAGGCCATTGTGGGGGTCCTGTGTTCCAGTCGGGCATCCTCTTCAGGTGTCTGGATGTACCTCGGCCAGGCCTTCAGAGTTTGTTAAAAATGTGCTACTAGAATACTCAGCAAGATATAAGTGTCAAAGGCAGTGACTGAATTGGTTTCAGGTCCCAGTGTTCATCGTCAGCAGTTCATTCCTCTGTAACTGCTGATAGCTGGCTTCCCTGCCTGGTGCTCAGTGACCTCTGCCAGGGAGTGCCTTAGACCCCAGGCAGCACCGGCTCCTCGGTGCTACAGCCCCTCCCCCTGCGGCTTCCCCCTGTTATTGAACTGAGCTTGAGTGATCCTGCAGGCAAGGTGCTGTCAGCCTTAGCCACATCCAAACTGGTAAAAATGGATTCCCACGCGGGCCCCTCCTCAGGTATGTGGACTCAGTCTGATGAAGTGACACATGTAGGAATGCCTTTATCTTCTTTCTGTCAGACTTGGGGGGGGGGGTGCTTTATTTAAAAACCCAGTTCCCAAGGCACGGAAGCCTTTAGAGGTGATGGCGGGCTGGCTGAGGCCTGGAGCTGGGGTAGGTAGGGGGCTGGAGGGCTTTGAGAGGAAAATACGGGTTTTAAAGTCAGAATTTGTGATAGAAACAAGGGGCTTCTAACACTGTCTTAGCTTTTGGGTCCTGGTGGTGCTACTGCACAAACACAATGAAAATTGGGTGATTTCATTCATACTACCAAGCGGAAGGAACCTGACGTCCCTGGGTGCCTTTAGCAAAGCTCTTTGCTGAACTGGCCTCACCTGCTGCTGCAGGCGGAGGTGGCTCTGGCCCCTCTGTCAAGGCGGCCACAGCTGCTGCTGGTGTCTGCCTGGGCCCTGAACACCTGGGAGGGCGGCGCCTGGAGAAAGGGTCTCACCTCTCACCCAACTTCAGACTGTCTCCTTCGTTTACAAGGGAGTTAGAAGGAGCCATGGTGGCTGGTGATTGACTTAATCCCTGGGTAAGATTGACAGCTCAGTAGAGCATCGTCTATGGAAGCCCTGCCCCCATTTGCACGTATGGGAGTCTTAGAGGCTCGCTGCTGCTGCACAAGTAGTTTGAGAAAAACACCTACAGGAGGCGCTTTTTACATCGCTCCCTTGTTACCTGGTCGGTGTCCTGGCTCGCTTACTGGGCCCACCTGTTCCCACCATTCTGCGTGTGCGTGCGTGCGTGCGTGTGTTTGTGTGTGTGGAGCAAGGGCCATCGGTAAAGCTGCCGACTGGGCTTTAGTCAGCGGCACATCCTGGGGCTGAGGGGCTTGGATTCCATCTTAGAATTGTCTTGTTTCCCTAAAACCTTCTGTATGAGGCCTGACAGGATTAATGTAATCCACACTTTAGCATGCTCGCTTTAAAATAAAAAGTGCTGGTGTCAAAATTTTTATTCAAGTTGAAGGGTTTGATATGTTTTGAGCTTTGTCTACAATTCTTGTTTGGGTCGAAAGTGCTAATTTATGGCCTTACCAGTAATCAAATAAAATTGGTAGTTTTATTCAAAGTATGGTCATGATCATAAATATTGCCAGAGGCTTTATTTACACTCCTTTTCTGAATATGATAATTACTTTTAAAACGCTTTTCCCTAAGTCAGTATCTCATACAATAAGGTCTAGTGACCTCCCCACCGCCCATCCCTTAATTTTCATACTTAGTAGGATTTTAAGGTAAATAATTTGGGGGAAGGGAGCATGTTCACTTTGTATTATTGGTTTTAAGTGTTAGTGGTTAGACCCGTGGTCAGCAAACCAGCTCTCGAGCCACAGGCAGCTCTTTTGCCCCTTGAGTGTGGCTCTTACACAAAATACCACGGCCTGGGAGAGTCTATTTTGAAGAAGTGGTGTTAGAAGTTGGCTCTCAGCTGAAACCGGTTTGGCTCAGTGGATAGAGCGTCGGCTTGGGGACTGAAGGATCCCGGGTTCGATTCCGGTCAGGGGCATATACCTTGGTTGCGGGCATATCCCCAGTAGGGGATGTGCAAGAGGCAGCTGATCGATGACTCTCTCTCATTGATGTTTCTAACTCTGTATCTCTCTCCCTTCCTCTCTGTACAAAATCAATAAAATATATTTTAAAAAAAAAAGTTGGCTCTCAAAAGAAATTTCAGCATCGTACTGTTGAATTTGGCTCTGCTGACTAATGACTTTGCCGACCACTGGGTTAGACAATCACATACTTTGGCCCTAGCTGGTTTGGGTCAGTGGATAGAGCATCAGCCTGTGGACTGGAGGATCCTGGGTTTGATTCCTGTTAAGGGCATGTACCTCAATTGCAGGCTCTGCCCTGGTCTGGGGTTTATGCAGGAGGCAACCAATTAATGTGTTTCTCTCACATAGATATTACTCTCTGCCTTTCTCTCTTCCACTCTCTTAAAAATCAATGGGAAAATATCCTCAGGTGAGGATTTTTTTTAAAAAATTATAAACTTGACATAGGGTTTCCCTCAATATTTCCCATACTTCAGCTGGAGCCTAGTAAGCTTTGCTAGTTTGAGGCTGAGCGTGCTTTTCACGTCACCTGACTGCCCTGTGTGCCCTCCTGCCTCACTAACGTAGTGTGTTCTTTGCAGCCATGAAGGAAGACCGGCAAGTGGAGAACACGGCAGCTGTGATGCCGAAGAAAGTGGCTGCTCCAGGCCCTGCTGTGGGCAGCAGGCAGCCTGCAGCCCGGAGTCTCCTTCCAAAGAAGTCCCCTTCTTTCACAAATGTGACCAAGCCAGTCATCAGGAAGTTGCCCTCAGGCTTCAAGGGCACTATACCCAAGAGGCCATGGCCCTCGCCCGCCCCCTCAGGCAATGTTCCTGCCACCAAGCAGGCAGGGCTGGTGCCTGGTGCCACCACTTCTACTTCCAAAAAGCTGCCAGGCTCCTCTGCCTCGGGGGGAGCTGCCAGGAAGCCCATGGTGACATCTGTTCCCTTGGCCTCTCCAGCCCCAGGACGCCTGGGGGCCTCGAGCACCACCCCATCACAGCCAAATTCACAGATTCGGCAAAATATAAGGCGCTCCTTGAAGGAAATTTTGTGGAAAAGGTGGGCTGTTATGCTTGATGACCTGTTAAAATGGGAGATTTCCGCTGTGGGAGAGGAAGTGCAGGCTCGGGGCTTATACAGTTCTGTTTCTTCTAGAGCCAGTGACAGTGATGACCTCATGATGACAGAGAACGAGGTTGGGAAGGTTGCACTCCACATTGAGAAAGAGATGTTCAGCCTCTTCCACGTCACTGACAACCGCTACAAGAGCAAGTACCGCAGCATCATGTTCAACCTCAAGGACCCCAAGAACCAGGTGTGTGCCTCTGGCTCGGGGCTGGGCTTCCTGCCGCAGGGGCCTGTTTCTTTGGGCTGGATGAGGGTCATGTAAGCCATGCAGAGCGCTGCCCTTTCTGTGGAAGCTAACAGGCATTTTGTTCCCTTTGATACTGGCCATCAGGAATAGTGCTGCCTCCTTCCTTCCTTTCCTTAACTGCAGCTTTAGCTTCCTCACTGGCTCCCTGAAGTCCATCTGAGTTCACCAGATGCGTGTCTCTTAAATGTGGCATTTCATTGGTTCCAGAATAAAGTTCAAATTCTTTATGGTAGTATGTGGGTAGCTCCATATTTGGGCATTATGGGCATTATTGTCCTTCCCCATCAGCTGAGCAAGCCTATCCTCTTGGTTCCCTTAGACCAGTGCTCCGCAAACCATGAGCCACATGCGACTCTTTGGCCCCCTGAGTGTGGCTCTTCCACGTACAGTGCGATTGAAACTTCGTGGCCCAAGCTCAGAAGTCGGTTTTTGGTCTGGGCGAGTCTATTTTGAAGAAGTGGTTCTAACATCGAGCCACATTCAAGGGGCCAAAGAGCCACATGTGGCTCGAGAGCCGCGGTTTGTCAACCACCGCCTTAGACAAACTGCTGTGCTCACTCGTTCGGACAGGTGCGAGGCACACCTGGGTGGGACGCTTGGTTCTCACAGCAGCTGTGGGGGCAGTGCGGTTCCCACGAGTTAGAGTGGGCTGGGCTCTGGCCTGGTGTGGCTCCTGCTGCCTGCATTGGGCTATGGTTGCCCCCTTCTCCACCTCTTAAACTCTCACCTGTGCTCAGAAGCAGAGTCACAGGGAAGCTCTGACTTTCCATCTTGCCTGTTAAACCCTGGCAGAGAGGTCTCTTCTCACTTTTAACCCTAACACTGCCTTTTGGAGTTGATCTGTTGCCTCTGAGATCTCTTTAGCAGTTGGCACAGCGTGGGCCTCAGGTCAGCTGTACAGGCCCAGTGCCGCTGTTTTCTGGGCATGTTAGCTCCCAGGAGCGCTGAAGGGGCTGCACACTTGGAGGCCCCTGCTGTGCTGGGTCCGGTGCTTTGGCCTGTGTCACCAGCCTCAGGGCAGGGACTCCACCTACTGCTCTGTCTCCTCCATGCCTTCCTTGGGTCTCAGAGACACTCACTCAACTGTCCTGAACAAGTGAATGAAAATGTTTGTTCACAGGGTCTCTTCCATCGTGTTCTGCGTGAAGAAATTTCTTTGGCCAAACTTGTGAGAATGAAGCCAGAAGAACTTGTGTCTAAAGAGCTTTCCACATGGAAAGAGAGGCCGACAAAGCCTGTGAGTGCTGGGGAGCGGCTGCAGAAGCCCGGAAGTAAAGGCTGCACTGGGAGCGGGAGGGAGCCCACTAAGGCTGTCTTCTCTTTAGGTGATGGAGCCCCGAGCGAGATTGCATCAGGAAAGTAAAAAGACAGTCGTCAAGCAGGAGGCCATCCCCAACATGGAAGACTCCCCGCCAGTGTCAGACTCGGACGTAAGCATGTGGGTTGGGGTTAGGCAGCCGCCTTGTCCCGTGGTCTGTGCTCGGTTTCCTGTCCCGTGCCGGCCTGGGAAGCGGGGACCCACGCCGCGCCTCCTTTTCCTCTAGGAGCAGGAGTCGGTGCGCACTGTTCCCGAGAAAAGTGCAGCGCCCCCGCTGGACCTCTTCAGCAGCATGCTGAAGGACACGACGGGCCAGCACCGCGCCCACCTCTTTGACCTGAACTGCAAGATTTGTACAGGTAAGCAGGTGCGGGGAGGCCGTTACTTAACATTGCTGACCTCGTATAGCGATTGTATTCAGCCATGTTTAAAACATGTCGCAGCTGGGATGGTCTTTGGGAGCGTGTGAGGTCAGCGCCTGCCTTTAGGACATGGCTCCTTTATCCTGAAGAATGGGTGTGCCCTCAAACCAAGCCTCTCTTGTGCTGCAGGTCAGGTTCCGTCATCAGAAGATGAACCAGCTCCAAAAAGACAAAAATTGTCAGCTCCTGCTAAGAAAGAAGAGTCAAAATCCAAGTGTGACAGCGCTGCCTGTGAGCCAGCTTTTAGCTCAGCAGAGGAGGCGGTGCCAGAAAGTCTCCCTGAAAACAGCTCTGAGCCAGACCCGGAGAGTGCGTCCCAGGCGCTCTCGGAAAGGAGGTACTTCCCCGAGGCTCCAGGAGACGGCCCGCCTGAGCCCTCTGCCCTGGAAGGGCCTTCTTGCCCAGCCTCCTGTGGGGGCACGGTGCTCACCACGGTCACCATGTCTGGCCGAGACCCCAGGACCGCACAAAGCGCAGCGAGCACAGTCATGACTCCTGCAGCAGCCCTCCCAGGCAGCGCCCACCCGGCAGAGCCACAACAAGAAGTCCTCAAGCCTGCTGCAACCACGGTGCTGGTGCCCAAGTCCATACTAGCCAAGCCGTCCTCCTCCCCCGAGCCCAGATACCTGATGTCCGTCCCGCCGCCCCCAGGCGTCAGGTGCGGTCTGCACACGTGTCACTTCTTGTGGAGGAGCGGGAGGGGCAGGGAGAGCGACTTAATCCTCAGCTTTGCAATCGCCCAGCAGCACCGCTGCGCTGGGGGTTGTGTAAAGCACTCAGTGTCCCACGTTTAAGGCACCTGACACCATTTAGAAGTATAAGTCTTGAAAATTTGAATTTGTGGCCTATTCATATTCAGTTTGTTTTTCTCTGAATATCTGTTTACATCATAATGATTAAAGTCGTTAATTTGAAAAAGGAAGTTACTGAAAGCTGCCCAAACTCACTTTTACTTCTGTAATATGTAAAATCTTCGCACTTTGGATGTTCTTTGTGCAAAGAGCTTTACTTCTTTCCTCTGGTTTTGTTTTGCAGCACTGCGGCGTCTTGCTCCCCTCCAGAAGGAGATACGACCGTCTTTCTGTCTCGACTCAGCACCATTTGGAAAGGATTTATTAACATGCAGAGTGTAGCCAAGTTTGTCACTAAGGCTTACCCCGTCTCTGGATGTTTTGATTATCTCAGTGAGGTTAGAGCCAAGAGAAAGTTGAGAGAGAGAGAGAGAGAGAGAGAGAGAGGGTGTGTGTGTGTGTGTGTGTGTGTGTGTGTGTATACACGTACGTGTGTGCATGCACTCGGACCCCTCTCACAGGCATTCTGATCCTGTGGGACAGTCTGCCCCAGTGACTCAGCCCCTCTGAAGTCACTGCGGGGACTGATGGACAAGTCCACAGGTTGAGCAGCTTGGACAGAAATTCCAATGAGAAACTGGGCCTCCCGGCTTCCACGAAGAAGCCCAGGTGGTCTCTCTCCTCCCTCTGTTCAGCATGGGCACTTACCCAGAGTGACCTGCTGTGGTGTGCAGTGACATGTAGTGACCAGAGCCTGAACAGGCGGCATTTCTGGAGACACTGGACTCGGTCCTGTAGGCTGTCTTTATAAAGCTGACGGGCCTGTTTGGCACAAGGCTGTCGTCACCCTTGGGTTTGGTGACTCGTAGTCCGATAGCATTTGGTACAGTTACTGCCTTGTCTTTGGAATCTTGACTCGCTAGCGTGAGGCCCTGAGATGTCTGTGTCAGCCTCTGCATGCCGTTCACCTGTCACTGACCCAAAGTGCGTTTTGTTTAGGACCTGCCCGACACTATTCACATTGGTGGACGGATCGCACCCAGGACTGTGTGGGACTATGTCGGCAAACTCAAATCCTCTGTGTCTAAGGTACTGCTCATTGCACCACCCAAGAAGGTGCCCGTTCAAACAGCTCTGCCCTCACTTCTCATCCCGATGGGTTAATACATGAAATGTCAGCTTCCTACGTATTTCCAGGTGGACCTTCAAAGTGAAGTGTAGAGCTGGATGAGTCTGGGTGGGTGGGATGCTGTAGTGCTGAGGTTTTGATACTGACCATGGGTGCATGCAGGTCATTGTTGGTGAGCAAACGCTCTATTCCCTGTTGTCCTCGCCACAGGAGTTGACTGGCTTTCCTCTGTGCACCCAAGAGTAGCCCCAGCCATGTCTGCATGGACAGCGCTCTCGGGTTCACAGGTTCAGGCCCCCTCCGGTCTAGCTTAGCCCTCCTGTTGGTAGGCATAGGGAGTTCTGTAGCTCATCACCTCACCCTCCTCATGGATTGTCTTGGGTATGAGAACTCCACAGCTGGGTGCTACTCGGAGGACCACGGCTGTATGTCCAGGAACCTGGCCCTGAGCCTGTGCTCTGTCTGCTGCTCTGTTGCTAACAGGACAGAAATCGAAGTCAGAACTTCGTCTCTCTCGTTCAGATCAATGTTGTCTGCACCACAGGCCAATGCTCCCTGTCCTGTTTGTGTTGCAGGAGCTGTGTCTGATCCGCTTCCATCCCGCCACGGAGGAGGAAGAGGTGGCCTATATCTCTCTCTACTCCTATTTTAGCAGCCGCGGCCGCTTTGGTGTTGTTGCTAACAACAGTAGGCACATCAAGGACCTCTACTTGATCCCACTGAGCTCTGAGGACCCTGTTCCATCCAAGCTCTTGCCCTTTGAGGGACCAGGTAAGCACCTTTGGTCACACATAACCCCTTGCCCTGACACCGAGTCCTACTGAGCCATCACAGTGGTTGTAACTGCTGCCCCTGCGGTCTGTCTGGCAGCAGAAAGTAGCAGTCACATGAAGCCGCATTGAGCTGGAGAAGGCAGCTCTAGGCTTGGGGGGTGACACCAGGAGTACCCTTATTATTGGCATAAATAGTCTTAGAAAAGTTTTGTGAAGAGAAAAGCCCTCAGCATTTCACCAGCCTTTCACTTGCGTGGCCTTGGTCGTTGGATGGATGAGGTGCCCCGGAGCCTGGACAGGACAGGAGGGGGGCGGTGGAGAGGCAACACTTCACCGCGCTGGGCACTTCGCCTCCCGGGGGTTTCTGTGGTCGCCCCGCTCCGGACGTGAGCAGGTGCCACTCTGAGGCTCTGCCTCTGTCAGGAAGTCATTCCAAGAGATACAAGAACAGGTAGTGAAGGAGAAAAATTTGAGAAATACTTTACAATCCGTTCAAGGTTTAATTTTTAATAAGTTATTTCATCTTTTGCAAAATACTTTGTGTTTACTCCTTCCTTATAAAGTACTGCTTTTAAATGATTTCTTAGAAATTAGTCTTTAAAAAGTCAGATTGTCAGAGGGTTGAGGTGATTCCAAAGGGACCTGGTCTGTGAGGGTTCAGCTCTGTAACCTGAGAAGAAGCTGGTGGAAGGTGCCTCAGTTGACGCATCTCCTTGGCTGTGAAGTCCCCCAGGATTAACAGTGCCGAGAAGATGACGAGACACGTGATGCTCTTTGAAGGGCTTTGTCCTAGAGGCAGTGGCTGAACCCTCTGACCGTCACTGGGGCTGCCTAGCCCGTGGCACCTTCATGCCTTGGCCTCGTCACCAGGCCTTGGCAAGTGCTCCCACCACAGCCACATGCTGGCTCACACCACACCTACACTAGCTGGGCCCTGGCTGTCGCCCACTCCCATAGGCATTCCCAGTCCTGGCTGGATCACACACTTAGCACAAGGAGGCTCACTGTGCCCTGACTTCAGAATTGTGTCCACAATGGGGTTATTGGTGTCAGTAACCACAGGTTCAGTACTTACCGACACAAATCATTAAGCTCTCTTCATGCTGAATACATGTTAAAAGCCAGGCACTCAGGGTGTCCTCTCATACTCCTTGGGCATAACGAGGTGCCACCTGGCGGTGGGGGCAGAAAGATCCTTGTTGAAGCGGCTGGCAAGCTCCCTGATGACCATGAAGGGCAGCATCCTGTGTCCCTGAAGGTGAGAGAAAGAAGCTGACTTCTCAGACACCTGTGAGGAGCCTCCGGTCAGTCACGGGTGCCACGCTGTGCGGGTCCAATGGGCATGTAGCTGGGTGGTAGCACGACAGCCCTCTGAGTGTACAGAGGTCGGCTAGCACATCAGCCTCGTGCTGCTTTGAGCTCCCATCGCCCATCTGCAGATTCACTTGGCCGAGGAGCTTGAGTAACACCTCGTTTGGGGCGCTGGCCACCAGACACACAGGGATGGGCCGAGGACCTCACACTCCTGTGGCTTGGACACTCCTTGAGGGGACATCCAAAGGACCTGCAGCTTTCCGTCCGTAATAAAGAACAAATAGTGACAAGGGTTTTAGAAACCAATCATGTTTTGCCCATAAGCTCTTGAAGATTTAATTTAAGGGCTTTTTAAAATTTTAATTATTGACTTTTTGCAGAGAGGAAGGGAGAGGGACAGAGAGTTAGAAACATCGATGAGCTGCCTCCTGCACACCTCCCACTGGGGATATGCCCGCAACCAAGGTACATGCCCTTGACCAGAATCGAATCTGGAACCCTTCAGTTTGCAGGCCAATGCTCTATCTACTGAGCAAAACTGACTAGAGCTAATTTAAGAGCTTCTTAATGCAAGCTTGTTTAATTTAGTCTATTTTCTTATTTTGGTATAATTTTTTATATATACACATTAATATCTATGTATATGTTTTATACCCTTCACATCACCTAAACCCCACTTCCAGGCAAGGCCTACCTGCCTGTTTCGTGTGTTTCTAGTATGGCATGGCTCACTCCAGCTGCTGTGTCCTGTTCCATGGTGTGTATCTTGTATGTGTCCTGTATGTGTGTGCATGCCTGTGTGTGTGGTATGTAGGTGCACCTGCAGTGGGAGGTTGGGTGCAGATGCTTCTCCTGTGGCAGTGATCCCTGTCCTCACTGAGCTAATCTCTGCAGAGCATCCTTCGAAAGCACAGGGCCAGTCTCAGAGTGGTGGTGACGTCCCTCAGCGGAGCAGCCAGCAGGTGTGACCACGTGCCACCTGGCAAGCACCGGCCCTATGGTCTGACCAGAGCACCCTTGACCCCACTGCAGCCCTGTGCTGTCACAGTTGTCACTCACCTGAGGTCACACCCAGTTAGGTGTTGAGCCACGGCGGCTGTCCTGAGGCCTTGCACTCTATCCCTCAGTTCTCTTTAGGACGAGAAGCACAGGCTTGGGAAGGGCCCGCCTGCTGTGGGGGTGGAGCAATTATGGGGAGAGAGCAACTCGCACACCACATCCAGAAGGTGCAGGGTCCTCCTTCCCCTGACCTTGGGAGCCCAGTAGAGTGACAAGCTCTTGCTGTCCACACTTAAGAAGCCAGTGAAGATGCTGGCAGCCCCAACACGAGTTCAGATCTAGTAAGTCCACACTGGCCACCCTCTCATAGTCGGGGCCTCCCGTCTCGGCCATGCTCTGTACAGCAGACCTGGGAGCTGTGTCTACAGCCACTTGGCCGCCCGCCAGCCCTATGAGCAGTCTGCTCAAGTTCCAGGATGCTCTCACCCTTGCGTACTTTAAACTTGTCCTCGGGGGGTCTCGTGTGATGGTGGCATTTTGCTGATGTGAAGCATTATTTCAGAGGACAGCTGTGAAGTCGGGGCGGGTCCGGCTGGAAGTCATCCACTGTGGTTGCTAGCTCAGCCCTGCCCCTGGCTCTGAGAGCTTCGCCACTGGGGACAAGGGTCAGATGGTCTGCACATTCGGTGCTGCTTTGTGATGCTTGGCTTGTACCGTTCCTGTGCAGCCCAGCAGGACTAGACCTAGGCTGGGACTCCGCCCTCACAAGTGACAGGCCAGGCTCAGGTTCCGCTTTGCAATGACTGTTGCCCAACCTGTGTCTAAGGTGTAGGGGTGCGCTGGCAGAGGGGAGGGTCTGCCTCCGGATGCTTCACGGAGAGTCCCTTCCTTAGAGACTCAGCCGTAGTGTTTTCCTGAACTCCGTCCTCACTGCTTTCTAAACTAGCTGGCCATTCTGTGGCTTAATGTCGGGTAAGCATTTCTCTGTGTGTGTATCTAGACGTGCACTGTGATCCGAGACAAATGTAGTATCAAATGTATTAGTTTCTCCTTTGAAATCAATAAAGTATATTTCAAGGAAACTGGTTGTTGTTTGTTTGAATCTGAACACGTAGTAGCTTTCTGCACCTGTCGCAGGTGCACTGAGGGAGGGCAGAGTCCCCACCTGGCTTTTTATAAGCCATCATGACCTACCCGTCCTCAGCCTCAGGGGTGCAGGCTGTGCTGCTTGGGCCACCTGGATGGAGAGGACAACATCAGACATGCCGAGCCCAGCAGTTCTTACAGGTCATGTGAATTCTGTGTGTGCATGTGTATGTGTGTGCTTGCGTGTAGATTGGGGCAGGTACCCCGCCCCCCTGTATGTGCCTAGTCTTTTCTACCCAGTCACACTAAGGATGGTCACTGTGTAACCCCGCACTTTTCTGTCCAGCAGGTGGGAGACAGTGTTGGGACAAATTCAGACCATAACGGGGTCTTCATTTCCAATGGAGTGGGATGTGTGCCTGGCAGGTTTAGGGTTAAAAAGCAACCTTTTGATAGTTTGGGGGTTAAGGAGCCAGTTACTAAAATTAAGCTTATTCATGGTGTGCCAAGCTGGAGGTATGTGGGCCCCATGGCAGCTTCCTTCCTTGCCACTTCTCACATCCTGTGGCTGACACCTAGACATGGATCCTGGTTTGGTCTGGACTCAGGAAGTCAGGTGGTACCTTCCCCTCTAGATGTCCCAGTCCCTGGGCTTCCTGGCTTCCTCTCCGTGCTGTTGGGTGATCCGATGGTAACACTGAGCTGAGGTTGCCCCTCCCATGACCACTCCGGGAACGGATCTGAGCAGCTAAGCAGGCTTATTTCCATCCACACAGTACAGTCTGAGATCAGTGCTACTCTGGCCCTGCAGAGGAGGGGTCCCCGGCCGCCAGGACTCCTTGTCTGGAAATGCTGGATGGCCCAGTTAGCAGCCCCTCCCCCCACTGCCCAGTGTTTTCATCTGACTTAGGAATTTAAGCCTCAACAGCCCTCAGAAGGGAGATGGGTAAGAGCGTCTTCTGCTTCTAACACAGGAGACGGATCCCCTGTGCCCAGGGCTGGAGCCCTCCGTCTCCTCACTGCAGCCAGCATGGTCCCTTCTCTGCACCTTCTCAGCACCCACTGTTCTCTCCAGAATGATGTTCCAACAGTGGACTGAGTGGGAGGGCCCAGGCCCAGAGGGGCATTCGGGTGTGGAGAGCTGGCCTGCTGCCACCTCCCAGCAGTGGGTGACCTCCCTTAGAGCGCCCGTCTCGGTAAAGATTGCCTTAAGGCCAGTGCCAATCAGTGAACTTTATTTTCTGTTCTTGTGCATCATTTCTAAAGAACTAGTTACATTTCAAGCGTTCTTGCAGCTGTAACATGAACATTTGAGTTAGATAAGATTTGACGGCTTCAAAACAAGAGTATACATTTTGAGAGCCCACTTTAAACTTCACTTCTTGGAGAGGATTAGTGAGGACATTCAAAACTAATGCCCACCAGGCTCTGGAGCTGTTAGATTGCTCACATGTGTGTGCAGGTGTGGGCACTGAGAGCTGAGGCAGTCTGTCTGCTGTTAGAGGCCCATCTCTAGGTCACTTCCTGTTTCTGAATGTAAATATTAAGAAATATAACCATATCCTTACCTTTGAATATGACAACAGAGTAGTGTAAATGATTTTCTTAAGAGTGGGATGTGCTATCTGTAGAAAGCATACTCAGCCATTAGACATTTTAGTTGGTGGGGTACACACATCACTGGGCTGGAGACCATGGCTTCCTGGGTGAAGCACAGCGACTTCCCAGGGCAGCTTCTGACCTGGAGCTTCGTTGGTGCCACGAGCCTGCTGTTGGCACTTGAGAAGTTGAGCTGTTCCCTGTGAGGTGGCCTCCGCTGGTGACCAGTCCAATGCTGTGGACTCCATGGGGACTGCCCCACACTGAGGCTCCCAGCCTTGCCCACACCACCACCCAGGGGCCAAGCACAGTCCTTTGGTTCTGCCAGGTCCCCTGGAAACAAGAGGCTTACAGGGCTCTCCCCTGTGGGGCCCGTGAGTGTCTGCACGTGTCCCTGCTCTACAGCTCTGGGGCCATTGTCCAGGCAGCCAGAACAGCCTATTGAAGTTGTACCCAAAACGGTCTGAATCCGCTGTGAAACATTAAGTACATTCTGCCTATGAAAACAGAGAAGTTAAAATAACCTTGATTCATGTTAATTATAAGACAGACTGACACTCACACCTCCTGACACTCCAGTCTGCCTAACCTTCCAGCCCTGTTCCCTCTGTCCAGCTCGTCCTTTCCCCGATATACGGCTGTTCTCTGAAGCCATTTCTCTCACAAAGGTGGGTGAGGTCCCTGGGAGTTAGGTCTTTAGCTTCACACGGCAGCCTGAGCAGCAGGGAGGGCAGCACAGACTTGTTAGTCTGGCTGTGCTGCGTCACTCAGCCCTGGCATGCCAGCTCTGGGGCCAGAAGGCACCTCCACCACCCTCATGGGCCTAGCCTGTCAACCTGTCTGTGTTGGAATGTAGGAAGATTAGCGGAACTGCATAATGAAGTGATCTGTGACCATCTTTAAAGTCATACAATAGGAAAAACAATACTTGATTTCTTGTTTAGTAAGTAAGAATGTAATAGCATAGTGTTAAATTATAAAATAAATGTATACATTTCGATTACTTTTGTATTTTGCTATCATGAAACAAACTGTGCGGTATTTCTTTCTAAATTACTGCTTTATGAGTTGGACTTTTTTTTGTTTTCCTTGTGGTAATATGAATTTACTCTGAATGGGGGGAGGGGGTTATTATAAAATATTAGTATTTCTGAAATAATATGCCACAACTTGGAATGTTTGGAATAAGTCTTTCTTAAGAAGGAATGACTGACCGCTGTGCCCTAAAACGCTGATGTGCTTCCTCTGCACCAGCTCGCTGGAGCCTCAGCTCTGGATTTCAGCGCCATGTTCTTGTTTATGAAGACTGAGCACTCACAGCTCTTGATCAGTTAGTGCTCGTGAATGTCTCTAGACCTGAAAGAACATTTATTTTAGCCATTTCAGTCAGCAGCATTTTTCCCATTCAGTATAATTTTCACATTGGCTGTCCATTGTTACCTAATGGAGTGAGCTGCATTGATCACTATAATTTTATTGATCACATACCTGAGTTGTAGTACTGGTCCCTGATCAAATGTTTAATATTAGTACCTTTAGCTTAACGTAGGTATTGAAACTCCTGAGTTCAAGGCCAGGAGGGTGTGTAGCAAGAGCCAAGATGTGTTCAACAGCTACCCTGACTCATTGGAGCTTTGTTTCCTGTGGCTGGTTAACGATGGTGCAGTTGGCCAGGGCCACCCTCCTCCTCTGCCACACTGCTGCCTGAGGATTATGTATAATTTTACATCTGCAACATAAATTCTGACACTTGGGGTGAATGTACTTGTGAGGTGGGCCCTTGGTTTTGGGTTTGGGGTCTGCGGGTAAAATGCTCCCCAGATGACAGCTCACCTGTGTGTTCCCTGTCTTTTGCACTAAGTCCTTCAAACACTTGATTTTATCTTGCACAGAATTTCTGCCTTCTGCCTATGAAAACATTCCCCACTACCGCCCTTAATAAAGTTCAGAAGGACAGAATGGATTTTGATTCTAAAATTTGCACATATGTTTTGTTTTTCAGGTCTTGAGTCACCACGGCCAAACATAATCCTCGGGTTAGTAATCTGTCAAAAAATGAAACGTCCTTCGAATACTGGAGACTTAGATAAGACTGAGGAGAAGCGGGCCCGGCTGCAGACGCCGGAGGAGACAGACGTGGCAGTCTACCCCAAGGTGCCTCCGGCCTCACAAGCTGAGAAGAAGCCCCCCAAGTATCAGCACAACTCTGGGGACACAGCTGTCAGCACCACCCCCCCAGGGTCGCCCCCTCCCCCGCCCCCTCTGCCGGAACCACCAGCCTCGTCCTCGGTGCTGCAGATGCTGTCCTCCCTCAAGCCAGGCGCCACCAACACCATCACCGTGCCAACGGCGCCAGCAGCAGTCACGGGGGCTGCTGCTTCCGCCTCAAAGTCCGCTTCGCCGCTGGAGCACATCCTGCAGACTCTGTTTGGGAAGAAGAAATCATTTGACCCTCCGGCCACGGAGTCTGTGGAGTCGACCTCCACCTCCCGCCCAGATACCAAGGCCAAGGCTGAGTGCGAGCTGCCAGCAGTGCCTCTTCTGGACCCCATTGTCCAGCAGTTTGGTCAGCTCTCCAAAGAGAAAGTTCTAGAAGAAGAGGAAGACGACAGGCCCTATGACCCTGAAGAAGAATACGGTCCTGACAGGGCCTTTGAGACACAGCTCGGGGACCGAGGGAAAAGGCACGACGTGGAAAAGGCCTCCGAGACCACCGAGCGGGAGGAGGTGGCCTATGACCCAGAGGACGAGACAATTTTGGAAGAAGCCAAAGTGGCCATTGACGACCTGCCCAACAGGATGTGTGCAGACGTCAGGAGCTCCACGGAGAGGCCGGCCGGGTTCACAGCAGACATGCCCGCTCCCTCTCTGGTGGAGCAGCAGAAGATGATAGAGGAGCTCAGCAAGCAAATCGAGGAGCAGAAGAGACAAGTAGAGGAGCAGGAGGAGGCGCTCAGGCAGCAGCGGGCTGCCGTCGGGGTCTCCATGGCCCACTTCTCAGTGTCTGATGCACTGATGTCGCCACCTCCAAAGTCCTCACTGCCCAAGGCTGAGCTGTTCCCCCAAGAGCAGCAGGCTGCCAGCAGGCCCGCCGTGCCCCCCGCCAGCCAGGGGCCGGGCCCTGGCTCTGACCCAAGACACAGTCGGGACCCCCGGCAGGCCCGGCGCCTGGCCGCGGAGAGCAGTGAGAGCGAGAGCTTCTCGAAGGCTCCGGCTAGCAGCGCACCCACTGCCCTGCCCACCAGAGAAGCAGCCGGTGGAGTGGCCGCCACTGGTCAGGGGCCTGTTCCTGCCCCGGAGGAAAGGGAGCCCACGCCTCCACTCTGGGCTCCAGCTGACGAGGCCACCCTGCCAGCCACGCAGGACAGCCTCCCAGGTGAGCCCTCAGAGAGCCAGGGCCCGCCGGCCACCGACACCAGCCCTCCCGTGACAGGCGGCCCAGGCCTGGCCCGGCCTGCCCGGAAGGTGCTGCTGCCCACGCCACCCAGCACCGCCTTCCAGCCCAACTTCTCGATGCCAGGTGAGGGGCACAATTTCAGTTCTCCTGCAGGAAGGGACCCGTTTTCAAGCTCAGTGTTTGCATCTCAGGACAAATCCTTCAGCTCGTCCCCTTATGAGGATCCAAGAAATGCCCTGTTTGCTGAAAAAAGTGACCGTTTGGCTGTTGAAACTGAAGGAGACAGAGACCCACAGTGCAGACCTGGAGAGGGGGCCAACCCATTTCCCCCCCCTGGACAGAAAGGGGCCCCCCTGCCCCAGTTTCAGGGCCAGCGTGAGCCTGCACCCCGCACTTTTGGAACATTGGGACTCCATGGCCCCAGCTTCCCAGGACCGCGGGGACCAGTGGGTCCGTTTGCCGAAGACAGTATCGTTGCTAACAACGATGGAGCAAGAGGGCCTCCGGCGGCCAGATTTGGAGCTCAGAAGGCGCCCATCCCTTCCTTATTCTCAGGGCCACATGGGCCACCTCCCTACGGGGACAACAGGGGCCCCTCGCCCTCTCATCCTGGTGGACCCAGAGGAGCAGCACCGCCCCAATTTGAAGAACGCAAGGATCTGCATGGGGAAAAACGGGAATTCCAGGACGCCCCATACAACGACATGGCTGGGCCTCCTGCCCAGTTTGAAGGACCAGAACAAGGCCCGTTGGTGGGAAGCAGAGGTGCAGGCCCTTTCCAGTTTGGAGGCCCACGGAGGCCTTTGCTGGCCCCATTTAAAGGGCCCCGAGGCGGCCCTCCTCCGTCTCAGTTTGGGGGTCAGAGGGGACCACCCCCTGGCCATTTCGTGGGTCCAAGAGGGCCGCATTCTAGTCAGTTTGAAAGCACCCGGGGTCCCCATCCTAATCAGTTTGATGGACCCAGAGGCCAAGCACCAAATTTCATGTCAGGACCCAGGGGAATTCAGCCTCAGCAGTTTGAAGAGCAAAGGGTGAACTCGCCACCCAGATTTTCGAATCAGAGGGCCCCAGCACCCCTTCAGTTTGGAGGGCCAAGGGGGTCTGTGCCTTTTCCTGACAAGAGTGAACCTGTCCCTCCTCGGTTCCACTTCCAGGGCCAGTCCCCTCAAGTGATGAAGCCAGCACCCAGACCCCTGCTGGAGTTGCCCAGCCACCCGCCCCAGCACCGCAAGGACCGGTGGGACGAGGCGGGCCCAACCCCCAGCCTGCCCTCTGGGGCTCCGGGACCAGCCTCCGAGGCTGAGGCACAGTGGGCCCCATGCAAAGGCACAGAGTACAGAAACCAGACCGGGCCCAAAGAGAAGCTGCTGGAGGAGCCTGAGGTCCAGCCCGAGAGCCGGCAGGGCCGCACCTTTGAGGACCGACGGCGGGAGCGGGAGCACGGGAAGCCCTGGGAGCGCGAGCGCAGCAGGAACTGGAGCCGGGAGCGGGACTGGGACCGGGGCCGCGAGTGGGACAGGCACCGGGAGAAGGACTCCTGCCGAGAGCGCAATGCAAACAGAGACCGAGAGCGGGAGTGGGACCGGAGCCGGGAGCGCAGCCGGAACCGGGACCGGGACCGGAGGCGGGACCGGGATAGGTCTCGCAGTAGAGACCGCGACCGGGACAAGGGCCGGGAGCATGAGCGAGGCGGAGACCGCAAGGACCGCAGCAAAAGCAAGGAGAGCACTCGGGACCCAAAGGCCGAGGCCCCGGCCCCACGGGCCACTGACCCCGCTGCCCACACCTAGGCCTGGTTACAGCTGGGCACTTCCTTTTAAAAGCCAAGTTCATAAAATGTGTTGAACAAATTGTTTTTGAAATAGCTATGAACATAGATGAAGAATAGAATATTCTGGACTTCAAAAATTACTGTAATTTTGTGTATGATGGTTTCCTACAAAATTTCACGTCTTTACAATTCTGATGGCTTTTTTAAAGAAACATAAGAACTCTTAATTTTTCCATTTAAAAATTACTGAAATGGGAAAGTATCTACAAAAGCATATTGCTTTTTCAGATTATAGTTATCTTTTCCAATAACTTGACTCTGGTAAATTTTAAGGGAATTCTGTGGACCTGAGAGCCATACCTTTGCTGACACCTCATTTCTAGGTTTCCAAAAGCTGTTTCTGCGGGTTTCATCGCCTCTCTGGAGGGCAGTGTGCTTGGTGAACGTCCTTTTTCCTAAAGAGATTTGATTAGAAATTTCAACCGAGAAACAATACATTGTTTCTTAGTTGTGCTCAGTTTTTTTTTTATATATATATCACCTTAACATTTTTTTTTCAAAAACATGATTAAAAGCAACATGTTGGAGTACAAATTGTTGCGTTTTAAATAACAATTTATTGAGCGGGGTTTCAGTTTTACCAGCCTAAAGGTGAGAAAATATACCAATTAAGTGTACTTTGAAGGGGGTTTCTTTTATCTTAGTAATCAGGAACATTTTGTTTGTTGGACTTCACCTTCTGCACAGTTATTCCTCCGTCCCAGGAAAAGTGCACTAGCTCTAAACTGTTATATTTGTCAGGGGGTAATTTTAAAGTTTGTCTTTGAAAACAAAACAATATTTGTATAAACTCTGAGATGAAAAATAGTGATACTAGTTCCAGAACTAGCAAGTAGAAAGCATCCACTGTGAGGCAGTGCACTGCTTCTTGCTATGTATTTTTCAAGTTCTGAAGTGTGAGAAAGAGAAAACCTTGCTAATTTATTTGACTGTACAAATACACTTTGATAATTTTTTTATATTTTCATAAACTTACTTTTGCAAATGTAAATTAGAGCGTCTTTTTTGTTCTTCGGAGTCCGTTGCTCACTGTGCCCTGCTCCAGATTTCCTTCTCCCGGGGACGGGGAGCTGGGAGGCCGGTGCCGCGAGCCAGAAGCCCAGGCTAAGGCACAGCAAGCGGTGTTGTTCCAACATCTAAGAGGATGGGAAGGTTTTTTACATACAACACAAATTTTTCTAACTTACACAAATGTAAAAATCAAGTGTGTTTCTTTAGGTTTACTTGATAGAGTTTCTGTAAATTGTGTTTTATAGTGCAGAGTACTATATCCCTGTCCATGGAACGTGGAAATGGTAGGTTTTGTACTTAAAGTAGAATAAATTTCTGCAGAGGTTTTCTGTCTGTGTGATCGCATCCTCCCCACATTGGGAAGTTGGAAAGGGACATCTCGGCCACCCCTTCTTGCCAGTGGACATGGCAGGATCCGGGGCTGCCCTGGGGCCCTCACATGCCTTGGAGGTGAGCCCATGGCATGACCGGCTGGTGGCCAGATGCCCTGGCTTCAGGGAACTCGCTGCCAGTGCAGCTGACACCCGACCTCGTCGAGTTGGGTCAGCTCCCTACACTGCGTTTGCGTGTTGGGCTTTCAGAGCAGGAAGCCTGAGGCTGCTCCGGGAAAGCAAACGTGTGTGGTTAGAGTGACAGGTGATGGGGGCGCCGTGGGGGAGTCAGCCAATGTGGCAGGTCCTAGGGTCAGCACCAAGGCTCAGCCATTCACCCCAAGGCTCAGCCATTGACTAATGCCTTAGGGAGCATCTGCTGGGAGTGCATGGGGAGGCACAGTTGGTGGCCCTGGGTGGATATCTGGGGGTGGGGTTGGCAGTGGCTGAGCTGTGAGCAGACGAGGTGATTCAGTTGAAGCGAACAGCTCCGGAACCTATGCCTGGCCATGGGAGGAACAGCCGCCAGCGAGGCCTTGCCCTTGAACCTCAATGCGTCTACAGCTACGCAAGGTTAGCCTTAATTTGATGACCTTTGTGCCAGAATTGAGCTTTTTTTTTTTTTTAATTGATTTTACACAGAGAGGAATTGAGAGGGATAAAGAGTTAGAAATGTCGATGAGAGAGATACATCAACCAGCTGCCTCTTGCACCCCCCCCCCCCCCACTGGGGATGTGCCCGCAACCAAAGTACATACCCTTAACCAGAATCAAACCCGGGACCTTTCATTCCACAGACCAATGCTCTATCCACTGAGCCAAACCAGTTTCGGCAAGAATTTAGCTTCTTATTGAGGACGGGTGTCCCTACCCAGCTGTGAGCAGGGACACGGAGGAAACGCCCCCTGGGCAGGACAGATGACTTCCCAGCTAAGCGCACAGCAAACCAGCGGAGCCCTCAACACAAGTGCAGTGTGCCCTCAACACAAGGGCAATCCCACCACCCACAGACCACTGTCCCTGGAAGGTGCTGAACAACCCCCTCAAGGCCCAGCCTAAGGGGCAAAACCTGACCTTTGAGATGCCCCTGCCAGCTGAGGTTCTGCCAAGTGGTAAAGCTGGATTCTGGCTGGACACTCCTCTGCTGTCAGGGCCCTTCCCCCAGAACGCCAAGAAGTCCCATCCTACTGACTGCTCTGACGCTGGCCTCCTGCATCAGCCTGAAGCCCATCTTGTGTGTCATACACACTCCGCTACTCCTCCCGCTTCCTGTCACCCCAGCACCCTGGCTGTCCTCCAGCTGTGACTCCACTTAGGGTCAGGCAGGTACAGGTGCTGCTCAGAGCTTAGCTCCAGGGAACCTGAAGAATGAGGAGTGGGCTGAGGACCAGCGCAGGAGCCAGCAGGGGAGTTTGCCTGTCGGGGAGTTCCTGGGGGCTCCCACTCACTGTCACTCCTGGTCCTTGCGTTTCAGCCACTCAGGCTGCTGTGAGGGAGAATGAAGGGGCTGTTTGCCTAACTGGTGTGGTTCAGCAGTTAGAGCATCGGCCCATGTACCCAAGGGTCTGTGGTTTGATTCCTGGACAAGGGCATGTACCTGTGTTGGAGGCTCGATCCCTGGCCTCGTTGGGGTGCATGCAGGAGGCGACTGATCAATGTGTCCCTCCCACCTTGATTCTCTCCCCCCCCCCCCCGCCTGCCTTCCACTCAAAAATAAATGGAAAGATATCCTCAGGTGCATATTAAAAAAAGAAAAAAAAGAAGAAAAAAAAGGAAAGGAGCTGTTTCATCAGAAAGCCCAAGGGCTGGGGCCTCTGCTGCCTCCACCTCCTGCCTCACAGCACAGGGGCAGGCAGGCGGGTGCCCGGGAGGGACGCAGTCACAGCTGGGGCCACACTATAGCCATGCTCTTGAAGGGGTCTGCGCCAGCTGAACCGACAGCCTGCAGGCACACCTGCCACTTCTATTCCTCGCCTAAAACTTCCGGCCGGCCAGGCTGTGGCACGCCATCCCTCCTGCAAGGGAAGAACTTGGGGTGTTAGTGAAAACCGGGAGGTGTTAAGCCATAGCGGGACCACCACAGTGTCAGAAACTGACCATCACGCGTCCTGGTGAGGACTCGGAGACAAGCCTGTCCCTTGGGGCTGCTGGGCAGCCGCAGTGTCCTGCCAGCGGGTTGCTGGGTGAGACGCCACATAACCCGCAGTCCCCAGCATGTTCAGTGAGCAGTACTGGCCCAGGTCTTCGGTGTTGCCCGGGCCATGCCCCCAAAGGGCCCAGCACACAGATGTACAGAACCTCTGTGGCCGCCATGTCGCAAAGGGAGAGGACAATTAAGAAAAACCAGTTAAAGAGGCTTCTTAGGGAGGAATAATTTTTAAAAGATTGAGAAACTGCCCTAAACCAAGACTCACCTTCACAAGTCTATAAGTATTTATTGCAATTTATTCAAAATTGCCCAAACGATCAACCACCCAAATACTTATTTTTTTAAAAAATAGATTTTTATTAATTTTAGAGAGGAAGGGAGAGGGAGATAGAAACATCAATGATGAGAGCCCTAGCTGGTTTGGCTCAGTAGATACTGAAGGGTCCTGGGTTCGATACAGGTCAAGGGCACATACTTTAGTTGCAGGCTCCTCCCCAGTCTGCGACCTGGTCAGGGCTCATGCAGGAGGCAACCAATTGATGTGTTTCTCTCACATTGACATTTCTCTCTGTCTTTCCCTCTCTCTTCCACTCTCTCTAAAAATCAATGGAAAAATACCCTCAGATGAGGATTTAAAAAGAAAAAGAAACATCAGTGATGAGAATCATTCATCGCTGCCTCCTGCACGCCCCACACTGGGGATCCAGCCTGCAACCTGAGCATGTGCCCTGACCGGGAATTGAACCCTGACCTCCTGGTTCATCCGTCAACAACCACTGAGCCATGCCAGCCAAGCCCAAATATGCTTCAATTAATGAGAAGTAGAAGCCCAGGTGGGGAGAGGGTGAGTTCCAGGGAAAGACACCGCGCTGAGCTGCCGCCTGAGGATCCTGCTCATGACGCTTGGGAGAACACTTCCAGGGGCTTGGGGTGCCGCTCCTCTCAGGAGGGCAGACACACACCGGCAGAACTGAGGGCTAACTGAGGGCCACAGGGTCTGCTCCACCAGGTGAGTCACCTCAGCCCTCAGACCACAACCAGCCGTGTCTGTGCTTCTCTTCTGGCCTTCCATCTCAGGCAGCAAGGTCTCGGTGACCCTCTTGGCCTGGAGCCCTCAGGATGCTGAGGACAGTGACCCAGCCATGGCCAGCCACCGGGCCCCAGCAGCCTCTAAGCCATACTCTCCCAACAAAGACAGTAACAAAGCCTGCTCCCACCACACGTGAGACACCATCCCGAAACCACGCTGCCTGTTCTCAGGAGACCACACTTCTGTGAGCTGCCTGCCCTGCACACTCTGGGAACAGGCAGCTCTCTTGTCACATCCTCTGCTGGCTGACTGCACAGAGGAAAGGGAAGCGAAGTAGGTGGTTCAGAGACACGCAAACATGTTCCTGTCAAAGTCAGAAGAGGCACTTTATTTTTTTTTTTTAAATCAATCTTTATTGTTCATATTATTACAAAGGTTCCTCATCTCTTCCCCCCTCCACCAAGTTCCCACCCCACCCTCTGCCCCCTCCCCATCCCCCATTGTCCTCATCCTTAGGTGCAGTTTATGTTCAGTCTCTTCTTCCCTCCCTTTCCCCAATAGTAAATCCCTTTTCAGATAGTAAATCAGTTACTTAGCATTTTCTCATATCAATAATACCTCCACATGCCCAATGATACACTTCACACAAAAGACATTTCCCACTAGGTCAACCAGCCTCATCCAGGCCCCACCCAAGGCACTCACAGATCAACACCCCAGTCCTAAACTAACTCAACACATCCAGATCTAAGCCTTCATCACTTGATTCAGCAGACCCTCAAGTTCCCACGAAAGTTTCCAGCCATGTCTGAGAAGCAGCCGTGTGGCAGGGGCAGGCGAGGAGCTAGCTGTTCTGGGCCTGGCTGCTCAGGGCCTGGCCTCTGTTGCTCTGGTTCATTCCACAACCAGCTGCTCCGGGTCTGGTCACTGCCGCTCCCGACCTAGTTGCTCTGGACTTGGCTGCTGCTGCTCCGGGCCTGGCCGCTCCCAGCCTGGCAGCCGCTGCTCCGGGCCTGGCCGCACCCGACCCGCCTGCTCCCCCGGGCCCGGCCGCTCCCAGCCTGGCAGCCGCTGCTCCGGGCCTGGCCGCACCCGACCCGCCTGCTCCCCCGGGCCCGGCCGCTCCCAGCCTGGCAGCCGCTGCTCCGGGCCTGGCCGCACCCGACCCGCCTGCTCCCCCCGGGCATGGCCGCTCCCAGCCTGGCAGCCGCTGCTCCGGGCCTGGCTGCACCCGACCCGCCTGCTCCCCCGGGCCTGGCCGCTCCCAGCCTGGAGAAGAGGCACTTTAGCTATGACGTCCTTACTTCTGCAGCTGGCCGTGTGGCCGCCGCGGGTGCTCACAACCACCCCAGTCTATGCTTCCTGTGCTGGTCGGGTCCCCAGCCTGGTGGGAGACCTGCTTTCCTTCCCGCGGGTCTGTGCCGTGGGAGGTCCTGGCTGAATTACATCATTGTCATTCTCTACCAACTATAATCACAAGATACGGGGTGCTCAGAGCCGGCCAGCCCCTGACAGGCCGGTCTGCCATCTTTCCCCTAGAGAAGGTGCCCCTTCCTTTAGGCTGAGCCCTTTAGAACCTAAACTTGCAGGAACAGAAAACACAGGTTTTCCAGTGGATCAGCAGGGGTCATTGTGATAGGAACCTGAACCCTGGCTTTGAAGCCAGAGTACCAATGCTGGTTGCTAACTTAGAGCAACCTGTGTCCTGAGACATCTGCCGGCCCTGTGCCGTGCTGCACCTAGCCAGACTGTAATTGGGTCCTCAAAAGGTCAAAGGACACACCCACCAGAGCGGCCAAACCCAGAGCACTGACATCGCCGAGTGCTGGCGAGGACGGGAGCGGTGGGGACCCCTTCACTGCCGGTGGGAACGCAGCCGTGCGGCCGCCCTGGAAGGCAGCTCGGTGGCCTCACACACTGCACAGCCTCTGGGACCCAGCAGTCACGCTCCCTGGTGTTTGCCCAAAGGAGCTGAAAGCCAATGTCCACACAAAACCTGCACATGTGTGTTTATAGTCATCCTATCTAATAAAAGCCTAATAGGCAAGTGTTCGATCATCCAGTTGTCCATTCAACCAGTCAAAGCATTATATGCTAGTGATATGCTAAGGCCGCTCAACCACTCGCTATGATGTGCACTGACAACCTGGGGGCAGATGCTCCCATCTCTAGGTTAGCTTGCTGCTGGGTTCCGGCTGATTGGGACTAAGCGAGCAGGCCGGACACACACTGGAGTCCTCCCATGGCCCCTCCCCAGCTGGCCACCTCCTACATCCCTCCTCTGATGGTGCATCGTTAGAGTCCCTCGGCCTGGCCTGTGCCCCTCATAATCTGGGTCCCTTGGGGATGTCGGAGAGCCGGTTTTGGCCCGATCCCACAGGCCAGGCCGAGGGACCCCACATTGGTATATGAATTCGTGCACCAGGCCCCTGGTTTTATTCATAATCGCCAACACTTGGAAGCCACCAAGATGTCCTTCAGCAGGTGGAATGATAAGTCAGCCAGACAGGGGAATATTATTCAGCACCAACGAAGAAATGCACTGACAAGCCATGACCAGGCAGGGAGGAGTGAAATGCATGGCTGAGTGGAAGAAGTCAACCTGAGAGGCATCTGTGTGACTGTGACTTCACGATGTGGCATCTGGAGAAGGCAGAGCTGTGGACGGCAATGACCAGTGGTGGCAGGGTTGAGGGGAGGGATGAAGAGCGGGGCACAGAGGATTTTAGGGCTGTGAAAGAATTTAGTGTGATAGCAACATACATGTCCTATACATGTTAAAATTCTGTTAAATTTAAGTAATTTTTATATATTTTAAAGAAAATAATTTAAATGTGCAGCTACTGAGACACTTTCAAAAACTAAACTACTTATGTTGTTCTCCCAGTCTCCACACCATCTCCACCGGGAAGGTTTTCTGTATTTTAGTTGTTCTGGGAGCATGTCCCTGAAGCATCCACTTACTCTCAAAATTCTGTTAAATTTACACCTAAGAGAAAGTTTTTAATTTTTTTATGGTTTAAAGTATTACAAATAGTAGTACATATGTCTCCTTTTCCCCCCCATTGACCTTCCCCAGCCTCCCCTACAGCCTGGCACACCCCCCCCCCCCCCCCCCGCACTGTCTTATGTCCATCCCTCCCCCCCCCCCCCCCCCGCACTGTCTTATGTCCATCCCCCCTCCCCTCCCCGCAGTGTCTTATGTCCATGGTTGTGCTTGTGTGCACGCATACAAGTCCTTCCGTTGATATCCTCCCGCCCCCCCATCCCGGTGCCTCAACACTCCCCAGCCTTCCCACTGTAATTTGACAGTTTGTTTAGTGCTTTACTGCCTCTGTATCTATCTTTTTATTCATCAGGTTATAATGTTCTATAATGTTCTTTATTTTCCATAAATGAGTGAGGTCATGTGGTATTTTTCTTTCATTGCCTAGCTTATTTCATTTAACATAATGCTCTCCAGGTCCAACCATGCTGCTGCAAATGGTAAGAATTCCTTCTTTTTTATAGCAGCGTAGTATTCTGTTGTGTAGATGTATCGTTTTCTAATCCACTCATCAGCCCTAAGTGTATTTTTGAGTGAGTGTATTGGCATATTTTAATTTCAGTGCACACCTGTGTATCACTGGTTTACGGAACGCAGAGGACATCTGCATGCTGTTCTTGTCTTCGGTGACCTTGCTGAACTCACATACTAGCTTTTACAGATGTCCCTGGGATTTCCTGCACAGATGGGCATGGGGTCTGCAAGTAAAGACGGGCGTGCACTCAACTTCCACCGGAAAGCCTGTCCCTTCCCTGCTTTGTTGCGCTCAGTGGACCCTCCGTCAGTACTGAGCAGATGTGGTGACTGGGCATCTCGGCTTTTCCCCTCAACTGAGGGTGGGGCATTTGCTCTTTCGCACTAAGTGTGACGTTAGCTGTAGTTGTGTTTCCTGAGTTTGGCAGAGTTTCTATCAGGAATGGTTATTGGATTGGTCTAACAGTTTTGTGGGGTTTTTTTGTTTGTTTTTTAGGTTATCATAGGCTGATATTTTTCGTCTGTTAATATGGTAATTTCCATTGGTTGAAACTTTTTAAAAAAAATATATTTTATTGATTTTGTACAGAGAAGAAGGAAGAGAGATAGTTAGAAACATCGATGAGAGAGAATCATCGATCAGCCGCCTCCTGCACACCCCCCACTGGGAATGTGCCTGCAACCAAGGTACATGCCCCTGACTGGAATCGAAACCGGGACCCTTCAGTCCCCAAGCCGACGCTCTATCCACTGAGCCAAACTGGTTTTGGCCATTGGTTGACTCTTAAAAGTACACAAAGCTTGCACCATAATCTCCTTTTTGTTGTGTTGAGTTCAGTTGGCTAAGATTTTGTTAAAATTTTTTGCATACTTGCTCAGTTGGTTGAAGCATTGTCCTGTACACAAAAATGCTGTGGGTTCAATTCCCCATCAGGAATTGCACATACCTAGGTTTTAGATCCCCTGTTATGCACGTACAAGAGGCAATCAATGGATGTTTCTCTCTTTCTAAAAAATCAATAAAAATATATTCTCAAGTGAGGATTTTAAAAAATGTTTGCCTAGCCCTAGCAGGTTTGGCTCAGTGGATGGAGATTCAGCCTGCAGATGAAAAGGTCCCAGATTTGATTCCACTCAAGGGCGTGTACCTTGGTTGCAGACACATGCCCAGTAGGAGGGCATGTACCTTGGTGTGCAGGAGGCAACTGATTGATGTTTCTCCCTCATCGAAGTTTCTAACTCTCTATCCCTCTCCCTTCCTCTCTGTAAAAAAAATCAATAAAATATATTTAAAAAAATAAAAATAAAATGTTTGCCTACTTGTTCATGGGGGCTGTTGCTCTGGAGTTTTACTTTCCTATAATATTTGTGTCTGGAGTTGTGCTGGTTCCCCAGGAAGTTTGTGTCTGTGCAACAGTTTCAAGTTCAGCACTCAACATGTGAGGCCCACGTGGATGGATGGTGTGCCTGGTTTACTGGGTGGTCCAGAGCTGCTGAAGTGACTGACTGCAGCATGGTCATCCCACAGCTGATCAGTGCTGGCCTCGTTCTGTAAAGCCTTCCTTCCTTCAGGGCCCCTCTCCCATTTGGCCTGGGCCTGCAGCCGGGTGTTCACTAGGGCTCACTCGCCTCCTATTGGGGTGATGAGTGCAGCGCTGTGAGCACAAACCACCGCACACTACATGGATGTGAAAATGAATTCAAATCAAATGACGGCTCGGAGTCAGAAGTATGGCCAAAACGAGATTTTTTTAAAAAAAATATGTTATTGATTTTGTACAGAGAGGAAGGGAGAGAGATAGTCAGAAACATCGATGAGAGAGAGTCATCGATCAGCTGCCTCTTGCACACCCCCCACTGGGGATATGCCGGCAACCAGGGTACATGCCCTTGACCGGAATCGAACCCGGGACCCTTCAGTCCCCAAGCCGACACTCATTGAGCCAAACCAGTCCCGGCCAAAACGAGATTTTTAATAGTTCTGGAGAGGGCGGGTGTCCCTTGGTACAGGCACAGCTGAGAGCAAACAGGGCTTCTTCCTTTAGTCCCTCCTTCAGCTCCTCATTGGCTGGGTACTACGGGGTCACCTGTTTCCTCAATGTCTCCCACTGGGCCATTTGAAAGAATTGGGCTGAGGCCTTCTCCAGGCGCCTCCACCTCCCGCAGTCCCGGCGTTTCCACCGTGATCCTGGCCCACGCCCACAGTCCTTTGTTCCTATATCCTGTGCCTTCCTCCCTCCATTCTGTCTGCCCTCAGGAAATTCGGCCAATTCCGCCTAAAGCCCTCCGTGCTGGAGATGGGTCACAGGCCCATTCCCTACCACGGACGCGCAGTGCGGGCTGTGCCGGAGCGCAGTAAAGCTGTCAATACCTAGTCTCTCGGCCGGTTTCTCGAAGGGCGTCGCACGCCCAGGAAAACGCGGCATGTGCATGATCTGACGGGCTCTCCACGGCGCGCACCTGCCCGTCACACCCGTGTGGCCCCGTTCACCCGTCTGTGCTGGGCGCGTGGAGACGCCGTGTGCGCCCCGCACGCCGAGTGTGGGGAGCCACACCTCACCCCGTGGCTCCGTGAACTCGGGGGAAGTGCGCGTGGCTACCCCCAGCCGGCGGGACCGAGGGCACTGGCCCCGCCCCCGCGTGCGCGCGCAGCCCGGCCGGCCGCCGCGGTCGAGGGGCGGGGCGGCGGGCGGTTGGCGGGCGGGCCCGAGGGCGGGGCGCGCAAGGGGAGGGGCTGCCGTTGGGGGCGGGGCCGCGCAGGCGCGTCGGCCGGCGGTTTCCGGCGCGTCGTCTGCCTGAGCGCGTCCGCCGCCGGCCCGCCCGCCGCGCGCCCCCCCGCCGTTGGCGCCGGCATGTCGGGCCCCGGGCCGCGGGAGCCGCCGCAGGCGCAGGCGGGCGGGCCGGCGGGCCCCGAGGGCGCGGACGCGGCGCTGGGCGAGGCGGGGCTGAGCTTCACGACCACCGACCTGAGCCTGGTGGAGATGACGGAGGTCGAGTACACGCAGCTGCAGCACATCCTCTACTCGCACATGGAGGCGGCGGCCGAGGGCGAGCTCGAGACGCGCCTCAACTCGGCCTTCCTGGCGGCGGGGGGCGCGGCGGCGGCGGGCGGCGCGGCGGCGGCGGCGGGCGGGGGCGCGGCGCCGGTGTACCCGCTGCTGTGCCCGCCGGCGCTGGCCGACGGCGGCTTCGCGGGCGCCAACCCGTGCCTGGGCCACATCGACTTCCAGGAGCTGCGCATGATGCTGCTGAGCGAGGCGGGCGCGCCCCCCGCCGCCGCCGCCGCCGAGAAGACGCCGGGCGCCGACGGCCCGGGCTCCGGCGCGGCGCGGCCCAAGGCGCCCGACGCCGCCGGCAAGGAGAACGCGGCCGCCGCCGAGGGCGCCTGTGAGGCGCGGGCCAAGTCGGCGGTGCGCGTCCGCCTGGAGGACCGCTTCAACAGCATCCCCGCCGAGCCCCCGCCCGCGCCGCGCGGCGCCGAGCCCCCCGAGCCCGGCGTGGCGCTCAACAAGTGGGTCCCGGGCCGCGGGCGGCGGGGGCTGGTCTGGCCGCCTGGGGGGAGGGAGGGTCGGGGCGGAGGTGCATCCCAGGAAGCAGGTCCGCTGGGCACGGGTGAGGAGCCTCCCGGAGGTTGGACGGATTGCCGCTCTGAGGAGACTCCCAGCCTGCCTGCTCCCGGAACCCTGCAGCTGGCCAGCCCTCCCCGCCCTGTAGCTGCCCATTTTGTGCAGAGCCGTGATTTTGGAGGATGGCTCTCAAAAGAGAGTGGTGTCCAGGGCGTGACGGGGAGGAGGTATAACTAAAAGGTGACAGTCTCCCTCGGTGAGGAAGAAGGTTGAGCTTGTCCGTTTCACCAGTTGACAATCGCTTGGTGTGTCCCGACAGATTGGAGCACCTCTGGGAAATGCGGTGTTACCCGCTAGATGTGATGTAAATGGTGGCCGCGTTTCAGGAAGCTTTCCAGCCGAATCATCACGTGTTTCTGGGTTTTCTTTTGTCTCGCAGTTTGGTGACTCTTATTCGACATCCATCCGAGTTAATGAACGTTCCTCTTCATCAGCAACAAAACAAATGCACAGCGTTAGTGAAAAATAAGACTGCTGCCGCTGCCACTACTCTGCAGCTCACCTACCCCCTGTTCACTGCGAATGCCTGCTCCTCTGCAGGGGGCGCCAGCCTCTCACAGACACAGGTGCAGACAGTGGCTTTTAGTGACGTGAACTTCTTTACTTAGGTTCTTTCATGGACCTTTTTAACTTTTTCAAATAGTTAGCATAGCATTTGTGGCTTAGTTGGTTGGAGTGTTGGTCCAGGGCAGTCTCCATCCCCAGTTGGGCGTGAGTGGGAGTGACCGATTGATGTTTCTCCCTCACATGGGTGCTTCTCTCTCTTCCTCTCCAAAATTTAATACAAAAAGAAACAACATATAAAATTGAGAGCATTTATGTGGTTAGAGAATCTTTTTTATTTGCAAAAAGTTTTACAGGTCTCATCGCCACCACTGTAATAAAATTACTGTGGTGGAAGCATAACCTGTGTGTCAGTGTAGCCACATTAACAAATTGGTTAGGGGATTTTCAGAAGTCCTCTGTGACCTAAGCTTTTCATGTTGCATATTAATAGCTTTGACGTCACTGCTGTTACTGCATTGCATTTGTACAGGAAAGAGAAGGTGCATATTGATGAAGTTCCCCTTGCTTCGTTTTTTCCAGAGTTCTAATAACTCCTGTTCTATACTTGAGGCTGCCAAACATCAGGACATTGGATTACCAAGAGCATTTTCTTTCTGTTACCAACAAGAAATTGAATCCACGAAGCAGACTTTAGGGAGTAGAAATAAAGCTTTGCCTGAGCAGGTTTGGATTAAAGTGGGAGGTAAGCCACCAAGTGGAAGGGAACAGGTACTTCTGCCCGACCTTTGCGCTCCTGTCCTTGTGGTCTTTCAGGGGGCGGTGGTTAGGACATGACCAGTCTTGGAAGTGTCTTCCCCTCGCCGCCCCACTTTCAGCAATTGCCCGGATTACACTTGGTCTGGAACATTGCGTTTGGGGTTGCCTGTTCTTGGTAGTAAACACCTCACCACAAAAATGATAGACTCACATGGAGTTTCAGTTCCCTTCAAGTCAGCAAAGCACACAGGCTTGTTTGTTTTTATTTTCCTTGTGAGTAAGGCTGGCCTGAAATCTGCTAGAAGCTTTAGGGGACAGTCTGCGGACCGGCGGAGGTCTGAGTTGGAGGCGGGCGATAAAGACACTGCTGAGGCAAACTTCTTTCCTCAAACATTAACTCACCCCTTCCCCTGGAAAGGATTGGCTTTCAGTCACCCACCACTAAGCTGGCACTACGCTTTCCGCTTTCCGGGAGCTGTGAACACCCGCTGGGGGAGGGCTGCTGCTTCCTCCCGTGGCAGTAACTGATTTTCTCCTTGTTTTTGTGACACTCGCTACAAAAGCGTAGGTTAACATTTCAGGTGTGAAGGTTAAGATTGATTAGTTCCTATACTGGTTACTCAGCTTAGGTAATAAAGCATTACCAATGCCTGCAAATTCCCTCTGTCCAATATTCTGAATGTGGCGATTCTTTTGAATGTGACTTTATGTGGCTTCTCGGGATGCACCCCACCGCACACACCAGTTAGGTGTGGGCTGTTCTGTGTCTGCTGGAAACATGATGTATTTCTGTAGTTCTGATGTGATCGCCCCTCATATAGGAAGAATCACTTGAAAGGTGAGGGTGAGTTGAATCTTAAACCACTTAGCTTTTGTCCTTTTCTGAGGATTGCAGGTAGAATACCACTTATTAGAATAATTTCAGCTTTCCCCCCACTCTGAATATCAGAAAAATCAAATAACTTGTTGGGTGTTGAGGTGACAGCGCCTGTGGATTAGAAGGGGGGCTTGGGCAAGGCCGTGCTGGTGAGCACTCGGCATATGTGACTTAGTTGTAGGGTTGTGCCCCATTTGGTGTTTGGAATGGGGAGCTTGGAGCTGATGCTCACACGGAGTTGCCTTTGTGTCCACCTCGTCCTCTTCGGGTCTCTATGCTCCTTTCCCATTAATGTTTATGTCTTGGATTCAAGATGCCAACAATGTATTTAGCATTACTAGCAGTAAGTTAAAAATAAATAATTAAAGTTCTACTTTTTTTCTTCTTTTGCAAAGAAGAAGCGCTGTGCAAACAAGCGATAAATAAGAGGAATCGGAGTAGGATACGTCAGTTGGACACCAGTGTGGAGCGAAGAGCCCTCGGAGAGATTCAGAACGTGGGTGAAGGTGCCACCACCGCTCAGGGTGCCTGGCAGTCTGCAGAGTCATCACAGTCCCACCTTGGGGAGCAGTCCCAGAGCGCCCCTGGCGGAAGGTCACAGCGCAGGGAAAGGCACAACCGCATGGAGAGGGACAGAAGGTAATGTGTGTGCATGGGACCGAGCTTTGGAGCGTGTGGTCACCTAACTTAGACATATTAGTGAAAACAGGCACCTTGCCGTAAAAACAGGAGGAAAAGTTCACATGAGTAAACGTGGAGTTGGCTCTGCTGGGTGGATTGGAGTCCCCAACACCCCCAGTCCATCCTGATTGCTTAGAAAAGACATGGAGCCGAATCCGGTTTGGCTCAGTGTCGGCCTGTGGACTGAAAGGTCCCAGGTTCAATTCCGGTCAAGGGCATGTACATTGGTTGCGGGCACATCCCCGGTAGGGGGTATGTAGGAGGCAGCTGATCGATGTTTCTCTCTCATCGACATTTTTGGCTATCTCTCTCCCTTCCTCTCTGTAAAAAATCAATAAAATATATTTTTTTTAAAAATAAAGAAAAGACATGGAAAGTTTTAAGATGGGGGAGGGGCCTCCCAATGGTTTTTTGCTGGGGAGTGAAGCACTGAGTTCTAGGACATGTGAAAGCTGTCAGCAGACTCCATGCCCGAGATTGTGTTGGGACCAGTCCTGTGGGCGTCCCCTGCCCAGCGCACAGTCAGGCTCCAGACCCAGAAGGAAAGCCTGTGTCTCCTGCAGACCACATTGTTTGTACAAGCCGTTCAGGCACAGGCAGCCTCTGTTACCTCACGATGGTGGGAAATACTACTACGTTCCCAGGTGCCAGCCAGGCCAGCCTCATGGGCATGCCTTCCTTCCTGACGGGGGTGTGTCCTGCAGACAGTTCCCCTGCAGCCCTTGTCACCAGTTTGTCCTGGTTCCTGTAAGAATGTTGGGGAAGAAGGGGGTTAAAACTGTTAAGTCGTTTTGTCTCTACATATATTTGCAGATTCTGCGTAGAGTCAGGGTGGTTAGTGTTTCTCTCTTGCAGCTGGGGTTTTACGTGATGTTTTCTAACACAGAGTTAATTAACCCAGTCATTCATTGAGCATCAGGCCAGTTTGTGTAGGAGGCTCAAGAGGTGCAGCTGTACCAAGATGAAGCCCATGGTGGAGCTGAGGCAGGTTACCTCTAAGGCAGGGGTGGGGGCCTTGTTTCTGCCCAGGGCCGTTTGGATATTTGTAACATCATTCTTGAGACAGACAAGATTATCAACTTAAAATTAGCTGCTACAGCCGAAACCGGTTTGGCTCAGTGGATAGAGTGTTGGCCTGAGGAGTAAAAGGTCCCAAGTTCGATTCCGGTCAAGGGCTTGTACATTGGTTGTGGGCACATCTCCAGTAGGAGATGTGCAAGAGGCAGCTGGTCAATGTTTCTCTCTCATCGATGTTTTTAGCTCTCTGTCCCTATCCCTTCCTCTCTGTAAAAAAATCAATAAAATACATTTTTAAAAAATTAGCTGCTACATTTGATCAAACATTTAACTCACCCCTAATGCCTTGATAGCGCCAGACCAAATGATTTCTAGAGCAAGATATGGTCTGAGGGCCGGGTTTCCCCACCCCTGCTCCAAAGGGGTACAGTTTAGCCAGCCGATACCAGGGACTGGGATACACACACACCCATGAGCTCACCAGGTAACAGAGCATCTCCCCTCTGACATTTCTGTAGAAGACATTTGCTGAGCACCTGCTCTGGGAAAAGCCTCACATGCTCACAGCGGAAGTTTGCATTTTCACTCTGCCATGTCCTAATCTACAACAGCCTCCGCCAGCTCTTTCCTTCCGGTCCTGAGTTTCCGTCTCTAAGAGTTACTGTCTACTACGTAGGTTTGGGTTAAAATTAAGCAAGCTGATGAGAGGTGAGAGCACCACTAAGTGCCAGCTGTGCTCACAAGGTCATGAAGTCCTGCGTGTTCAGTGGGAGGCCAGGACGAGGGCCATGTCCCGTGCATTGTTCAGTGTCAGCTTAGGTCAGCTCCGCACGTCACTAGCCATATGGTGAAAGTTACAGCTGGCCTCATCGTGCCTCCATCTGTGATTTAAATGGTCTCGAAGGAGCCCATGTTTCCAGATGCTAATAGGCTGGTGTCTGGTCCCTTTTGAACCAGGTCCCTGGGCGAAGTGAGGCTGGGATCTTCGGGCACACAGCAGGCAGCTTACTTGAGGGAGAGGGTGACCTGCCCAATAAAGAACACGGCCCTTTGCTTCCAGTTTTAGGGTTTGAGTCTGTCGTTGGTCTAGACCCTTGACTCTGGCCCCTGAGAAGTAAATAGTGAGACTCTCAGAGGAGGGTGCCCAGGGTAGGAGTGGCCTAGGGAAGGAGCCTCTGTGAGGGCAGTCGTGGGCACCAGGCTCTGGGGGACGGGGGCCTTTGCCCATGCACACGGTGCCAGGCCCCTGAGCTCTGACCCTTCAAGTGACACACATTTGCTCAGCTCTGTGTTTGCTTCAGATTCTCTGTGTTGCTTTGGATCTTGCTGTAGGCGCAGAATCCGCATTTGCTGTGATGAGTTGAATCTTTTGGTCCCGTTCTGCAATGCCGAGACAGATAAGGCCACAACCCTGCAGTGGACCACTGCGTTCCTGAAGTACATTCAGGAGCGCCACGGAGATTCTCTTAAGAAGGTGAGTATTGCCCGGCCAGCGTGGCTCAGTGGTTGAGCGCCATCCTCTGACCAGGAAGTCCTGATCAAGGCATATGCTTGGGTTGTGGGCTCGACCCCTTGTGTGGGTGTGCAGGAGGCAGCCAATCAATGACTCTCTCCCTCTCACTCCCTCTCTGAGATCAATAAAAACCTATTATATAAAAAAGGTGAGTATTGAGTCCAGGGGGAGTTTCAGGAGTTTGTCAGCTCATCCGTGTTTTTATGTGTCCCTTTCCCTGAAGATCTCAAACTGTCCTGTTTCCAGAATCGGACGTTACAGAGTCATTGTGGGCAGAGCTCTGCTTTGGCGCGTGTTGTCACTGAGTGAAGTGGCCTCCGCCTGGCCTGCTCGCTCCACGGTGTGGAGATGCCGGTCGCACAGGCTGAGCGCTGTTGGGTGGGTTGGACTGGGCGAGAGGGCTTTCAGAGACTGGAGGAGGAAGTGGTTTTGCCCTCAGAAAACCCAAAGGGATAAAGCAAGCAAAGGGCAGGTAAATGACAGGTGAATGGTCTGGACTTCAGTGCATCCAAAGGCGGGAGACCCTTGTGTGGGTTGGGTGACTGGGTGACCTGGGGTTCTGGGGCCAGCATGTCCCTGACCATCTGTTGGATTCCCAGTGAGTGAGTGAGCTTGGGTCCCCCTAGAACTGAGTGCTTGGTGTAGGTCTCGTCCGCCTCTTCCATGGTTCAGAGGAGAGAGTGCCGGTGATGGCAGCTGTGGCTGCTGAGCTCCCCCGGACACCTGGGCTCCAGTGTTGGCTGCAGAGCGAGCGGTGAGGCTGACTGGTGATGAGGCTTTAGTGAAGTGAGCCGCAGCACGAGTCTGATTGGAGAACCAAGCTGAGGTTGGTGTGACATATATGGAACCTTTTAAAAAAAAGAGCCTAAAGTCCTGGCCAGGGCTTAGTCAGTTAGAGCGTTGTCCTGTACACCAAAAGGTTGTGGGTTTGATTCCCGGTCAGGACACATACCTAGTTTTCAGGTTTGATTCCTGGTCAGGATGCGTACAGGAGGCAGCTGGTTAATGTTTCTCACAATGATGTTTCTCTCTCCCCCCCATCCTCTTCCTCTCTCTCTTAAAAAAAAAAAAAAAAAAAATCAAATCAATGAAATCATCCTTGGGTGAGGATTTAAAAAAAAAAAAAAGCCTCCTGTGTCCAGATGCTGGACGCTGCAAATGTGGCCGGGCATGCTGAGTTGCTCTGCTTTCCTTGTCTGCGTCATGTGAGCTTCATATTTCATTTTCGTCCTGGTTTTCATTGTCTATTTAATTGCATTTCCAAGCAATGCTTATGTTGGATTCCCTCTAACGGATCACTTATGGTTATTTGTCATGCAGTTGCTCTTTAACACTGTTTGTTAGGGATAGACTGTGGGGTTATTTTAATAAAATAAAGCTTTTATACTTTTTAAATGATTTAATGTTTGGCTCTGTGTATTAGAGAATTATTAATAGAACTCATTCAAGTACGATGGAGGAATTACAACAGCAAAAACCTTGTTAAATATACACACACTCTCAGATTGATTTATAGGTACTATATTTTATGGACAGTATGAATTCTGGGCATTTCTGAAATTTACTTATATTGAATTTAAAGATTGTTTCTGCATCAGATCATAAGAACATTAAGAAACGGGCCGGAGTGATGGCAGTTAGGGGGGGAATTAGGGAGCAAACAGCCTACACACATGCGGTCCTCGCTGTTTCTCAGTAACTCACCCCCCTACTTGCATGAATGTCTTTGTTCTCAGTACGATGCATGAGAGTCTGAAGTGATTTTCTGAGTTACCTTAGTACACGTTTTATTCCACGAAACTTTCCTGCTTCAACCAGGCTTCTGCTCAGTCACACTTCAAATAAATGGAGACCCCACCGGCCCGTGGGCGGCGTCTCCGGCACTCAAGGAAGGGACACGGCCGTGCGGCCGTCTGAGGCCAGTGTCCACAGCCTCGCAGGGGTCAAGTGCAGTGGCACGCTTTTGCTGTGTCTGGGAAAGGGAGAGGTCGGGGCGGGAGTGGAGGTGAAGACCCTGGTTGAAGGTCACAGAGCACTCACCGAGACTGCTGGGCTGGGATGTGGGCGTGCTGGAGGAGGGGTTGGGGAGCACTCGGAGTTCTGGCTTGAGCTGCTAGGTGGACAGGGAGAAACGGGGTGGAACCCACGGCTTTCCCGGACTGTTGAGTGCCCGGGACGAAGGCGAGTCTGCAGGGGCGGTGGGTCCTTGTCAGCAAGTAGGTGCCTGGCTGCGTTGTTTTCCTGATGAGCCTGCTGCAGGGCAAATGCCTGAGCACAGCAGCCTCACTCACATCTGTGGGGCGACTTCAAAGACAGCTGCAAACGTGACCCTTCTCCGCTGAGCATCTGCTTGTGTGTCATCCTCCTTCCTCACCAGGCCATCGTCCTGCTCCCTACATTGATTGTAGTTCTCTGATGTTGTCTCATAGTCACAGGTCCCCAAAATGCTTTTAAGACGACTCAGCTGTGTTTTTCCCCAAACAAGTGACCAGCCATGGGGTTTGCATTTCATTATATTCAGCAGCCTCTAAGTGGGGGTCCCTCCATTAGCTACTGTGGCATCCAGGTGTCTGAGGGATTGTGTACTTAGATGGCTCACTTTACTTACTTACGGCAGTTTAAAATTTGATGCAATTTCAAACTTAAATGACAAGAATAGGACTGAGAGCCCCTCGAATACTCTCTCGGCTTCGCCCAGAGCTGCCAGCTGTTGGCATGTTGCCCATTTGCTCCGTTCTGTGCAGAATCTGTATTTTTCTGAACCTTTGATAGTTGTAGACATAAGGCCGCTTTCACCTGGCCTGTGTGTGTTTCAGCTAGAACGCGTGGTCAGAGGCAGGAGTTCATACTGACACTGTTACCGGTAGTTCAGAGGCAACATTTACACTGCACCTGTTGTCCTGGGGGTGTCCCCACTCAGAGTCCAGTCCAAGGTCACAGGGCTCCCCGGCCGGCTGTCATTCATCCCTGCCTCTCTGCTGTGCACTTTCTGGTTCCACCTGAAGTCGGGGGACGGACAGCTTGGCCAGATGGTCACCTTCCTTCAGTACTGCTCGGTGATTAGGTGCAAAGGTGCTGTTACTTGTCCCATAGTTACTCACCTTTCAGAACCCGGCCCATGTCCCCTGCCAGCAACTATCCCCTTCCTTGCTGCTCAGCTGCACCGCTCAAAGGAATTGCCTGTTCCATCTCCTTTCTCCAACTGCCTTGGACTGCCTAGTGCCTGTTTAGCCAGTGATGGGTCAAAGGTAATTGTGCTGACCTGACCTTGACCTCTGCTGCCAGTCCCCAGGTCTCCACCCTCCCTGGTGTTCCTGCTTCTCTTGGGGCACCTTCTCCCCTTCCTTCTTCTATAATGTTACTCCCTGCCCCCCGTTCAAACAGTCTGGGAGTGGAGCGGCTGGGGACCTCACCGTTGGTGCACAGTGAGTGCACGTGACCCCTCCCTTATCCCCTCCAACAGGGCCTCTGCTCCTGGGGAAGGAGAGTGGCCGCCTGGTGTGGTGGGCTGGCACTGGGTGGGGAGACCCTCCCACTGTGTGGGGAGTGCATCGCAGCTTTGTGCTGATGAGCTCGTTCCGACCTCGTTCTTTTGTCCCCCCTCCTGTCCCTCACCCAGTGGCCTGGCTCTGCTGTGATGTTCCTGGAGCACTGGCTCCTGGTCTCTTTTGGCCTCTTGGGCTGGGAACAGGGGGTCAGTAGGAGTGTGTTTTCTGTCCTAATTTGCTTTTACTTTAATTATTTTTAAACCTTTCCTCTCTTCTTTTTAAGTTTAGATTTTCTGGTGCTTAAGTTGCAGGCTTACTTCATTTATTTTCAGCCTTTCTCACCTCTTGGTCAGTGAATATAAAGCAGACTGGTCTCCGTGCTCCTTGGGGAACATCCCCAGCGCAGGGTAACGCCTCATCGTCTCCAAGTCTGATGTCCTTAGTTTGTCTCTGCATGAGTCCTGCAAAGGAGGATTTTCATTTCCCACAGATTTTCATTCTTCCTGTCTGTCTGTCTGTCTGTCTCTCACATTGTGATCAATGAAGATGGTCATATGTGACCTCTCTTGTGGTCAATTGTTTTAAAAATATATATATTTCTTTGTTGATTTCAGAGAGGAAGGGAGAGGGAGAGAGAATCATCACTGATGAGAGAGGATCACTGATCAGCTGCCTCCTGCACGCCCCCTACTGGGGATCAAGCCCGCAACCTGGGCATGTGCCCTTGACCAGAATTGAACCTGGGACTCTTAAGTCTGCAGGCCAACGCTCTATCCACTGAGCCAAACCGGCTAGGGCTGTGGTCAATTTTTTATAGTTCTGTGGTCACTTGGAAAGAACGTGCACCCTTCATTTGGTGAAGTCCATGTTTGTTAGGTCAAGATTATGAATTGTGATTTTGTACCCTCTGGTCCCCAGAGACCTGTATGACATCTCCCACGGAGATTGGATTTGTCCCCTTGAATTCTGTCTAGGTCACACAATTCAGAGCTTGGTTAGGCCCTCACATGCCCTGTTCCACTTGGATTGTGGCTGTTGTATCAGTTCCAAGACCTTCGTGTGTCTTTAACCCTTTGTCTCTGTGCTGACATGAGTTCTTACTCGTCGTAACTTTCTGACATGTAATCAGAACCACCTCCTTCCTCTTAAAAAATACAGTTTTTGTTATTGGCATTCTCATATTTACACATCTAACATGAATATCAAGCTCGGCCAGACGGCATGTCAAGGTGTTCTGATAAATCGTAAAAATCCCTTAAAACTCAGCCTTTTTGCTTGTTTGGATGAAAACAGATGCTAATTGAGAGAGCAGAATGACAACGACTAGCTGACCTTCAGCTCAGCTGAGGAAGGTTAATGAGGCCCCTGTCTCTGTTTCACAGTCACCCCAACTCCCAGGGACTTTGTTCCCTAGGACCCCAGGAGAATCCAGATGGAGCATGGCTCAACCCACTTCTGGCAAAATACCGAAAATGAAGGTGTGCCAGGGTTAGCCTCATGTGTGAAGATGGCTTAGAAAATCTCTCCAAGTACTTTTTTCCATCTGAGAAATGGCTGTTTTGTTTCTGACTTCTATTTAGTTTTTTAAGAAAATACGTTTTTATTGATTTCAGAGAGAGAGGAAAGGAGGGAGGGATGGGTGGGAGAGAGAGAGAGGGAGAGAGAGAGAAATGTTGATCAGCTTCCTCCTCCATGCACCCTGACTAGAGAGTGAACCTGCAACCTAGGCATGCACCCTGACCAGGAATTGAACTGGCAACTTCACAGTGCACAGGATGTCACCCAGCCAGTTAAACCACACCGGCCAGGGCTTTATTTGGTTACTGAGGCCCCTCGCACGAAAAGCCGTGCAGTAGCCCTCCTCCCCTGGCTGCCGGCACCAGCTTTCCTCCGGCGCCCGGGCCCGGCCTTCACCCTGGCCCGAGCCTTCAGTCTTTTTTTTTTTTTTTTTTTTTTTTTTTTTGATTTTTAAAATACATTTCATTGATTTTTTTACAGAGAGGAAGGGAGAAGGATAGAGAATTAGAAACATTGATGAGAGAGAAACATGGATCAGCTGCCTCCTCACTCCCCCCACCGGGGATGTGCCCGCAGCCAAGGTACATGCCCTTGACCGGAATTGAACCTGGGACCCTTGAGTCCACAGGCTGACGCTCTATCCACTGAGCCAAACCGGTCTCGGCAATTATTAATGTAGATTTTAAAAGATAAATTCTAGTCCTGGCTGGGTAGGTCTGCTGATTGAAGCATCATCCCAGTGCACCCAAGGTTGTGGCTTAATCTCTGGTTGGGGCATATATGGGAATCAGCCAATGAATGCATGGATGAGTAGGTCAACAAATTGATGTTTCTTCCCCCACCCACTCACCCACCTCCCTTTCTCTGAAATGAATTTTTTTTAAAAAAAAAAAAAGTAAATTTGACCCTTTCAATATAGGCAGATATTTTATTTTGGGGCTTTGGGTATCAGAACCCAGGGAATTATCAATATGTGATTTGTCTTAAGTTGCACTAAGACCTTACAAAGTTTAGAGTATATTTATATACATATATGGCTTCTGAGTGAAGCTGTACATGGCAGGATCCTTGATCATAATACCACTGAGACTGCAGTCCAGTGGAGTGCCTATCACTCCAGAAGACTGGGGTCAGCCAGTGCCCACAGAGTGCTGCCACTTACCTTCCTGTCATGAATGAACTATACCCTCTTACAGCCAGCAACCAAAAGACAAACCTGATTCAAAGGACCTGACAAGACACCTCCACAGAGGCCATGCAGATGGCTAGTTAGCACATGGAAACATGCTCAGAATCACTACTCATCAGAGATGCAAACACAGTGAGATATCACCCCATACCATCTGTGGTGGCTACAGAAGAAAAAAACACAAAATAAAAAACTAAGCAGATGTTGACGAAGATGTGGAGAAATTGGAGCCTTTGGGATTGCTGGTGGGATTGTAAATTGGTGCAGCCAGAGGGGGAACCAGGATGGCAGCATAGATAACACCAGTGCTCGCCACCTCTCAGCCACATCAAGATGACAACTAACACAGAAATGCAGAATGGCCATCGTTCAGAACCTGGAATCTGGCTCAGTGGAAGTCCTACAACTAGAGAAGTGAAGGAGAAAGCACATTGAGACTGGTAGGAGGGGCAGAGGTGCAGAACGGGCTGGTCCAACACCCATGAGTGGCGTGCTTTTGATTGGGAAGGGTATCTCCAAGGCCTCCCATGAGAAGCAGGAGGTCCCAGCCCCACGCTAGACCCCCAGCACAGGATTCCAGAGTTGGGAAGAGAAGTCCCCATAATTTCAGGCTGTAAAAAACAGGAAGGAATTGTGGCTGAGTGACACAGAAGCTGCCGAGACCCAGGTTTTCCTCTTAAAGGGCCCGAACACAAACTTACATGGTCCTGCTTTCTCTGAGCTCCAAGGGTGGGGGAGCCAGACACATACAGGGAGAAACTAGACTGTCTGGCATCGGGCAGGAGCTCAGAGGCGGCTTTATCCCAGATGGTGCTCGCAGGGGTCATTGTTCCTGTGCTGGGACCTCCCCTGTTGCAGAGCTGACTGGCAGCCATATCTGAGTTTCCATCAGCCTTGGCCCACACTGTTTGCTCCACCTGGTAATTCCCTGAGACCCTGCCCCATCCGATTGGCAGCCCCACCCAAGCTGTTTGCAGTGGCTTTTCTATATGAATGGTCTGTCCTGGCTCAAGCTTCAGATTTTCTTAAAATCTCTCAAGCAGCAGCTGGCTTCAAATCTATACTAACAAAAGAGTGATATGCTAATTAGACTGGGAGACCTTCCAAACAAAGCTATGGTGGCGGGGCCTAGACAGAGGTGGTTAGGGGCAAATGGCCGGGGGGGGGGGGGGCAGTTGGGAGCAAGCAGGCTGGCAAGGGGGGAGGCAGTTGGGGGCAAGCATGCCAATGGGAGGAGGGCAGTTGGAGGCGATCAGGCTAGTAAGGTGGGAGGCAGTTGGGGGAGATCAGGCAGGCAGGCAGGTGAGCAGTTAGGAACCAGTGGTCCTGGATCAGGCCTAATCTGGCAGTTGGACATCCCTCGAGGGGTTCCAGATTAGAGAGGGTGCAGGCTGGGCTGAGGAACACCTCCCCCTCTCCCTCCTCCATGCATGAATTTTGTGCACCAGACCACCAGTCTATCAATAAAAGGCCTAAGACCTGGCACCAGTACCAGCCTGCCTTGCTTCACAGCTGGGCCTTGCCTGAGCTCTTCTTAGCCCAGTGTAAATAAGTAGCAGCCATCTGCAGATCTCTTTGTAGCTTCTGCAGAATGACTGCAGGCAGTGGCCAACTTTTCACCCTGGGAGGCCACAGAGCCTATACCTCCAAAAGTAACACCGTCAAAGGTCAGATTCTATGAGCACCAAAGCCCTACTGAAGCAAGTCCTGTTACAGTCGAGTGTCTCCTGCACAGCAGCTTTTACATTGTAGACACAGCTGGTCATCAGCCAGTTGGTCTGGAGGTCAACTCCTTCCAGTGACTTCCTCAACAGAAATCAAGGGTCAACTGCAACAAGACTGGACATGCACCTAGAGTGCCCAGCTCAAGTAACTAAAGAGATTGAGTCACTAGGCCCTACAGGACACCTAATCCACAAACCATTCTACGAATTCTAGGAGACATTACAGCTCTACCTAATACATAGAAACACAGGGAAACAGCAAAATATGGAGAGACACATATTACAAATGAAAGAAATGGAAGCAAGGAAACTACTAGATTCAGAGTTCATAACAATGATTATAAGGTTGCTCAAAGCTCTTAATGAGAGCTTCAGAGGACTTATTAAGATATTCAAGGATCTTTGTGAAAAAGGGCCAGTCAGAAATTAAGCCTACACTAACTGAAATAAAGTAATTTACAGGGAATCAACAGTAGAGTAGAGGATTTTGAGAATCAAATCATTTGAAATAGGAAGCAAAAAAGAAACAAAGAGCAAAAAGAATCCAAAAATATGAAGATAGTATAAGGAGCCTCAGGGACAACTTGAAGTATATCAACACTCACATTATGGAGGTGCCAGAAAGAAAAGAAAGATACTGAAAACTATTTGAAGAAATAGTGACACAGAACTTCCCCTACCTGATGAAAGAAATAGAATTACAAGTCCAGAAGTGCAGAGAGTCCCAAACTAGGAACCCAAAGAGGACCACACCAAGACACATCATAATTAAAATGCCAAGGGTTAAAGAGAAAATCTTAAAAGCAGCAAGAGAAAAGCAGTTAGTTCCTTCAAGGGAGTGCCCATACGACTGTCAGCTGATAGTTTCAACAGAAATTATGTAGGCCAGAGGGAGTGGCAAGAAATGTTAAAAGTGATGAATAGCGAGGACCTACAACCAAGATTACCCAGCAAAGCTATTGTTTAAAATTGAAAGTCAGATAAAGAGCTTCACAGGCAAGAAAAAGCTAAAAGTTCATCGCCTCCAAACTGGTATTACATGAAATGTTGAAGGGTATTCTTTAAGGAAAAAAAAAAACATGAACAATAAAATGGCAATAAATACATATCTACCAACAATTGAATCTAAAAAAATAAACAAGGAATCTAATGAACAAAATAGAATCAGAGGCATGGAAACAAAGAACAGACTGACGAATTTCAGAAGGAAGGGGTGAGTGGAGTAGGGAAAGATTAACTGAAGATCTTGTATGTGTATATGCATTACCTATGGACACAGACAATAGAGTGGAGAAGGCCTAGGGTGGAACCAGGTTGGGGGGAGAAATGGTAAAATTCCTGCTGTATATATATTTTACCACAATAAAAAACATAAACCCGGATCTAATTATTTAAGAATGCTTAAAAAAAAAAAAAGACATTTGGAAATTTATATGGTTATACAACAGTGTGAATATATTTCATGCATCTGAATCACACACAAATGGTTAAAACTGTAAAGTTCATACTGTATATACTTTACCACAGTAAAATAACAAATGCAAATGTGGTTGCTTTTAAACTATAAGACGCTCTTAGAGTGTGACCAGGTATTGTGAGAAGCTGTTGGAAAATTAAATAAAAATAAATGTTTAAATCCCTATTTTTATCATACAGACCCCTAGTAAGATGTGATGTAGATTTGTGAACCAGTAACCCAAGTACATGCCCTTGACCGGAATGGAACCCAGGGCTCTTTAGTGCGCGGGCTGACGCTCTAACCATTGATCCATATTGGCCAGGGCTAACTGTATATTTTGAAGTAGGTTAGCTCTTACTTTCAACCTTTTGTATTTTCAAAGAAAGCAGTTTTCATGTCTATGGATTGGTACACTAATGATCTTTTTTCAACTGTAGGAATTTGAGAGTGTGTTTTGCGGTAAAACTGGCAGGAGGCTAAAGTTGACCAGACCAGACTCCCTGGCGACGTGTCCCGCGCAGGAGAGTCTGCAGAGCAGCCCTGCCATGGAGATCAAGTGAGCGGACTGGACACTGGTTCCGGGAAGCAGGCGGCCTCCGCCCAGCCATGGGTGTGTCCAAGCCCTGGAGCTCTGCGCCAACCGTCAACTCTCAAGGGACGTGACTCAAGTTGGGACTCCAGTGGGGACTTTGAAAGCACATTTTGTAAAAATATTATCTAGAACAAAATCTCAAACAAAGTATTCATCCATTAATGTCCTCTTAGACCATCGGGATGCAGACACAGTGACAATTAGTAATTTTCAATTATCTGTCTGATTCCATCATGTTTTCTTAACATGATAACTTAAAAAATTAACACCCTTTGTAATTTCTTTAGTCTTACAAGGTACACTGCTTTTTACTTATTTCCTTTACATTTAAAAATGCCCCCTTAGCAATTGGAAAAGTCAAAATGTTCTTCACTAGAAGTAGTTTGGAAATTCATTTCATTTGTTTATCGCCTCCCCTTGCAACGGCTTCCAGTCACGTGGACTGCATTGCAGAATTTTGCTAGGAATTCCCAGAGACATCCTTAAAGCTCCTTTGGTCCATAGAGGCGATGTCACTGGGGCTGCTGGTGACTTCGCTTTCCCACTGAGAGTCATTCCTTTTCATGTAATAAACTATTGTTTGGAACTGAATGTTTCAAACGAGTGGCTTTATTCATTACAACTGGCTTAGTGCAATACAAAGTCACCGTCAATAAATACTGTTGGTCAGAGACAGAAGTTTTACACAAAAGAAGCAGGTGGGTCAGACTAGACCTTGGTGCAGAGGGTACTGTATGTGAAATCCTTTTTTTGTTACACTGTGGTCAGTCATAAATTTGAATTTATCATTTTATTGGGATTATATCTTAGTGTACACAAATGCCATGTAAACAAGTTGCTGGATTTCTCATGGGCTTGTACACACTGTGTACTCCCTGTCCACACAGGGCTGTGTTCAAGGTCCAACATCACAGCCAAACGGCCGCTGTACACACACCAGTCAGGACTTCCCCAGCAGCTGGAGGATGCTCTCGGGGCCGAGAATGCAGGCAGGCAGGCAGCAAGGCCTCGCTGGCGTCGCACACGGTGTGGCTCTCCTCAGAAATGGACGCTGCTGGTCCCAGTGTCCCTCCAGAGCCTCTGCTTCGATTGGCGTCACTCACTTTCTAGGCTGTGTTTTAGGAGCTTCTAGGACCTGACTTTTCGCTGCTGCCCATCACGGCTCCTTGGCAAGCCGAGGTGTCACAGATGCCGGGGGTCCCCTGAGCACCAACAGCACCAGGGAGGCCAGGGTCTCCGGGCAGCCCAGGCTCACCGTGGGCGCCGTCTTGGCCGTCTTTGCCCACACCAGGCACACCTTGGGGTCCTTGAGACAGAAGGAAGACGCGTGTAGATGTTGTGAGACTGAACCCCAGTGGGACTCCCGTCCTCCTGCAGGCCTCCCCACACTGTTACTGGCTTGTCTCCAAACCCTGGAAACCGAGGGAGGAGAGCCCAGGCCTGGAGAGCCGCAGGGCAGAGCCCCTGGGCGGGAGGCTGGCGAGGCAGGGGCAGGGTCTGGGTCGCATCCAGTGTGGCAGCTCAGACTACGCTCAGGGGCACATGGGGGTGGTGGCAGGAGTGAGAGGTGGGGATGCATGGGAAGGAGGGATGGGGAGCCAATAGAGACTCTCACTAGGGGTCACCTGATTGGGGTGGTGGCAGAGGAGAATCAGCAGAGGAGAAGCCAGGAACCTGGGGTGTGTGGGAGGTGGGGGGCAGTGAGGTTTTGGGGAAGGCCCTGCTCCCTTGTGTGGACTCCCAGGATGTGAGTGCAGATGAAAATGACCCCAAACAATCCCCCAGAAGGCGGGGGGGGGGGGGGGCAGGGGGGGCTGGCCTTCGCCGAGGGCAGCTCTTATATTTGACATTAAAACGAACATTCAGGGGGGATTTAATTCAGGGTACTTGTGGGTCCATTAAGAGAATTCTGTTAGAATTTAAGTGAAATGGGTACTAGATGGCCTTAGTTAAACCCTTGAACAGAGTCTGCTTCACTAAAGGAGAGCAGGAGGCCCTGTCTGGCAAACCGATCACCCATTGAAGTAGTTGTCAGAGGGTCGCCCGGGAGAGCAACTCCTCTGTCAGACCCGAGACCCCCGCCAGTGCTGCCCACAAGGGAGGGACTGGGAAGGCCAAAGACACGCCCGTACCTGGGAGGCCCTGGTCTCCGTCCGGCCCGTCCAGGCCCGCGCCCGCCGCGCCTTTGTCTCCGCGGTCCCCCTGGCCGCCTGCAGGTGTGACAGAGCCGATGTTGAGACTGCGAAGGCTTCGGCGACAGCCACACCGCACGCACAAGGCTCCACGCGGGAGCCGGCCGCGCTGGTGCTCCCTCTGCTCGGAGCACTAAGCCTGTCACACGCTGAGCATTCCACTGTGTCCGTTTCCCACACGGCCACGGCTGTGCACAGGTGTTTTACATGTGCGCCAGCAGTGGGACCCTGGCCACCCCTCCCACAGCTCTGGTCTTTGCAACACCGAGGCCTCCCACGGGAGTCCTGTGTGCGGGCCTGCTCCTGTGTGTGGGCCTGGCTCCAGGTAAGGGGAACTGCCTGAGGCAGCGGAGCCTGTCTGCTGCCCGGTGACCAAAGCCCCGCCTCCGTGGGGCCCAGTGAGCGGGGTGAGGGGAGGGGAGCCGAGTGGTGTGAGGGGAGCGGAGTGAGGGAAGGGGAGGGGTGTGAGGGGAGGGGAGCGGCGTGAGGGGAGGGGTGTGAGGGGAGGGGAGCGGTGTGAGGGGAGGGGTATGAGGGGAGGGGAGGAGTGTGAGGGGAGGGGAGCGGAGTGAGGGGAGGGGAGGAGTGTGAGGGGAGGGGAGCGGGGTGAGGGGAGGGGAGCGGAGTGAGGGGAGGGGAGGGGTGTGAGGGGAGGGGAGCGGAGTGAGGGGAGGGGAGGAGTGTGAGGGGAAGGGAGCGGGGTGAGGGGAGGGGAGCAGCGTGAGGGGAGGGGTGTGAGGGGAGGGGAGCGGTGTGACGTGAGGGGAGGAGTGTGAGGGGAGGGGAGCGGGGTGAGGGGAGGGGAGCGAGGTGAGGGGAGGGGAGCGGAGTGAGGGGAGGGCTGTGAGGGAAGGGGAGGGGTGTGAGGGGAGGGGAGGAGTGTGAGGGGAGGGGAGCGGAGTGAGGAGAGGGGAGTGGCATGAGGGGAGGGGTGTGAGGGGAGGGGAGCGGGGTGAGGGGAGGGGAGCGGAGTGAGGGGAGGGGTGTGAGGGGAGGGGTGTGAGGGGAGGGGAGCGGGGTGAGGGGAGGGGAGCGGAGTGAGGGGAGGGGTGTGAGGGGAGGGGAGCGGTGTGAGGGGAGGGGAGCGGCGTGAGGGGAGGGGAGCGGCATGAGGGGAGGGGAGGGGTGTGAAGGGAGGGGAGCGGCGTGAGGGGAGGGGAGCGAGGGGAGGGGAGCGGTGTGAGGGGAGGGGTGTGAGGGGAGGGAGCGGCGTGAGGGGAGGGGTGTGAGGGGAGGGGAGCGGTGTGAGGGGAGGGGAGCGGAGTGAGGGGAGGGCTGTGAGGGGAGGGGAGCGGAGTGAGGAGAGGGGAGTGGTGTGAGGGGAGGGGTGTGAGGGGAGGGGTGCGGGGTGAGGGGAGGGGAGTGGTGTGAGGGGAGGGGTGTGAGGGGAGGGGAGCGGGGTGAGGGGAGGGGAGCGGAGTGAGGGGAGCGGCGTGAGGGGAGGGGAACGGGGTGAGGTGAGGGGAGGGGTGTGAGGGGAGGGGAGCGGAGTGAGGGGAGCGGAGCAGAGCGAGGGGAGGGGAGCGGAGCGAGGGGAGGGGAGCGGAGTGAGGGGAGGGGAGCGGAGTGAGGGGAGGGGAACGGGGTGAGGGGAGCGGAGCAGGGTGAGGGGAGGGGAGCGGAGTGAGGGGAGCGGAGCAGGGTGAGGGGAGGGGAGGTGTGTGAGGGGAGGGGAGCAGATTGAGGGGAGGGGAGCGGAGTGAGGGGAGGGGAGCAGAGTGAGGGGAGGGGAGCGAGGTGAGGGGAGCGGAGTGAGGGGAGGGGAGCGGTCTGAGGCCAGGTGAGCCGTGTGGGGGCATCATCACACAAAGGCCACCAGGACTGCAGGCGGGAATGGCCTCCCATGGGGAGGCTGGGGCCTGCCGTCCTGGACCTGTGTGTCTGGGTGGGGAGCTCGACACGGACGGTTTTGCCGCGGTTCTGCACTGCACGTTCCCAGATCACTGTCACAGCCACCCTCGGCGGGCACCACCCTGTGCGCCGTCCTGAGGAGGCTAGCCGCCCCTGCCCGGGACAAGCGGGCGGCCGCTGTGTTTTGGCCGTCTTGGCTGCATTGCCGCCTGGCTTGCTGAGGGAACCGGGAAAGGTGATTAACTCTAGTTTTGAATCTTATTTTCGAAGCAGCGAGGCTTTTGGATTAGTGCGTGGAGAAAGCCTGTCTGCTCCTGGTACCCGGACAGACAGCCAGACAGCAGAGCCGTCCCCACACCACGGAGGGGTGGGGTGGCTCAGTGCCATGGTCGCCTCTGGGATGGCCAGTGAACTTGACATGCTCACCCTCTAGTGCTGGAACTGCTCAATCCCTACGCTAGCTTTCAGATACACAATCATTTGGTCAATAAATTGGAAGGAATGGGAATCGTGAGTCCGGCTGGCTGCAGCCGCCTGTGCTGTCAGTGTTAAAGGCCATTTGGGAAAAGGTCCGTGGCCAGTATCTGCCACGCCGGTGTCTGCAGGTCCCCAGGCCACGTTTCTGTCTGGGCACAGAGCGCCTGTGGCAGGGCCAGTCCATGGGTCCTGGCGGGCCAGCCCGGACTTACCTCCTGTCTGAATTACCTTCCCTGGCTCTTCACGTTCATAGGAGGTTTCTGAATTTTAAAATTTCTGCCTTTTGCAACAGCAATGGTTGTATTTTCATGAAGGTGCATTCTATTAAGTATAAAGAGGCCCTGATACCGTCTCCTTTAGTAACCCTACCCCCAAAACCTTGGTCTGACTGGAGAAAACATGACATTTAAAATGTGCCTGCAGCCGAAACGAGTTTGGCTCAGTGGATAGAGCGTCGGCCTGCGGACTGAGAGGTCCCGGGTTCAATTCCGGTCAAGGGCATGTACATTGGTTGCGGGCACATCCCCAGTGGGGGGCATGCAGGAGGCAGCTGGTTGATGTTTCTCTCTCATTGACATTTCTAACTCTCTGTCACTCTCCCTTCCTCTCTGTGAAAAATCAATAAAAAATATATTTTTAAAAAATGTGCCTGCGGTGGACAGGGCGGCTCCAGCCAACGCTCAGCCTTTCTCGTGGACAGAGGAGGGCAGCGTGGGGGACCCGAAGCCAGGCAAGGCCAGAGTGTCCACTGGCCTGGGTGACTCAGGTCCCTGGCTCACCCGCGGAGGAGACATCTCTGTGGAGGGCAGGGCTGGCTTCCACGTGGGCTGTTGTGGGGCCGCCTGGACTCACCTCTGGGCCCGGGGTCTCCTAGCTCTCCGGTGGGGCCACGAAATCCAGGGGGCCCCCGAGCACCGGGGTGGCCAATGGAGCCGGGAGGCCCCGGGGGGCCCGGGGGGCCGGCCGGGCCAGGCCGGCCGATGGGTCCTGGAGCTAACGGCTTCCGCAGGTGGGCAGCTAACTGTGCGATTTGTTCTTTGGGACAGAGACGCAGCGGTTAGTCAGGAGGTCACCTCTGCCTCCCAGAGGCGCCCTCCTCAGGGCCCGGGACCAGCTCGCCCTCCTCTGCGGGCCCAGGCAGGCGCACGCTCCCTCAGAGCCCTCAGACCCGCGAACTGAGGGCAGGTGTCTCCTGGACCGCCAAGCCCGAGGGCACCGCTGCGTGCCCTGTGACTGCCGGGGACATGCAGGCGTGGGCAAGGCCCGGCCGGCGCGGGCGGCGGGGGCAGCGGCAGTCCAGGGAGGAGCACTCACCGCTGACCATGCCCCCGCACAGCTCCCGGATGCGCTGCTCACTGGCTTCCTTCCCCTGAAATTCACCCCAATGTTGGTCAGCGCATGGGGCGGTGCTGCCCCGCCCCCGCCCCCGCCTGCGCTCTGAGAGGAGGCCACATACCGGGACCCCGGGCTTCCCCGTGATGCCAGGCACGCCCTGCACCCCCTGCAGGCCCACGGGCCCGGGCGGGCCCGGGACGCCCTCCACGCCGCTGGTGCCGTTGGGACCCTGGATGCCTTTTGGGCCCAGTTCCCCTCGACTGCCGGGCTGGGGAGAGACAACAGACTCCGGTGGCCCGCAGCTGCCACCCCGCTTCCAGGAGCTGGCCGGGCCAGCACCGCTCCTTGGCCTTGGCCTTGGCCTTGGCCTTGGCCTTGGACTGTCTGGAGCTACTCACCTCTCCTTTGGGGCCGACGGGGCCACTGGCTCCCTGCAAGAGAGGTGAGCTTCTTAGAGACTCACATGGGAAACCCGGTCACTTACTCTGACCAGGACTTAAGACCCTCAGGGCGGGGCCAGCGCCCTGACCACGGGGCACCGGCCGGGCTCCAAGATGGCTGTTAACTCAGTTTCCCTAGAGCTGCTGGTCGCTGCCTTGGACTTCCTCATGCACACGCCCCTCACTCCCATTCTGCTGTGGTCGCACCCGGGCCTCAGTCCTCTCCGGCCCCTGGGAGCCCTGCCCGTGTAAGGGGAATGGTCCCCGTGGACCGGAGCGGCTGCCGGGGGACAGCCCGTTGAGGCCACAGGGAGACCAGGAGCCAGGCTGCCGGCTCTCACAGCCTGAGCACAGCGGGGCTGGGGCTGGAAGGCACGTGGGCGGCCGGGGCTCCCGGGCCGTGGGGCAGGCTGCCTGGACAGTCACACAGGGAGCAGCACACACGGGGACTCCTGGCTGAGGCAAGGATGCTGCCTGAGCCACGTGGGTCCCACCGAGGAAGGCTGCCATGGGACTAGGTGCCCCGTGGGAGCCAGCAAGCCTCTTTCCGCTCGGCGCTCCTCCCCCGGGCGGGCGTGTATCTGCCGGTGAGCCGGGAGTGCCCTGGACCCAACCTGCTCTAGCTCGGCAGAAACCCAGTTTTCTCCCATTAAAACTCAACTGTGGCAATTCACCCCATTGGCCACAGGTGGCGCCCTCTCCCCCAGGACAGCACAGGGCCGGCAGCGGCCAGCCTGTTTCTGTTGAACAGTGAACAGCGTGACCACACTCACCAGCTCGCCCTTGTCGCCGGGAAGACCGTCGGAGCCCGCGATGCCCTGAAGGACAGAGGTAAGGGTGAGCAGGGCCGAGGGCTCCCACGCTGGGGGCGTGAGAGGCTTCTCTCCCAGGAGAGACCCGGCGCTCAGACTGCTCTAGGCCGGCCAGTAGGAGGGCCGGAGCCGCTGGAGGTGGGAAGCAGAGGCGGGGGCAGGCCATCCACCCCAGGTTCCGGAGAAAGCGCTGCCTGGGAAGCAGGGGAGCCTACACCTGCCCTGCTGCTTCCCCGGCCGGCCCGGAACACTCTCCGGAGAGTCCCCGAGAGCTGCTGTGGGCGCGGGAGCCGGCGAGGATGAGGACACGGGGCCGCCCGCCCCAGTCTGGCTTGGGGCTGGGTGCCCAGAGCTGTCCCTCCGCTGGGAGGAGCGAGGAGCAAGTGAGAGCCTTGGACAGAGATGGAGGGAGGACATGAGAGGGGGCGGGCCAGCTCACCTCGTCTCCCTTGGGGCCTGTGACTCCTCCGGGGCCCTGCAGAGAGAAGGCTCAGTGTTAGGGGAATCAGGGAACGCAAGGCATGTGCTCCCTCCCTGGACGCTCAGCCCCAAAGCTGGGCTGTGTGCCCCTCTGTGCGCGCCCCTTGAGGTCTCAGGGTCCTCCCTCCAACAGCCCGTCTCGCGGGGCCGAGCAGCAGGGCTTCGGTCTGTTTCTAGCACCTCCACGCCCGGCCCCCGCTGGGTGCTGAGTCACTGTGAGGTTGGGGCCTGTCTGGGAACGGACGTGGCCCCACAACATCAACATGCAAACGGCCCATCTGCTCCAACAGCAGCGTAAGAACCAGAGGCAAGTCTGAGACTGCCCGGGGGGGCGACTGGGCCCCGGGGGCCGCTGTGGAGTCGGGAGCGGCTCAGCCTCCCCCGAGTCCTCAGGCTGTCCCCGAGGCTGACGAAGGGCTGTCCACACAGGCCGTGGAGCCGTGTCCCCAGCGTGCCCGTGGTGGCCCGGGCCTCCCGGTGCGTCTCCGCAGGGCCTTGGGCCAGGGCCAGGGGCAGGTGCTCCCGGACCTGGGGTAGCGGACACACAGCCTCCTCCCAGAGGCCTCCGGCACCCGGCCATCTGGTGACCACAGCCGGCCCGGGGCCCTCTGTGCTCCACCGTCCGACAGGAGGGACCCCGACCCGAACTACTGGTGTCCGCAGACCACGAGGGGCGGCTGGGGGGGTGGCCCAGGGCAGCCCCGCGTTGGGAGTGGGGTTGTCATGGTTATTTCAGAGCAGCGTGACCCTGTGCCAGGGGCGCTCAGGCACCCTGCGAGGACAGCCACTTACCCGGTCGCCCACGCCGCCGCGGAGGCCCTGGGGGCCTGGCAGGCCAGGGTCCCCCACGCTGCCCTTCCAGCCCTGGAGACAGAGACCGGCCGTCAGCGCCCACAGCGGGCCCGGCAGGGCCCCTGCCAGCTGGCCCACCTGGGCTCACTGGGCACAAACCCTGGCCCCAAGCCTCACCCACCTGGAAGCCTCGGATGCCTGGGGCCCCGGGAGGGCCTTGCGGGCCCAGCGCCCCCTGAAATCAGAAGGAAGGTGAGTCCAGCCCTGCCTCCCGGGGAGGGGAGAGGGGTCACAGGCACTGGGCCAGCCATCACTGGTGTAAGGGACAGAGCGGGTGTCCTGTGGGTAGCTGGGGGTTCCCAGAGGCTAGGTCAGGCACACGTGGGGCCTCATGCAGCAGCCAGACTTGGTGGGGCCCAGGGGCCTCCGGGCTGTGGCTGGTGTGACCAATGTCTCCCTCCGTGGCGGCGTCCCCCCCACCCCCCGGCCTGGGAGCCCCACGGCCCCCCCAGGCTCGAGGCGGGTCATGGCTTTGTCCCCTCAGCACTGACGTCTCTGAGCAGGACCGCTCCGGCCCTCACCATCGCCTCGGTTTTCTGTGTTCAGCCCTGGATGAACCCCAAATGCCATCCCAGCCCCACAGGTCATGAGGGGTGGCTCCTGGCCCGTCCCTGCCCACGCTCGTCCCCACTCACCGCCGAGCCCCTGTGGCCGGCCTCCCCGCGCTCCCCGGGCACACCGGCGTCGCCCTGGCCAGGGAAAGGGAGGAGGCGTCAGCAGGGTCGGCGCCCTCGGTGTGGGGGAAGGGGGTGCTGGGATACTCACCGGGATGCCGGGCTCTCCTAAGGGGCCAGCCTCGCCCAGCTCTCCAGCTCTGCCCTGCACAGAGGGGGACCGCCATCTAGGACCCTGGGCTGGGCTCTCTCCCCTTCCCCTGCCCCCGGAGAAAGCCACCTACCAGTTCTCCCTTTTCGCCCTTTGACCCTGCTCGCCCGGGGAGACCCTGCGGGACAGAGGCCAGGGGTGAGAGCTGCCGAGTCCAGGGGGAGCACATGGGCCGGAAGCAGAGAAGCCCAATGGCTGAGGAGCTTCCTTTCGCAGAGACCCCTGCACCAGCCCCAGCCGGGACCCGGGAGCCGCCCTGTGCCGGGAGCACCCCCGCAGCCCGGCCCCTGGGAGACCACCACTCACCGGCAGCCCACCGGGACCCTTCTCTCCTGGGGCACCATTGCGGCCAGCCTCTCCCTGTGGGAGATTCGGGGGTGATGGGGTGCTGCAGTCCAGGAGGCTAAACTCCCCACAGACCCCTCCACCCTTCCAGGCACCCATCTTCTCACTGGCCAAGTACCCACCTTCTCACCATCCTGTCCTGGCACGCCATCCCTGCCGTCCTTGCCTGGCATGCCCTGGGGATAGGCAATGGCGTGAGGTTTGACAGGCAGTGTCCCCCACTCCACACCCCTCCCCTGTCCCATCCCCCTCCAGGCCACCTGCTTGGGCAGTGCCCCCCTCCCCACACTGACTCTGCCTCCTGAGCCGGAGGACCCTGAGCTGGTCTCATGGCTCAGTGGCCACAGTTTAGTAACCTGTGCTGCCCTGAGACCACCTAGGCGAGGGGGCGCGGGCAGAGAGGGGGTGTGGCAGGGAGGGGCGTGGCAGGGAGGGGGCACGGGCAGGGAAGGGGGTGGCTGGGAGGGGGCTGGCTGGGAGGGGTGCAGGCCTGGAAGGGTGGTGAGGATGCACCCTGATGTTCATCGAGCGCCTGAGGAACCACGAGCCACCCTCCACCTCATCCAGACTCCTCACAGTCCCTAGGGGGTCCTGCTTTACAGATGGGGAAACTGAGGCTGGGGCCAGGCCTGTCTGATCCCACACTCATTTGGAACTGAGGGCACAGCCGCGTCTGGGGAAGGCAGGGACCGCAGTGCCTCTTGCCCACCGCCCTCAGCCGCCTCCCGGCTCAGGTGTCCTGCCAGGCACAAGGGCCAGAGCTCCAGGAGGGTGGGCTGAGTGTGGGCACGTAGCAGGGCAAGGGGCATGGGCCAGCGGGTGGGTGTCCTGCATGTGTTTGCTGGACCCACCCGCCTACATCTCACGTCCCAGACTACAGAGAGGTTCAGCCACCCGCCCATCTCCCCTGCGGCCCCTGCGGGTCAGTGACACAGGACGGCCCGGCCCCTGAGAGGGGAAACTGGGGGACTGTTCGGCCATGATCATGTGTTTCCAGAGGATGACGCAGAGTGCTGAGCCGTGGTGGCCGCCGCCTCTGGAGGGGGACGCGGTGCAGATGTCAGGAAGCACCGCGTTGGCCGGAGCAGCAGCCCCTCCGTGAGGGCCGGCCGCGGGCACTCACCGGCTCTCCCACAGGCCCCGCCGCGCCGGGGACTCCTTTGGGACCGGGTCGGCCCTAAAAGACACGTGAGCCGTTACAGCTGGAACGGGAGGGCCGTCCCGCCCATATTCTCAGTCGTTCCCGGTGACCTGGCCGTGGCCCTGGACCCGGTGTGGGGCTTGGTCAGGGAACAGCCACGTCCGCCAGTCCCCTTGCAGGGCCCTGGCTTTGGGCCTGTGGACACGCAGTGTTGGGTGGCTAGCTCAGTCCAGGAAAGAACTGGCCGGTGTCCGCAGGCAAGTGCCAGTTTGGGGACCGTCATCCAATTGCCTGACCACCTCTCGGCAGAGCACCGGGTGCCGGCATCGGTGTAACTTCACCTCACAGCTGTGCAGCCTTGGCACAAGGTCAAGCACTGCTGTCCAGGCCTCTCGGCGACGTGTCCGTAGCCAGGATGTGCGCCCAGGAGGTGGGTCCTATGGCCCAAGCCCGCTGCTCGGGGCAGGGGACTTGTCCGATGGCCACAGCTTCAAGGAGCTGCTGGGCAAATGGGGTGGAGGGCTCCCAGGCAGGCCAGGCCCCTCCCTGCCCGGTGGCTTAGCCCACCCACCCGTGTCCCGGGCACATGACATCCGTGTGTCTCCCCCTGCCCCCGGGCCAGGTCCTTTTGAGGAAAGATCCAAGCTTCTCTCACTTACGAGGTCACCCTTGGGCCCGCGGAACCCCTCTGGGCCCCTCTCGCCTCTGTCACCCTGAAATGACAAGGGGGGCAAGGCCAGAGTTCACAACTCAAGCAAGTGGGAGAGCTGGACTGAGGCGTGACTGGCAGGATCAGCCTGCAAGTGGTCAGAGGTGCCAGGGCCGAGGCTGCTGAGGGTCACAGAGGCCACCTCGCTCCATTCCAGAAAGAGCAGGTGCCAATCTTCCACGAAGGACAGACCCACTTCTTTGGTAACCTCTCTCCCCAGGTGTGCCCACAGGTGCCTGCCCAGGTGTGCCCACAGGTGCCTGCCCAGGTGTGCCCACAGGTGCCTGCCCAGGTGCCCACAGAGCAGAAGGGCTCAGCCCTGGGGAAGTGCAGTGAAGCCCAGTGGGGCTGGGAGGAGTCTGAGTGAGGAGGGGGAAGGGAAAGGGAGCCTGGGCCTGCATGGGCTCGCACATACCGCTTTTCCGGGGGCTCCTGGGATCCCGGGGGGTCCTCGAAACCCGATGGGACCCTGCAGAGAAGAGGGGGCATCGGGCCTCACTTCTGAACCTGGCCAGCACCCCAAGGGGACCCTGCTCCCTGTGGAAGGCCCTGCCTCGAGCACCCCGCAGACTCCTCCTTCGTCAGCCGCCTAGTGGTCCAAGCCCCTTCCCGTTTGCCAAGGCCTCCTCTCCCCTCCTCCCGGACTGGGGCACAGAGCCCGCACAGCCAGCTCTGGAGCGGCCCCTCTCCAAGGCTCAGAGGCAGCCTTGCCACGTCACACAGCCCCTCTGTGGCCACTGGGGAGGTCTGGAGGTGGCCCCCACCCCCCGTGCTGACGGCCTGGCCCAAAGCCCACCACGTGCGGGCAGGTGGGGACTGGTGGGCAGGTGCTGGCACACTTACCCGGTCCCCAGGGGGCCCAAGCGGCCCTGGCAGTCCTCGGAGCCCCCGAGGGCCCTGTGGGGAGAGAGCCGGAGATGCAGGGCCCAGGCCAGAGCCCCCGGCGCCCCTGAGTGACCCCGGTGACTTCCCCAGAAGCCCAGCCTCAGCTCAGGCCCTGAGAGGTGGGGTTTAGCACCCTGAGAGGAAGGGACCATACCCCCCAGCCTCAAGTTGTCCAAGGGCTCCCATCCCACATCATCATCCTGTCCAGACCCTCCCCTACTCACCTGCAGCCCCACTGTGCCAGGAATGCCGGGGGACCCAGGGGGGCCGGGGTCACCCTGCAGAGGAGGTGGAGAAAGTGATTGTGGTTGGGTCAGGCCCAGCACTCACAGCCCCTTCCATGCCCACCTGCCCCGCCCCTCACGCTGCCTCCAGAGACAGGCTCCCAGACACCTCCTCCTGACTGGGTGTCTGCTGCCCATGTGGCAGTCTGGCCACCCCACCGGCCCAGCCCCAGCCTGTGGAGAGGAAAAGATGCCCTCCAGGGGCAGTGGCTGAAGGGAGGGTGGCAGGGCTGCTTGGGGCCATTGGAGCTAAAGCCAGCCTTCTCTGGCCAGCAGTGAGGCCTGCCCAGCTGTGGGGGACGTGTGCACAGAAGCTTCTCAGTTGGGCACGCCCTCGATGCCACTGCAGCCACTCCCCCCCCCCCCAATGCCCTCCCCTCCAACTGCCACCACCAGGGTACCTTCTCGCCGTCTTTGCCGACTTCTCCTTGTTCCCCTTTGTAGCCGGTGGGTCCCTAAAAGCCAGTGGTAGGTGGTGAGTCACAGTCTGACACCCCCTCCCCCCACAGCCCTGAGCAAGGCCCCATGGGGACACAGCCCAGGTTGGGACAGGGCTGGTCACGGGGAGGGGTGGGGGGGCTGGAGCGGGAAAGAGCTCTCTCTGCTGGTGGGCGGGTAGAGCAAGGCCCCCAGGCAGGGTTGGAAGCCAGCCCCTTTCTAGACTCCCATCTCAGCCACCAGGTGCTGGGCTGCCTCCTTCGGGGTGTGGAGGGGGCTCAGGTCTGAGTTACCTGTGGCCGCACCACTCACCTTGAACCCTGGCATTCCTGGGGGCCCGGGAGGTCCCGGTGGGCAGATGGCAGGGCACTGTCAGAAAACAGAGTGTCATGCCGAAACCGGTTTGGCTCAGTGGTAGAGCGTCGGTCTGCGGACTGAAAGGTCCCAGGTTCGATTCTGGTCAAGGGCGTGTACATTGGTTGGGGGCACATCCCCGGTAGGGGGTGTGCAAGAGGCAGCTGGTCGATGTTTCTCTCTCATCGACGTTTCTAGCTCTCTATCTCCCTCCCTTCCTCTCTGTAAAAAATCAATAAAATATATTTTTTTTTAAAAAGAAAAGAAAACAAGTGTCAGACCCCTCCCAGACAACGGGTACCCATGGGAACTCTGAGCTCAGCACCAGGGCCCTGAGATGGGCCATTCCTAACGGGCCACACGGGCCTCATTCAGGGCTGCCCAGGCTCCGTAGGGCCAGCCCGACCTCCTGGCTGCTGGCTCCGATTTCTCCGCCTCAGCGCAGGCGCCACAGTTCCAGGCGGCTATTCAGCCGGTGTCGGCGCGCACAAAGGCGCCTTCATGCAGCTGCTCCCCGCGGTGAGCCAGCGCCAGGCGCCTCCGGAAGGACGTGTCCCTCAGGCTCAGACCGGACGCTCTGCGTGGGGGAGGCTGGGGGGCGGGGGCGAGGGATTCTCGATCATTCCACGGCTGATTTGGCCCGAAGCTGAGGCAGTGTCTGGGCGGACCCATCGGCAGCTCAGCCATGGCTCTCATTTGGGAAGAGAAGACGAGGGGAGCCAGCTGCCGGCTCTCCAGAGCGTCCCACCGCCGGGCGGAGGAACAGACCTGGCCCCGCCGCCGCCCCCCTGCCACGCGGGACGGAGCTCGAAGGCCCAGAGAGCAGGGAGCAGTCCGCACCCTGTGTGATGGCCGGGCGGCTGGGCCGAGGGGCTGAGTGTGCAATTGGGTTTTGCCTAATTTGGGTTTTCGCTGCTGTGTGTGGCTCCTGCGGGGCTGGACTGGGACAGGGGTGAGGGGGCAGGGTGGGGAGGCTGTGCCCAGACCCCATCTCTGCCTTCCTTCCGTTCCCAGACGGATCTCTGAGGCAGGGGATCAGGTCGGAGCCCCTCCCACCAAGACAGGCACCCAGTCCCGTCACAAACACCCACCTGGAGGTCAGTGGCGCCTTCGGGGAGGACCCCTGGGTGGCCCTGGAACAGAGATGGCTGACTGTGGACTGCCCACCACCTTCCCTGCCTCCGTCCCCGCCACCCAGGGACCATTAGGGACTTTGGGCCCCCATCCCTCCTGTGGTCAGTGCTACTGGCCCCGGCATGTGACCAGGACAGAGCCCTGACCATTGCACCCTCTGCCGGGCCTGGACCCCATCGGGGAGGGTGTGGGCACAGATCTTGGGTGAGGGCAGGGGGAAAGGTGTTGGGGACAGGGGAGCAGGCCACCATGCAATCACCCAGAGCCCCGCCCAGTACTCACAGGGGGTCCAGGAGGTCCCGGAGGGCCAGGCAGGCCTGGGAGTCCAGAGGGTCCCTGGGGGATGTTATGACTTAGGTGCACAGGCCCAGCCCCCACCTGAGGTGAGGGGACCAGCCGCTTCCAGGGAGAAGCCTCTCGGGTTGTGTCCTTGGGGGGCTGCTCCCAGCTCTGCCTACCGCCCCCCGGCCTTGTCCTAGAGTCTGTGGTTCTGAGGCAGGGCCGGTCCCAGGCCCTGGGTGTCAGCCACAGCTTCCATCATGGGAGGGAAGGGGGCGGGGGGGGGGAGAAAGGGAAGGGTGGAAGGTGGGAAGCCCCTGGCGGTTGAATTCAGGGTCTTGGCGAGCACAGCGCCTGCTGCCATCAGTGGGAAGGTCTGGGCAGCCACTCACCGGGGGGCCCCGGAGGCCCAGGCCGCCTGGGAGCCCGCTGACGCCCGCCTCTCCCTGAGGAAAGAAGCGAGGCTTGGGAAGCTGAGGAGTCAGACACCCAGACCCCTGCAGGTTGGTCTGCCCTCTCTGAAGGGCTGGGACTCCAGGGGTGCCATGTCTCTGTCCCCCCCCCCCCCCGCCCCGAACCCCCAGCCCTGGTTGGGCGCCTGGCAGCCGGCTGGCTCTGGGTGTGGTGGGGTGCTTGCTCAGGGCCATGAGGGTTGTGGGTACTCACGGGGGGTCCGGGAAGGCCTTTGCCCTGCAAAGCCAAGCATGGGGTCAGAGCTGCTGAGGACAGGACGGGTGTGTGCACCCCACTCCCCCCAAGCCTCCCACCCCTGGGAGAGCAGCCCCAGCCCCGAGGGTCAGCAGAGGAGAGCGCCTGGGACCACCTGCTCAGACCCTGCAGCTCCTCCGACTCCCACCAGGAGGAGAGACTGTACTCACCCCAAGCCCGGGCGGCCCCGGAGGTCCCAGACTTCCCTGAGAAGGAAATGGTGTCAGGAATGGGATGGGCCAGGCACCCCTCTGTCTGCAAACCTGTTCCCCTCCCTCCCAGATCCATCCCACGGCTCCGAGGAGGGGCCGCGTTTTACAGGAGACGGGGTCCTGGGAGGGCCACCTGGGACTGGTCCCAGCCCCTGGTGGCTGAGGTCAGAGGTCACTGAGCCCTCCACCTGGGCCCGTGGAGGAGCCCGAACCCCGGGCAGCCCAGTGCCCGCCGTCCTCCTGTCGCCCAGCATCCTGAAGACACGGTCCCTGTCCTGAGGCCACTCTCCTCCTGCCCACCAGGCTCCCGCAGAGGCCCTGAGTTCACCGGCACCAGAGGCCCGGCCACAGCCGCTCTCGCCCTTGTCCCCCCTCCTACAGCCGAGTTCCCTGGCATCTCTCCCTCGGCCTCTCTGCCCTCTGCACCGGGACTGGGGGGGACAGCCACTGCTCAGAATGGGGAGTGGACAGGTGCCGGGCTGGTCGGTCAGGAAACGACGGCCAGACTTTGGGCACAGCCAGGCTCTTGGGTGGGCACAGAGACGGGTGGTGATCACCCGGGGAGCAGAAGGGCATGTGGGCCCATCACCCCAACCATATCAGCTCCCTAACACAGTCTGAATGCCGGGACAGCTCTGCCCAGAGGTCGGTGTGGAGTGGGGGCTGAGCACTTGCCACCCCATGTCCCCTGCTGTCCTGCAGCCCTGCAGGCCCCCAGCCCCGAGCTCCCCCTGGGCTGATCTGCAGCTCCTCCCGTGCTGTGGGCACTCACCCGCTCTCCAGGGCTGCCCTTGGGTCCAGGTGGTCCTTCCCTGCCAGTCAGACCCTGGGAGAAAGGCAGGGATTGAGGGGTCCCATGGAGAGGAGGTGCCCCCTCCCCCGTGCAGGGGAAAAACAAGCCACGGGCCCCTCCCTAACTACACTGAGTCCAGAGCGGCCGAGAAGACCCTCGGCCTGGCATCTTCCTGTGCTGGCATCCACTGTCCACCCGGGGCCCAGAGCCTCTGGGGGACAGGGAGGCAGCCGGCGGGAACCCGGCGCCTGGAGCCGTTGCTGGCATTGGCGAGCCCAGCAATCCCTTCCAGGCCTCAGCCCCGTGGTCTTGGGGCCAGGCCTTAGCCCCTGATGGCCGACAGGTGGGGCTGGTAGAGGCCTGGATAACGGGTGTTTGTCCCAGTAAGCAGAGCTGGTGGGACTTCCCCTCTGCTGTGGCGGGCTCTGTCCTCTGCTGGCCAGGCCAGACTGGGCTCTGGGAAAAGGCCAGCGCAGGCCCAGCTAGAGCAGCAGTGAACCCTGACTGCTGGGTGCGGGGAGGAGCCTTCCAGCCCAGAGGGGAGGTGCTCAGGGGGAGAGGGCTCAGGGGAGGGGAGAGGGAGAGACACACTCACGTCCACGCCAGGCAGCCCGGGCAGCCCCACCTCTCCTGGCTTCCCCGGCTTCCCCGCGGCCCCCTTTGGTCCCTGTGGGGAAAGGGCAGAGGTGTCGGGAAGGGTCCAGTGGGGAGCCTTGGCCTCACCAAGAAATCAAGTGTTTCCCAGTTCGGGCACCCTCTGCAGGCAAGAGGGGCCGGCCCTGCCCGTGTGCTGCAGACCCACCCAGCACTGGCCCAGGAGGGCATCCCTCTCTCGAGGACCCTGACTTGCCCACATCTTCAGAACCTCCACCTGGACACGTCAGCCGCTCTGGCCGCAGGCTGACTGTGGGACCCTCAGTTCGGGCCCCCACAGCTCTGGGGCTCACAGGGGCCTCTAGCCAACCTCCCTGGGCTGCATTCCTCCCGCGGGCACTGGCCCAAAGAAAGCTTCAAGCCAGCACCTCCTGAGCCCCACAGACTGCACACACCCTCCTCCCGCCCCTTCCGGCTCAGCCCTGCTCTAACCCAGCCCAGTGTGGTGGGAAGGGGTGTCAATGTCCCCTCTGTTTTAGGCCCACCCTCCCCTCCAGGCTGGAATGGGCCACCCCTCCCCCACCACAGCCAGGACACTCACCGGGGGCCCCGGCAGACCCGGCGGACCAGCTTCTCCCTGCAGAGGGGGACACCTTCCGTGACCAACGTCCCTGAAGACCCTGCCCGGGAGCAGTGCTGGGCCCGAGGCCCTGCCCAGAAGACAAGCCCGGAGCCCCTCACCCCGTCATCCACCCCGAGGGCCTCCCTCTGGGCCAGGTGCTGAGGCAGGCACTGGGGAGAGGGACTGGCTGGACATGGCCTACACTGCTTTTGGGGATCACTTTGCGGGCTCAGAGCCATGACCCCTAGGACCAAGGGGATGGCTCCAACAAGCCTAGCTCCTCCGCTGCTGGAAGCTGCAGGAAGCGCTGAGAGCCTGCTGCCCGAATCTGCCCAGCAGGGCAGCCCCAGACCCTGCAGCCTGAAGGCAGCCCAGCCTCCCTGCCATGACCTCCAGGCCTGAGCGCCTTTAACCGAGGCTCCAGGCAGGGTGAGGGATGGATCCTCAGGAGGAACGATCGGCGTGGTCCGGAGCCCTGGGTGCCAAGTGCCCCGCCAGGCGGGAGAGGTGTGGGTCCAGGCTGAGGGGGAGGCCCAGGGCCACCTGTGGCCAGGCAGGGCCTGGGGGACTCAGAGGGGATAGTATGGGTGAGGAATGCCTTGGAGGGGCCCCTGCCGTTCGTGGAGGGGGCTGGATGGAGGGCTTTCACCCCAGACGGCCCCTGGGGGACAGGCTGCAGGATTTCAGCTGCTCCCCATATTGCTGGCCCGGGCACCTAGCAGGGATGCAGTGCAGGCCAAGCCCCTCCAAGGCTGGCTTCAGCCCCAGCAGCCCCACCCGGACCCACGAAGAGGCTCAGGCCCTGCACTTCCACACCAGCCCCCAGCGTACAGGAGCACAGACCCTGGGGACCCAGACACACACCTCAGTGCCCACATTTCCAGTCTAAAGACCACCATGCAGCCCCCCCCCCCATGGAGTCCCGTGGGGTGTGTCCCAGGTAGGAACAAGGATCGTCTTTGTTTCATATCCCACCAGGGTCTGGCTCATCGCCCACCCTCACCCAGCCTGCCCAGGGTTCTGTAAAGGTTGGAGCAGAGCTAGAACCCCACAGAACCCTCCTGGGCCCTCCCCGTGCCCCGAACTCACATCAACGCCATCTTTGCCCGGCTTTCCAGGTGGCCCTTGGGGGCCAGGAGGACCCCGAGGTCCCACTTTCTGAAACGGAGAAATGTCACTAAACACCTGGGCCTTTCCATCCCTCCCCCTGAGGTGGGTCCCCTGGTTGGCGCTTGGGTCAGTCCGATGGAGTGTCCCTTCTTCCCAGGGTCGAGCAGCACTGGGGCCTGGCACGGGGCTCATGACCCCACTGGCTTCAGCGATGCCCCCGCCCCCGCCACTGTCTACTGCCTCATCTGTGCAGCCAGGAATGGCTGTGCCCGCCGCAGGGAGCCGGGAACAAAGGCCACTTTGTGGTCTCTGGCGGTGGCGGCACCCTAGCCTGGGAGGGCCAGCAGCCTCCGGGGCTCACGCGGAGGAGTCCGGTGCTGGTGGGCTCAGCCTGGTAGCCGCGACAGGGCTGTGCCATTCCCCACGTCCCAGGCTCACTCACTGGCTGGCCCAGGCGGCTGAGGTGGGGGACGGCCCCCAGGCTGCCCTGCTCCGTGTCTGACATCAGAGCCCTGGTCCCCCAACCCAGGCACCGGGGCGAGCCCAGCTCTCCTGCGCCCCGTGCTCACCTGCGCCTCGGTCCCGGGCAGGAGCTGCCCGGCCAGGAGCGGCCCGAGCAGGAGCAGGGCCAGCGCGGGGGCTCCGGCCATGGCTGGTGCGCTGTGAGTGGCGCTGGAGGCGCGGCCAGGGGCTCTGGGGCTCCCGTTTGGAGGGCGGGGCAGGTGGTGGGCAGGTCGCCAGTTCCCGCCCCTCTGGCTGCACACAAACCCCCCATTCAGCGGGGCCCACCAAGGTGGGCAGGGGCTTCCGCGCCGCCACTGGAGCCTCCCAGTCCAGGCTGCGGGAGGAAGGCTGGGCTGGGAGCAGCCAGTAGCATGTTTTTGGTCAGCCTCTGAGTTAAAATTACCCCGGACCGGCGAGTTAGACACATACACCTTTTAGAGACAGAGAAAGACACTCTCTTCTCCCCGCGCTGAGGGCTCCTGGGGGAAGGGGCCCCTTTAATCTGAGAGACGGAGTGCGGAAGCTGCCTGCCCTCCCCAGGCCCTGCGTGGGCCCCGGGCTGCCGAGGCCCAGGAAGACCCCAGAGAAGGTGAGTGCCCTGTGCAGGGTTCAGACCAGCCCCCCATGTGCCCCACCATGGGCAAAAGTCTAGGGCCACGCCTGCCAGGCTGGGGATACCTCTTGCTTCTGGGACTTACCCCAAACTTTACACTGTATGGTCCATCCTCATGAGCCATGGCTGGCAAAGGCACCCCTCATCCCAAAGGAGAGCAAAGTGGTGGCTCTGGCCGAATGGAAAGACCACCTGAGGCCTGAGCCAGCGGTGATGAAAGGGGCTCTAAGGCTGAGGCAGGTGCTCCGTTTCCCACAAGCCCCTGGCAGCTCAGGGGCCCCTGGATTTGGCAAACTGATTACTCACTCTGGGAGGGGAAAGGGCAGCGCCTGGGGCCAGGTGGCCTCCATGGCCAACCTAGGGGCACCTACAGGCCCGCCCCAAGATACTTGAACATTTAGAGGTCATTGCATACTGTGTCAGCTTCATTTCCACATCTGGGAACGCAGGACTTTTTAACAAATACACTTTTAAATATGAAATTTTATTGATTTCAGAGAGGAAGGGAGAGAGAAATACCAATGAGAGAGAATCATTGACTGCATCCTGCATGCCCCACACTAGGGATCAATATGCCCTGCTCGGGAATTGAACCATGACCTCCTGGTTCATAGGTCGATGCTCAACCCCTGAGCCACGCCAGCCAGGTGGGGACACAGGACTTTTGAGACTATGTGACTTCAAATGAGAGGCGATGCGTGAACCATGAAAGGGAGCCTCAGGGAAGCACCTGGCTACAAGGAGCCCATCAGGCCGGGCCACCCTCAGCTGGGGGGGGGGGCGACGTGTATCCAGAAGAATCCAGAGGCTGAGCTCCCGCCCTCCGTGGAACCGGGCCATGCTGGCTCTTACAGACAGCAGCAGGCTGGGGAGGCTCCACCGCCACCCCAAGCCTGGGGTCTGGGGAGCAAGACCAGTCCCCCCCAGCTCCAGCCTCAGTCCCTCCCAGCTGCCCCTCCACTCCCAAGGAAGCCCCGCTGGCCTCCAACTCCTCTGGGAGCCACCGGGTATCTGGCATCCTGCTCTACGGCCTGCAACACGCCAGCCCCAGCTCCCAGCAGACCCTTCCCTCGAGCCCCTTCCCACCCTAGAGCGGCCCCTGCCGCCAAGCCCAGCTGCAGTGGCCTGGGCCTGGGGATAGGGGCCAGAGCTTGGGGGTCAGTGTACTGGAGCTGTCTGGCTCTCCCTAGGTCCCCACTGCTGGGCAGACCCAAGGGTGACTCCAGTGGAGCTTCCTTCTGGCATCAATCTTCTCTATCTGAACTTGAACCCCACAGGCTCTCACCCAGGACCGGACCACTGGAGTCCCTGACCCGGTTCTGATGTCCCACACCCACATCAGCGCTCTCCCTGTGGTGCACAGAGGGCCGCTCCCCAGGTGGGTGTTGGAGAGTTCAGGCAGGGCCTCTCCCTCCAAAATGACTTCCAATTTGTCTGTCACATCAGAGCCCCTCCCCCTGCCCTTCCTGGACCCGAATTGTCAATGCTTTTCATGTTAAGGAGGCGGATCTCGCTCCGCAGCTCCCTCCTTCCTCAGGGAGCAGCGAGTCATCCCTTCATTTGTGCAGAGGCAAGTGCGCGTGGCCCTCTGCCAACACCCTCCTCCCCCCCTCAGGGGGAGGCCTGGGAGCTCCCGTGCCCTGGGGGTGGGCCTGCTATAGCAGGGTTTGCACTGTGCCCATGCCAGGTTGGAGGAGCCAAGGTCCCGGAGGCTGCCTTGGTGTGGAGGGTCAGCAGGGGGCCATGGCTGGCAGGGCAGGGACGAAGCCACAGAGAACACACGGCACTGCACTCTGGTCACTGCACCGAGAATGGGGCAGGCGAAGGTGGGGTTAGACCTGGGCACTCTGAACACTGCCTCCCGCTGGCGGACTGCCTGTGCCCAGCCTTCCTCCGGCCCGGCAGTCCACCTCGCCACCCACAGGACCGCTGTCCACACCAAAACACTCGAAACCAAATGCATTTATTCAGAAAAGGCCTGGGCACTGGACTAAGAAAGAGCCCACTCCCACCCAGACCCTCAGCGCTGTTTACAAAGAAGGGCTGGCGGCCGGAGGCGGGAGGCAGCGGTGCGGTCAGTGAGGGCTCGGAGTCCGCGGGCCTTCCCTGGGGCCGGTGCTCCCTCCGCTGAGGGACCGGCCCGGGGCCCGGCGCCTGGCAATGGGATGGCCGCTGGCCCCACAGCCTACGGCGTCGGGGGCTCGGCCGCCAGCTCCGCCTGCGCCCCCTCGTCCAGTGCAGGATCCAGTGCTGGTTCAGAGGGACCCGGGCTCCCGGGGGCCCCCTGGTCCGGCACCCCCTGGTCTTCTGCCTCCTCCTCGTCCACCCCGGCCTCTGGGCGCCCCGGGGGGCCGGGGGGCCAGAGGGGGGCCGGCGTCTGATCCACTTTCCTGCGTTTCCTCACCTCGTCAGCCACCTTGGCCGGCGGGGGCGGGGGGCAGGGCGGCTCGGTCTCCCCGGGCCCCTGGCTGCCCATTTCCTGGGTGCCTGCCCCGCTGCCCTGGCTGAGGGCGCAGCCCTCCAGGTTCAGCGCGATCTTCTCCACCTCCGAGGCGCTCTGGGGGGCCCTCTCCCCCGGGGCCTGCTCCCGCCGGTTCGGCTCCAGCTTCCTCTTCTTGCTCTCCTTGGGGCTCGCGGGCTCGGGCCCCTCCTCCCCCTGGCTCCCGGCCCCCTCTCCCAGGTCCCTCTCGGGGGCGCCCTCCTCCCGGGGCTCCGGGCCCGGCGGCGGGGGCCCGGCGGCCGCGCCCTCCGAGCCCTCGCCCCGCTCCGGCCCGCAGGTCCGCCCGGGCGCGCCCGCCGGGAGGGGGGGCTCCGGGAGGGGGCGCTCCGCGGGGCCCGCCTCCCCCTCGGCCGGCGCGGGGCCCGCGGGCAGCGGCGGGCGCGGCCGGGGCCCCCGCAGCCGGTGGAGCGGCGCCCAGACGAACTGGCGGCGCGGCCGGAAGTGCGCCCAGGCGAAGCGCAGCAGCGCGCGGCGCTGGCGCGGGCAGCGCACGGTGAACACGAAGTAGTCCAGCGCGCTCCGCCGCACGGCCGGCAGCTCGCGGCGCACCAGCGTCTCCTCCAGGAAGAAGCGCACCAGCGGCGCCTGGTAGCGCTCCAGGCCCAGCTCGCCCAGCGACTTGAGGATGCGCGTGAGGCGGAGGTTGTTGTGGCTGTGCCTGCGGGGGAGGCGCCGTTGGGCGGGCCGCGAGGCCGCTCCCCTCCCGCCGGTTGCACCCCTTCCCGCCGGCTGCACCCCCTCCGGGAGCCGAGGCAGGCTGGGTGTAGGAGGCCTCCTCTTGGAGGGTGACTGTCCCCTTGGTCCCACGGACCATCCCTCCCCCCGCAAGACTAGCGGAAGGTTGGAGGGAGCTTTGTAGGTTGTGATTCATCCCCTGCACTTCCTCCAGACCCCTCCTCGCCTGGCTTCTCAGCAGGCACAGGAGTGCTGGGAAGCTGACCCAGCCCGGCAGGTGGTAGGCCTCCCTTTAGGCCCTCACTCACTATCAGGCAGCCTCCCCCCCCCCCCCCCCCACACACACACACACAAGCAAGGAGCAGGGTGCTCAGCCTGTCGCTTGTCCCTGTTCCCACAAGGGCTCCTAGGGCACTTGCCAGAACCCTAGCACAGCCTCCTCTCAGCCTGAGACCGGCTGTGCCAGCTGCCCCGCGGGGTCCTCACCTGTTGAGATTCTGAAAGCGCTTCTGGTAGCTTTGTGCTCGGCGCACCTTGCCTGTGTCCCGGTCCTCGAGCTCGATTCCGTAGAACCCCAGCATGAGCTCATAGGCCCGGACAAACCGCTCCCCAGCTTCCTTGGAGCTTTTAAAGGCCTGGAAAGCAGCCCAGAGAGCGAGAGAGAGAGAGAGAGAGAGAGAGAGAGAGAGAGAGCGAGCGAGCGCGTGCTCAGGAGCCACCACAGACATCAGTGCACGGGGCCTCCCTCAGGTCTGATCATCTTGAGGCCGGGACTGGACAACTCAGGGTGGAGGGGCCCTATAGCTCCTTAATGTAACCACCTCTGCTCTGAGCCCACCAGGTCACAGGGCTGGGTCGGCTTCAGTCCGGAAGGAATTCCTCAAGCTGCTGGGAAGCGCTCAGATTTCCCAGGGTGGCATCGGGCACCCGCCATCCCTAGGAGCACGCTGCTCTTCCTGACATGCTCAGTGGCTCCTCATCAGTTCCTCTGGGGGCCCTGCTCCAGCCCCAACAAGGGGTGACGAAGGCCAGCCCCTGCCCCAGACGCCCCAAGATAGAGATTTCTCTGGAAGACTGTGAGGAGTGCCCGGACAGAGGTGAGGAACATGTTAGAGGGACGGTGATCTGATCTGATTAGGGGGACCTCTAGCTCCTACCCTCCGAGTGGCTCCCCAGAGGCTCGCTCACCTTGATCTCCCGCTGTGTGAGGGGCTTGGCGTGCCAGTTCACCCCTGGCTCCCGCAGAGGAAACAGCCTGGGGGAGAAGATGCAGCAATGCCCTGAGCAGCCTGGGCAGCTCGCCACCCGCTGGGCTCAGCACTCAACCCTAGGAGGGGTGCTGGGCCCCACGTCACAGGCTCTCACGATGAAGCCGGGGGGGGGGGGGGGGGAGCCCAGGGTGGGCATCACAGACCAGGGCACAGGACAGGCACGTGTGGCCGACAGCAGCAAGGGCCATCAGCTAGCCACTTGGCCCCAGCCAGTCAGCTGTCCCTCTCATTCTCTGTCCTCCCTTTCTCATCATGGATGCTGAAAGTCCCTGTGCCCAGGAGAGGCCCCGGGCACCGTCCTCAAAGACACACTGTTTGCAGGGCTGCCACACGCCACGGTGAGCCCCTCCCATGCAGGACAGGCCGCACTAGCTGCCCCGGGCCCACGTGTGGCAGGCTGCCTATCCACCGCCTTCCTGCCCCGTGCAGCCTCCGCTCCCAGCCAGCCACAGAGGCTGCCTGCAGCTTAAGAACCCCAGCCTGCAGCGCCCGAGGGGAGCACCGCATCGGGCTTCGGAAAGGACGCAGTGTGCTGGCCAGGTGTGCCTGGCACTGCAGGAAGAGGCTTGCCTGAGCCAGGCCCTCCAGCTCCCCCCAGGAGGCCCAGCCCCTCCCCACATGCCGAGCCCACCTGTGCTCCGAGCCCCCGCCTGCCCTCTCTCACCACTGGATGTAGGAATGGTTGTCCTCCAGGCGGTCGTAGTCGTTCTTCCAGTTCTGAAGGATATCCTCAATGAGACAGCCTGGGAGCCCACGGGACAAGTAGTGAGTCAGCGTGGAGCTACTCAAGCTCGCTCGGTCCTGCTTCCCACCTTTTTTTAAAAACCCTCACCCAAGCATTTCCCCCCAGATTTTTAGACAGAGTGGAAGCAAGGGGGATAGAAACATTGATGTGAGAGAGACACATCAACTGGTTGCCTCCTGCACATGCCCAGATTGGCATGGAGATTGAGCCTGTTATGGAGGTAGGTACTCCTGACAAGACAGACTCAAACCTTTGACCTTCTGTCTGCTGGCCAATGCTCTACCCAGTGAGCCAAACTGATCAGAGCTCCCACCTTTCTTGAGGACCCTGGGCCTCTTGCAGCTTTGAATTGTATATCTCACGTGATTTTAATCCCCCAATTTAGGCCCTCGGCCTCTGCAACCTGAGAGCAGATGCCAGAGAGAGGACTATGCCCGAGAGGGGACAGGTGCTCCCGGCTTGCACCTGTCTTTGCCAGAGGGTCCTCACTGCCCCTCGTACCAGGCTTGTCATCAGGACTCTGTCCTCATACAGAACCTGCAGCTGAGCCCCACCCCGTAGCTGGTCTTCCATCGGCCGCTGTTTCTGCAAAGGGGCTGACAGTGAGTATTTGGGGCTGTGCGGCCACATGGCTTCTGTAGCATCCTAGGGAAACAGCTACAGACCACGAGTTCCAATAACACTTCACTCACAGCCCAGCTGGTGTGGCTCAGTAGTTGTGCATCAACCATTGAACCAGGAGGTCACAGTTCAATTCCCAGTTGGGGCATATGCCAGGAGGCAACTAATCAATGGTCAATGATTCTCTCTCATCACTAATGTTTCTATCTCCCTCTTCCTTTCTCTCTAAAGAATATACTAGAGGCCCAGTTCATGAAAATTCATGCACTGGAGAGGAGGGGGGGGTGTCCCTCAGCCCGGCCTGCCCCTCTCACAGTCCAGGAGACCTCAGGGGCGGGAGGCAACCCGGCGATCAGGAAGGTGACGCCCAGCACACCTCTGCTGCTGCCACTGCCGGCAGCTCAAACCTCGGCTGGCCTTGGTTACCTGAGCCTCGGGCAGCCCTGAGCAGCTGGGGAGCCTGGGGACTCCGGAAGCAGGTGCTTGGAGTGGCTGGACCCATCCCCAGGCTAGCCCGGACTTGCCATTCACCTGCTGCCCCAGCAGGGCTGAGGGGACTGGGCAATCAATTAGCATATTATCTCCTTATTGGCTGTGAGTGCCACCATCTTTGCGATGGCATGAGGGTCGACTAGCATAGTCCCTCTTTATTAGACACACACACACACACACACACACACACACACATATGAACTCCACTCATGGACACTGAAATTTGGATTTCATGTAATTTTCAAGTCACAAATATTATTCTACCTTAATTTTTTTCCAACCATTTAGAAATGTGATGCCAAAACCAATTTGGCTCAGTGGATAGAGCATCGGTCTGCGGACTGAAAGGTCCCAGGTTCGATTCCGGTCAAGGGCATGTACCTTGGTTGTGGGCACATCCCCAGTGGGGGATGTGCAAGAGGCAGCTGATTGATGATTCTCTCTCATCGATGTTTCTAACTCTCTATCCCTCTCTCTTCTTCTCTGTAAAATATCAATAAAATATATTTAAAAAAAAAAAAAAAGAAAAAAAGAAAGAAAGAAATGTGAGACCACACTCCCTCCCTAGTTGACCCGTGGCTTTCCCACTCGGCAGAGGAGCCAGGTGATGTGACAGAGACCATGGGGCCTGCAAAGCCATGGGTGTTTACTGCTTGGTTCATCACAGCAAGTTTGCCTGTGGGGTCCAAGATGCAGGTTGGGGCCCTGGTGTCCCCTCAGTAGCCTCAGGGGGCCGCTGTGGAGCTACCTGAAAGCTATAGGCCCCAGTGCCCCAGTCCCAGCCCAGGTCCCAGCAGCCCAGGTCCCAGAAGACCCAGAGGCAGAGGGGAGAGGGGCCCCACAGCAGAGGCAGCTGCAGGCATCCAGCACGCACCATTGGGCAAGAACGGGGTCTCATTCCTGTAGAAACTCAGGTTCGGCATGTCACCGTTGCTGTCCCCTTCCGTCAAATCCTAAGGAGCCAAAGAGAGCGCCGGTGACATCATCAGAAACATCTGGCCTCCCTGGGCCCTCAGATTACAGCTCTCCTGGGGGAGGGACATCTGCTCTCCCCTGGAAACCGCCAGACATCCTGAAGGCTGGGGAGGACCCCTAGGGTCAGCACCCTGCTCTGACCTCCTCCTCCTCCCCCCCATGTGGCCATGCTAGGAGGTCACTTCTGCACCCAGAGGCAGCCCAAGGGGCTGAGGACCCAGGAGACCACCGCGGGGCAGGCGGTGTGGGCCTCATGTGGCTGTGCCGAGAGCTGGCACCAGGACGCCTAGGAAAGGCAAGGGCGCTGAAGCCCCAGAGGCGGAGGGGCCTCATCCGGGTGGAATGGAAGGCGGGGTTTTGCCCCAGGGGTCTGCGAGGGCTCAAGGGTGTGACAGGCAGCTACATACCGGGTAGTGGTGCCGGTACCTGCGTGTGTCCTGCATGGCTCTCCAGTTTAGGGACCCCATCCTCCTAGACTGGGTAGAGAATGAGAGGATGAGACCCCATGGGAGATGCCCCCCTTCCTAGAGGCCTGCCAGCAAGCAGACCGCCCCTCCCCGTGAGCCCCATCCTGGTGAGGGCAGCAGGACCTGGGCCAGATGTCAATAAAACCAGATGAGCCCAGAGTGGTTGGAGTGAGGCCTGCCCCTTGCTCAGCCCTCAGCACCCCTGGGCTCATGGGGACATGCTTGGGGGCAGCCCTCTAATCTCCAGCTTCACTTCCCCCTCTGTTTGCTGGCCAGCCCCTCAGCTGCAGTTATGCCTCCCCTGGAAACCCGCCTCCTGTTGCACTTCCTCCTTGCACCGGGCTGGAAACAGCCACCAGGCTTGTGCCCAAGGACAGGCCTTGCCGCTTCCAGCCCCAGGAGGGCCCAAACGCTCGTCACAGGGTCTGATGGAGAAACGAAGGACCAAAGCCCAGGCGCCTGTCCCACCCACCGATCTCACTCTCCTGGCAGCACGTCAGAGGCTCCTTGCTTCCCTCCACACCAGCAGCCCTGTCTCCACAGGCCCAGCACCCTGGGGTCCTGGGAAGGATGGGAGGTGACTGAGCAGGAAGCTAAGGAAGTGCAGCCCACCCACCTATGACAAGGCAGGGGCACGGGCAGGGCTCAGACTGTCTGAGGCTGGGGGAGGGAGGTGGGCAGGGCAGAGGTAGCTCAGCCTGGGAGACAGCTGGGTCCCAGGACCTGGAAGAGCCAAGAAGTGCTGGAGGGGTCGGGAGGCCAGGTCCACCACTGCAGCTCCAGGCTCCAGCCCCTCCCCAACTTGACCCCTCAACGGTCTGACCTCCAGCCGGGCCCAGGCTGCCCTCTGCCAGCTGGTTAGGTTCTTTCCTACAGGCTAAGGGCCAGAGAACAAACCGGAACTCTGCAGTGCATTCCCACTTCTCTACCAGTTTCTGTTTCTCCTTCCCCTGGGCCAGCGGGCACCACACGGGGCAGCACTGCAGGGTGGAGTCCTCTGGGAAGGGGTCAGAGGGTCAAGGGCATCGTCCAGGGTGGGCAAGGCGCCAGAGCAGGCCTCCAGCAGCGTAGGCTGTGGAACTGTGGGAGCACAGCATTCTCTACCTAGCCCTTGCCACACCTGCTGGGGACAGAACCGGATTCCTGCCCGGTGACTCCAAGCCCATGACCCCGACCACGGCCCAGCCCGCCTCCTCAGGGGACTTGTCCCTGGCCCAAACACGGGTGCGCCTAGGCCGCTGTCTTTCCGGGACACAGGAGCCTCTCGGTCCTCGCATGGATCACTTTAAGACGTTCCGTTAAACCTGAAAACCAGCGTTCGCTGGTCCGAGAGTCATCCCAGAGACCACCTGTTTCTAGATTCTCTAGACACGCAGTTAAGATGCTTTAATCCAAAAGCAACTGGGACACAGGGTGAGGCTACCATTCCGGCTTCCATCCTCCCTAACTCCTGGGCCCAGCCAGAGCAACGGCCCCCACACCCCAGTGAGCGCTGGCAAACTGCCCCTGCTAACAAGTAACCAGTGGCAAGACGAAGTATTGGATGGCAACAAAAGTAACAGGGTAACCAGAAGTAACCACCGGGCCAGGGGGGACCCCGGCTCCCATGCCAGGAGGGGAAGGCCAGCCCCGCCCAGAGGGACAGCAGGAGGGTCAGGTGTGAAGGGCGGGAGGGTGGGAACAGCCAGGTGCTCCCTGAGGGCACAGGAGGCTGGGGGGCAGGCAGGGCGGTGGAGGGGCCCGCACAGAGCGCTGGGATCTAGGAGACTGAGCCACGGGCCTGGAGGTGGACGTGACAGAGAGGAGGTCAAGGATGTGCCCGGGCATCCTTTTGAGGAAGTGTCACCACCACACAGATTCAGTCCTGGGCACTGTCTTAGCGTGGCCCTGGGTCCCTCTGCAAAGCCTCCTGCCTGGGTCCGGTGGGGGTGGGGCGGCAAGCAGGGGCAGAGCCAGGGTGTCCATCAGGTTATGCGGGGGCAGGAGGACCAGGTGGGAACGGGCATGCTGGAGAGGGAGTTGGGCCCCAAGTCGGGTCTCCAGAGATGCCCCTGTCTCCCCCACTCCCGGCCGGGGGAGGGGAGGGGCAGTTTTCCCCAGATCAGGCCTGGCTCCCATTCTGGGTGCGGGGCTCACGGTCCCGGGGTGCGGTCTCCCGGGCGGGGGGGGGGGGGGGTGCGGGGCTGCACCTGCAGCGCGCTGGGCCGCGCCTCCTCGTCCTCCTCCTCGTCCTCCTCCTCGTCCTCGGCCTCTCCCAGGGCGCCGGCCTCGCCATCGTCGTCGTCGCCGCCGGCGCTCGGGCCCCCGCCGTCCTCCTCCTCCTCGTCCTCGTCCTCCCAGGTGGAGTCGAGGTCCGGGTCCTCCATGCTCCGTGGCGGCGGGACAAGCTCCGCCGGAAGCGAAAGTGAAACCGGAGGAAGCGCGGGGGCGGGGCGGGGGGCGGGGCCTCCGCCCGCCCGGGACCCGCCCTGGAAGCACGTGCCGGGGGCTGCCAGCCCGACCGCCCCAATCCAAAACCCCCTGCCCTGGCCAGACCGTCTCCCCTGCAGGGTGCCCCCTCCCAAGATGCCAGCCCCGTGAAGAACAGCCCTGAGGCTGTCCACAGAGGGTGCCTGTCCCCAGATCCCTCCAGATCACCTCCCACCGGGGTTTCCCCAGGTGCTCCCCTCCGCGGACGGCCCCTGAAGGACGTGCCTCCCCAGATGTCCCTTCCCCCAGAGAATGCCCTCGGAGGATACCCCGGGAGGGGACTGCCTGGAAGCTGCCCCCCCCTCCCCCCAGGAATCTACCCCCCAGGGTGCCCTGCGGTGTCAGCTGGTGTGCGGGGAGCCACCTATGTACCTCCAAGCTCCTGACTGTGGGACAGAGGGCGCTGTGTTCCCTCCACTGGGGCTCACAGCTGCAGTTTGCTCCTTGGAGGCCAGCAGGAGAGTGAGCAGCGCCCCAGGCGGCACCCAGGAGCTGGGAGGTGAAAATTACCTGCAGCTGCGATGTCCCTGACTGTGGGCCCCTATGCAACCTTGGTTCTGACGTCTGCTGGGTGACAAGAGCTCCAGCAAAGTGGGTGACGCGATGAAACTTGGGAGTGGTCGCCTAGAAGGACCGCATCACGTTGTCATCGCAAAGCAGCCAATACCGCCGGTGCAGGCTAGGCGGTGAGGAGAGTGGCCTGTGGGTGCCGAGGCCACCGGAGAGCGCACACCCAGCCTGCAGGGGGTGGGGGGCGGCGCTGGCTGTCCTGGCCCCGCCGCCAGCGGAGAGGTGTCTGGCTGCCTGTGCCGCTCCTCCTACCGCGCAGCTGATGGCAGCCGAGAGGGGACAGAGACTCCTATGGCCCAGAAGCTCAGGGGAGGCCTGCTTGGTGCCGGAGCCACGGCTCCCTGACAGGTCGACCTCCGCACAGCCCACCTGGCCGGAGCTGTCTGCTCCCCTTTCTAACAGGACAGAGTGACACCCTGAAGGAACGGAGCTCTGGGCATTTCCCGGGTAGATTTCCTGGGCGGTGGGGCCAGCCCACAGGCCTGGCGAGGGGCATTGGACCCTGGCTATGCCGCTGGGTAGAGAGGCTTTTCTGATGGAGGCTTTGGGTGCTGGGCTGTGGGTCACTCCGGGTTTGCTGATCTGGGAGCTTTGGGGTTGGCAGGTCCCTTCACCACCCCAGCCTACCATTCAGTTTGCACACTGCTGCCTCCTGCCAGGGCCAGGACTGTAGACCTCTTTATTAAGGCACTGCCGACTGCTGCTTCATGAATGATGGCTACACCCAATCACCCCACAGACTCCGCTGTGAGAACAGCTGGGGGTCTGGGATGCCACGTGGGCACAGCACTCCAGGCGGCTTGTTGCCCAGGTGCGTGAGGTGGCCGAGAGCATCCCGCCAGGGCCACATCCACAGGCCTCACGCTGCCCCCTGTGCTTGGCAGGGCTCTTTGTAGGAGTCTGGCTGAGGCGGGATCAGGCTAGACCTGCCCTAACACTTTCCTCGGGCAAAAAGCAGCTTCGGCCATGTTATTTGGCCCAAGTCTGCCCCCTACTCAACCAGCCTTGCGGGCGTGCCCACTGCTGCAGTAAGTGTCCAAAACTTCTTGGGAGCCCGCAGACCTTCTGGATCCCCCTTGGGGGGCTGGGCCAGAGCAGGGAGCCCTGAGGCTACACCACCTGGTTCCCACTTGCATGACCCCAGAAAGTGCTGCTCGCTGAGGCGCCTGGCTGGCAGCGCTGAGTCGCAGGACTGTGCTTCTTTCTCTTCTGTAGGTCTTCGTCTCTAAGGCCGCCTCCCATTGTTGTTCAGATAATTTCCATGCCACCTGGTGATGTGCCACGTCACAGAGTGAACCCCTCGGCTGGGAGACATCACGTGCCAGATGCCTGGGAGGCTGGCCTGCACACACCCCAGGCAGCCATTGGGACTGACTCACAGAGAGCTGAGCAGCCCTGGGCAGGGCAGTGTCTGCTCAGGACAGGGGAGCGGGTCACCTGCCCACCCTTCTAACATGCAGTAAAACGTTAACTGAAACAAGGCAGGTTTATTGACGGGCTTTTCCAGCAAACTCTGAGGCCCCTGAAGGCGCTGTTCCAGGTGGGGTTTCCCAGGAAATCTAGATGGGAGCCCCTCTCGTGCCAAGTGCCACCCCAGATTTCTCTCATGCATCACAACTCTGGACCTGGCAGAATGGGTACTAAATGAGGGTGGTGGACACTGGCAGCGAGGGGGAGGCCAAGGGGCATACCTCCCTGCATGTGTTCTAGAACTCTCTAGAAGGCAGACCGCTGCTCTCTTCCATGAAGTTATTGCCTGCTCTGCTGTGAGGACAGTTGGGAGCATGGTGTGTGCTGTGCAGACCTCTGCATCACTGGGCAAGGGCAGGGGCACGAGGGTGTGGGGTAGGCAGCCTCGACCACCTGGGTTCCGTCTAGATCCCTGTTCCATACGGAAGGTGCTGACCACACCATGGGGCCCCCAAGCCTCGGAGGGCAAGCTTCTGCTGCAGTAACAGTGCAGGGTGGACGCTGAGAGCAGCGGCTCAGGCTTAGCAGACCCTGGTATGGACACTGTGCCAAGCACCGTCGGCCTGCTGGGAGGCAGGGAGCCAGCAATGCATCAAGGCCCAAGGAAGGGGTCTGGCGGCCAGCCTCCTACCTGAAGCTGGGCGGCCTCTCCGCAGGGTCCTGGCCGGCTGCAGCACGTTCTGACTTCCTGCGCCCAGACGGTGGGAGGCTGCTGGGTGGGCAGGATTCAGTGGCCCGCTGCCAGTGTGCCGGCTGGCTCTCCATCACTCGATGGACTTCTGCTGGGCACAGCAGTCAGCCCCGGGCACCGAGGGCCTGTCAGTCACTCATACTCCGCACCTGTCACCCGTGACTCACATTGTATCAAGTGAGTCAAGTACATCTAAGTGTACACTTAGTTATCAATCTTGGGAAAATAAAGACTTCCTACTGTAGCCAAAGCAACTGCTTTTGGTATGAAAATCACACAAGCCCAGGTTGCTTTCTGTGCTTTAATGCTCCACAGGCCCCTGGCCCGGCCATCAGCTCCTGTCTGGCCTCCCTCCCCTCACTCATTTGGTCTGTGCAAGTTACTCGGTAATACAAAAATAACCACAAATTCTCTGTTTCTGGCATATAAAAACTGAGCAAAAATTATCCCATCACTCATTACCTTAAAACAAAACACCTTGGAAAAAATACAACCTAGGTTTTTAACTTCTGCAGTATTTTTTCATATAAAACACTAGTAAAATAGGCTTCTTAGAAATTAAATAGTGAAATATCAACCACATTATACACATCGTTACAGTACAAGTGAATGAGGCCAAGCACCCAGCTGTGTCTCAGGTGCTGAGGGAGGGGCTGCCGCACGCGGCTTGTGTGGCCTTTCTCCTGAGGACACCGTCACTTGAGCAAGCGCAGTGGACGGACGGACAGATGGACAGATGGCCCAGTGGGAAGACGGTGCTCCTGGGCGGGCGGGGACACGGCATTGCTGCTCGTTCCTCCAGGTCTCTCGGGCCTGCAGCTGCAGCTCGGGAGGCTGGGGAACAGAGCAGCGGAACGGACACAGCACACTCCGCCGAAGCCGGGATCCTGTTTCTGGGGGTGTGGGTGCCACAGGCTGCTGGGCCCAGGGCGGGCAGCAGGGCCAAGCACCTGACCCCTGCCAGCCCTTCTCTGAGGAGTGTCTAAGTTCGGCGCCGCTTGGCAGCACTGGGGCTGGAGGGGTTGCTGTTGGCCGTCAGGACCTTGTCGGTGACTCGGCTGCGCTTGCGCTTGTCCACCCCTTCCTTGGCCCCCAAGTCTGAGTTCTTGTCTCTGTCTTTGCTGCACTTTTCGGTTGCTTTCCCCAAGCTTCCTGAAGATGAAAAAACTGGGAAACAAAATCATTTGGCTGAAAACAGAATATCCAGAATTTTATTTCTTCTTCTTGTTCAGTTAGAAAATTCTGTATCTACGAATTAGATAGAATCTATGACGCTCTGAACCCACAAGCTTCTCCTGAGCTGGGGGCGCCCGCCCGGCCCACAGAGCACCTGGTCCTTCTGAGGGTGTGCCCACCGTGGGGCCTCGGGCAGCAGCACTCAGGCCGCAGGACCCGCCCGGCCGCCGCTCACGCCTGTGCTGCAGGGGGAGCCAGCTTTGCTACTCAGTTTGTCCTGTACTGGGGCCTCCGGCTCTGCCCACTGGGTCCACCTGCCTGGGCCCGCCGGTGCCCGGGGCCGCCCTGTGGTTCATTCATGGTGTCGGCCACATGCACGATGTCCATGCCCGGCGAGGCTCCTGCCCGAGCAGATGGAAGCTGCCTTTCAACTGCTGGACCAGACAGAGTAGCTGTGGCTGCAACGGGCTAGAAATACAGGCTGGGACCTGCGCTGCGCCCTGCGGGACCCCGTGGAGGGACGGGAGAAGCTACTCACTCACCATCATCAGCCCCATTGTGGGGGTCCATGTCTTCCTTCATTTCCTCCTTCATTTCCTCTTCAATGGTCACTTTTCCTGTGGGAGACAGCTGCCTTCAGAGCGCCCACGCCACCAGGTGCGAAGCCTGGCACCACCGGGTGGCTCAGGCTGCGGCTGCTCCCGACCACCCGGGGGCCGAGCGGCACCGGCCAGAGAGCCTCGCTCTTCCTTCACCACCCCCGTGGCCCACACCCGCCTTCCCTATTCCCAAACCTAACCGTGTCCAAGTCTCACCTTCGCGGACTTCCTGAATGATTTCTTCCGGGAGGACGAAGTTCCTCTCTGGATTCGGGAAAGGAAGAATCTCAGACTCGTGCTGATGGCAAATAGGAAGTTTAGTTTTTTTAAGGAACAAAAACGATGACGTGATTTTAGCAAGTGACTAACAACGTGTAAGAGCCACCTCAGGAGCACCCAGTGAGTGCACAGTGTCGCCCTGAGGCTGCGGAGGTGGGCAGGCCATCGACCGGGAGGGCACTGCTCCAGCGCCAGCCAGGTAGGAGTCTTGGTGAGAAGTCAGTGTCGCCTGAGATGTGCCTCAGGGCAGAGCCTCGGCAGCTGCCACGCGCTCAGGGGCAGGGGCAGCCCAGCAGCCTGGAGACAGGGCGTGTGGGCTGGGAAAGCCACGCTACAGAAAGAGGTGAGGAGAGCAGAGCCCGAGGCCCGACGGCTTGTCAGGTCCCACCTGTCCTGCCCGTCAGGAGGGACAGGGACCGGATACACGGAACACCGGATGAGGGAAGGTGAGTTGGTGGGAGGGGATTCAGGAAACGGGCTTCCACCGCCACCCACATGGGAGCCATGTCAAGCCAGGCGGCCCGCTGTCACCGTGGAGACAGCCCACACGCCCTGTCTCCAGGCTGCTGGGCTGCCCCTGCCCCTGAGCGCCTGGCAGCTGCCGAGGCTCTGCCCTGAGGCACATCTCAGGTGACACTGTCCCCGTGCTGATCAGCATCTCTGGCCGCTGGACCCCTGGCCACTCGGGGGGGGGGGGGGGAGGGTCCAGGGACTTGTGCTAACAAGGGTCTAGGCAGTACCATCCCTGAGGTCTTGCTCATACCTGAGCGACAGGCCATGACAGGAAGAGGGAGAGGGCTGCTGTCCTGAGCAGAGAGCCCTGGGTGTACCCTGCAGTCTCCGGGGCCTGTCATGTCGGCCTCCTGCGCTAGTGTCTGGGCTTCAGAGCCGCCTGCCTGTCTCCCCTAGGACACCAGGCTCTGCTGCTCTCATCTCCATGTCCCACTTCCCGCCCCCAGCAGCCTGAAGTCAGAGTGGGAAGAGCCTGCGGTCCACGTGACCCCACACGTCAGACATGGGAGCTTTGCTGAGTGCAGGCCTGCCTCAGCCCGTACCCAAGGCCACCCCAGGACCCTCTATCGCAGCAGCGGACCCTCAAAGGGGTTGTGCAAAAACAGCAGCCAGCTCAGGGCACAGCCGTGACTCACGGCGAGCAGAGGCAAAGGACTTGCCGGAGGTCGACAAGATGCAAGGGACAGCACAGGGTCTGGACAAAGGCCGGGGGCTGGCAAGCCTCCCCTCACCCAGCGTAGGCTCCTGCCTGGACCCCAGGTGCCTCAACCCCAGGTGGGTGCCCTCCTCTGATCTCCTGCTGCTCCTCTGTGGGGACCACCTGGGTAACCTGGACAGCTGGGAGTCCCAGGAGGCCTGAAGCCCTGCCTGTCTGGTTCTCACAGACGCCGCCACATTCACCTTAACCTGACCCGAATGTGGGCACTTCCTGCTGGAGCACTCCTGGGACCTCCCATAGGACAAATGCCCGCGTGAGGGCCCCCTCCCTGGGGCCTGGGCTCCGGGCTACCTCCCTGGAGAGACTTTCACCGATCACCAGTCTCCAGGAGGTTCTGCACAGGTAACGGCTGTCATCACTAGGTCTGTGCTTTAGCCCCACTCGGAGCTTCCTGGCTGAATGAAGGTGCCCACGAGTTCGCAGGCTCTGAGGACGGACCGAGGAGTCTGGGGGGGACAGCGCCGCCAGCGCCGTCTGGGGGGGCTGGGAGGGCGGGGCCCAGCTCACCAGCGCCTGCATGTCATACATGGTGCTCAGGTGGTCCCAGATGACCTTGGACGGCACCTGCCTGCCGATGTTCTGGCTGAACTTGTCCCTGATACAGATCATGTGGAAGTGCCGGTTCACACCTGCGGAGAGGGCTCAGGTCGGAGGGGGCGAGGGCAGGGTCGTGGGGAAGGGGTAAGGAAGGGCAGAGGCGGGCGCGGCACCGGGAGGGCCGCGGGAGGGGGCTCCGCCCGGCGCGCGCCCCTGGCCGTTGCCGGCTCGCCCCGCCCCCACGCAGTCCGCGGCGCCCGCTCACCGACGGGCTTGTGGCCCAGCATGGCGTGGAAGAGGCACACCTCCACCTCCGGGCTCCACACCACCGTCTCCTCGGCGGGGCTGGTGGCCGCCTCCCCCGGCCCCTTGTCGCCCGCCGCGCCCCCGCCGCCCACCTCGGCCTCCCCCATGGCCCGGCTCAGCGACGAGCCCCCGGCGGGAGCGGCGGGGCACGGCTCCGCGCAAGCGCACTGGCCGGGGAGCGTGCTCTGCGCTCAGCACGCAGGCGCAGGCTCAGCGGAGGGTGGGTCCCGGCGCGCGCTGCGGCGCCCCCTGGCGGCGCGGCCGAGTAACGCAGTGCGGGCCTCCGGAAATGGAGATTTGGGGAAAGGGATGGTGGCGCTCTGAATTAGGTTGGGGCGATCGCTGCACAACTCTGGGTAAGCCCCGTCGAATGTAAACGGCGGAATTGCAAATTACACCCCAATAAAGCGATTAAGAAATAAGAACAGGCCACAGTCAATTCCGCCAGTGTGGGCTTTACAGGCTTCTATCGCCTCTGGTCCGAGCGCTGCACAAAGCGGCTTCTGCGCGACGGGGAAGGATCTTGACGCAGACGCCCAAGCCGGTGGCCCCGGAGGGTTAGCCCGGGCAGCGGCAGGGGCCAAGCCTGGTGGGGCCCCGAGAGGCCCCGGAGCAAGTTAACTGCGGTCCGCCCCGGCGTGGCGAGGCAGGGCCGGGCCGGGGCCCAAACCGCGGCCGGGGCGGGGCGGGCCGGGCGGAGTCCTGCCCTGGGGCGTGGCCAAGATGGGGCTGCGGGCTGGGAGGCAGCAGCCCCAGGACGAATCAAAGCAGCACCCAATCAAGGCCTCCCGGGCCGCCCCGCCCCGCCCATTCCCGCCAGGCCACGCCCCGAGTGCCCTGGCCACGCCCCGGCTGCCCTGGCCACGCCCCGGGTGCCCTGGCCACGCCCCGGGGCCCTGGCCACGCCCGGGGGCCCTGGCCCGGACCCGCGGGCAGGGCGCTCTGGCTCCCAAAGGTTGTGGACTCGGGGGTAGAGCTCGGGGATCTCCTCTCTCTGCCGCCTGCAAGCTGTGCGACCGCGCCAGGCACCGAGCCTCTTAGCCTCCGTTTCCTCTGCGTGCCATGGCCGAGGAGGAGCAGCCCGGGGTATTGTGAGGGTTCCGCCCCACGTCTGTCTGCTCAGGGCGCCGATCCAGTTGGGAGTAAACAGCTGGAGCCACGCCGCTGAGCGCGCCCCTGGGCCGCGTAGACTCGGGGACAGCCACGCGGACTCAAGGCGGGGTCGGCGGGCCGGGCCTGGACCTCGCTTCCCCTCTGTGAAGGGGCTGCCGGTGATGCAGTCCCCACCATTCCAGCAGGAGAGGGGGCCCAGGGCCTCCAGCTGTCCTGGGAGCCCTCAGGTAGCTGGGATCTGTCCCGCCTGGCGGGTGCCCGATTTTTAACAATTTGTCCCGCGTCCCGCGGCGTTTTAAAAAAGTCCAAAAGATTTAAAAGAATCTTTCAAAAAAAAAAAATCGGGACTTTTTTTAAAACGCCTCGAGACGCGGGACAAATTGTTGAAAATCAGGACTGTCCCGCCAAAAGCGGGACGTCTGGTCACCTTAGCCTTGGCCCAGAGTGAGCCTTGACTCAGTGCTGGCCGCAAGGCAGAAGCGAACACAGGCTCCTCAACGCAGGAAGTGCTCAATGGAGGGCGGCCCTCCGTTATTATCTCTTTACTGTGCCTGGACACCTTAGGGTCCCTGCTCCTTGGCCACGTTCACTCTCTGCTCACTCCCACCCATCTTTGCCTTAAATATATATATTATAGATTTTTTATAGGGAGGAAGGGAGAGGGGTAGAGAGTTAGAAACATCGATGAGAGAGAAACATTGATCAGCTGCCTCCTGCATGCCCCACACTGGGGACCGAGCCCACAACCCGAGCCCACAACTGGGCATGTGCCCTTGACTGGAATCAAACCCGGGACCCTTCAGTCCGCAGGCTGATGTTCTATCCACTGAGCCAAACCAGCGAGGGCCCATCTTTGCCGTTTTTCATTGGAGAGCCTCCTCTCCCAGGTGCCTGGGGAACCTTGACAAACACCTCCAGCTGGAGTGGCAAGCTATGGGCTCCACCACCAGCTGGGGTTTGCAGCCCACACATCTCACCTCTAGGGGGCGTCTCCCATTCACTGTTTGGACTCAAACCAGGGCTCCTCAGAAGCATGCAGGCAGGAACCAAATGAAGGCTGTTCTTTGCATGGCCCACCCAGAGGCTGGCATCTTGAAAAGGAAGTCCAATTCTTCAGGAGGGGACGTGGGTCCGCCTGGGAGGGAAGCTCCATTGATCCTCACAGCACCCTCTCCTGATCCTATTATTGTCCCCACCACAGCCCTGCAGGGCTGAGCTGGGCCAGGCAGGAGGAGCCACAGGATGCCAGTCTCAGCTGCTGATCATCCCTGACTGATGTGGGGGTTGGCTTCTTTTTGGGGTTGCCAGATTCAACATTAAATTCCAATTTCAGGTAAACAAGGAATAATTTTACAGTATAAGTATGTCTCAAACATTGCATATATCAAAAATTATTGCTTATATAAAAAATTATTCACTATTTAAAATTCAGGTTTAACTGGAGGCCTTATGTTTTATCGACGCTCCTACCCCTAAATTTGCCTCAATCACTGCCTGCTTGCAGCTTGGTGAGCAGAGATGCAGGGTCCGCCAGCCTCTTGCTGACGTGTGTGCGGGATGGCGCCCTGAGCCTGCTGGGCACTTAGGGTTTGTAGAGGAAGTGAGAGACCAGGGAGACCTCAGCCCAGGTTCTCCTGGGCTGGTTTTGTGGGTGCAGAAGACCGCTCAGGGAAGGGTGTACAAGAATCAACTTCATCACCTCCTGCCTCATGGACAGAGCCTGTGTGTTTCTGTCAGGAAAAGCCTGGCGGTGAGGTACCCCGCCCGCCTGCGCACCTGTGGGTGGTGGCGTGGACCAGGAGGAGCCCGGCATCTCCGAGGGTGAGCAGGGACGAGTGCCTGTGTGTGCATGTGTGTGCACGTGTCAGCGCACAGCGTCCCGCTCTGCTGAGTCAGCGGGAGGGCGTTGTGGAGAGCAGGCCTCCAGTATCCAGAGGTGAGGGCCTCCATGGAGAGCCCCGGCTGCCGCCAGTGCGGCTCTCAAGTTGCCTCGCAGTGGGCAGGGGAGTGGGCAGAGCTGCTTTTCATATCTCTCCTCTTCCCTGTCCTTTGTTGTGGGATATGGCCTTCCACGCCCTCGGGCACAGCCTTTGTCTGTCATTAGCGCCAGGCCCTGCTGGAAGGACCTTTGTCCACTGGCAGATGGGGATTGTGAGAGCTGATGGCTTCCCCTGGGACTGCAGGGACCAGCGGAGAGGAGGGCTTCCTGGTTATTCTGTGCCAATGGCCATTATTATCCTGTTTGTGTTGGGGAAACCGAGGCACAGGAATTCTGGGTACCTGGACCACTATGCTAGGTGGGGTGCTGGGCTTTGCACTCTGCCCATGTGACCCCCCACTCTCTCATCTTCCCTGAGAGTGGGGTTCCACAGGGGCCATCCGTTTTGCCCTGCTGGAACGGACCCAGCCCCCGCTCTCCCCTCCTGTGGCCTGGGGAGCCCTGGACCGGTCTGTAGGAAGCCCTTCTCCCGGAGGTTGTCGTTCTTGGGGGCGGGGGTAGATGGGGGAGTGCGGGCCTCCTGACTGATGTGGGGGTTGGCTTCCTGTGAAGTGTGCTCTGTCCTCAGTGAGAGCCGCTCCCAGGGGGCCGTACGGCAGAGTGGCACAGTGGTGGGGACTTAGCTTCTGGCTCAGTGCGGCCAGTGCCAGGGAGAGGGGAGGAGAGCGGGTCTCCAAGGGTGGTGCTTTGTGATGTCGGCTTTGAAGACCCCACCTGCCCAGAGCAACTCAGTGACACCTCCCCTCCCCCCCCGTTCTATTTTCTAATGATGAGGGCTTTATGGGATCCCTCCGACCTCCAAATGCTGCAGGACAGCAACGCGACAGCCGCCAGATGCCGTGGCGGCCGTGGCTGGGTGCGCATCGTTTCAGCTCTCAGGTCACTCTCAGGGAAACAAGGCTGACTTCAGTAGAAAGGATGGGGTCGCTCCCCGCAGAGGCAGCGCCCAGAGGCCAGCTCTGCTTTCCTGTGACTTACAGAAAGGGGTGCTTCTGTGGCCACTGCGAACAATAGCTCTTTGTAAAGGGCAGCGATTCTCTCAGAGGCAGGAAAGTCATTCTGAAATCAAATGCCTCTGCCCACACTTGCCCTGAGCCAGGCCCTGCAGCATCTCTAGTGTTCTGCTAGTCTCCTCCCCTATCCATCCTTTCATCCCTCCATCTGACCACTCTCCTTCCATCCACCCACCATTCATCTACCACCCGTCCATCCACCATCCATCTACCACCCATCCATCCACTCATCTATCCATCCATCTATCTACCTACTCACCCATCCATCCACCATCCATTAATCCACCCATCTACCATCCATCCATCCATCTATCCATCCATCTACTCATCTATCCATCCATCTATCTACCTACTCACCCATCCATCCACCATCCATCCACCATCCATCTACCACTCATCCATCCACCATCCATCCACCATCCATCTACCACCCATCCATCCACCACCATCCACCACCATCCACCACCATCCACCACCCATCCATCCATCATCCATCTACCACCCATCCATATACCATCTACCCACCATCCATCTACCACCCATTCATTTACCATCCATCCATCCACTCATCTATCCATCCATCTATCTACTTACTCACCCATTCATCTACCAACCATCCATCCACATTCATCTACCACTCATCCATCTACCATCCATCCATCATCCATCCACCATCCATCTACCACCCATCCATCCACCATCCATTTACCATCCATCCATCCACTCATCTAACATCCATCTATCTACTTACCCATCCATCTACCAACCATCTACCCATCATCCATCTATCACCCATCCATTCACCATCCATCCACCATCCATCCATCCATCCACTCATCTATCCATCCATCCATCCATCCATCCATCCATCCACTCATCTATCCATCCATCTACCTACCTACTCACCCACCCACCCACCCACCCACTGACTCATCCATCCATCTACCCACTCAGTCATTCATCTACTTGTCTATCCACCCATCTACTATCCACTCATCTATCCACCATCCATCCATTCATCCATGCACCCATTCATTCACCCACCCATCTACTATCCATCCATCCAACCATCCATCCACCCACCTACCATCCATCCACTCATCCACCCATCATCCACCATCTATCATTCATCCAGGACAGCGGAAAGGTTCGCAGGGGTGGCCACCAGAGCAGGTGCATATCAGTGAGCAGCCCAAAGCTGCTAGTGGTGGGAGGAATGGGTCCCAGCCTGGGCCACACTGGCTGGAGTGCATGTCTATGTGGTTTGCCTCTTTTGTCCACTGACCATTGACCGTGCTGTTTCAGGCTGGTCCCCAAGAGCAGGCCTTGAAACATCATGGAGTGCAGGGCATGCTGGTTCAGGAGCTCAGATCTGTCCATTCCCTGCCCCCACCCCACCTCACTGTGGCCTCCAATTCAGATCCAGGATGCAGTCTGCTCAGGACCAGAGCTCCCAGCACCAGATGGCACCACAGGTGGGCCCTGGGCATTTCTGGCACTGGCTGAGTCAGCTCCCTGGTCTGTGGATAGTGACTACTGGGACATGGGAAGGGCTGAGCTCAGGGCTTCTCTACACGTGTGCACAGACACACATGCAAAGCTTTCTTTAAAAATATATGTTTATTGATTTCAGAGAGGAAAGGGAGAGGGAGAGAGGAATAGAGACATCAACGATGAGGGCAAATCATTGATTGGCTGCCTCCTGCACTCTCCTTACAGGGGATCCAGCCTTTAACCTGAGCATGTGCCCTGATGGGGGATCGAACCATGACCTCCTGGTTCACAGGTTGACGCTAAACCATTGTGTCATGCTGGCCAGGTGTGCAAAGCTTTCTTTCTTTCTTTAAAAAAAATAATAAATCTTTCTTATTCAGATTTTTACATGTGTTCTTCTTTTTCCCTCCTCCATAGTTCCCCTCCACCTAATTCCCCACCCCACCCCATGCCCTTACCCCCCGCCACTGTCTTCATCCAGTGTAAGATTTTTATCCAATCTCTTCCTGCACCCTCAGGTCCCCTTCCCCCTGAGAACTGTCAGTCCACTTCCTTTCTATGACCCTGATTCTATTATATCCACCAGTCCATTCTGTTCTTCAGGTTTTTTATTCACTTGATTTTTAGATTCACTTGTTGGTAGATATGTATTTGATGTCTTTTTGTTGTTCATAGTTTTTACCTTTACCTTTTTCTTCTTCTTCCTCTTCTTAAAAAATACCCTTCAGCATTTCATGTAATCCTGGTTTGGTGGTGATGACCTCCTTTAGCTTTTTCTTGTCTGTGAAGCTCTTTATCTGACCTTCAATTCTGAATAATAGCTTTGCTGGGTAGAGTAGTCTTGGTTGTAGGTTCTTGCTGTTGATCACTTTGAATATTTCTTGCCACTCCCTTCTGGCCTGCATAGTTTCTGTTGAGAAATCAGCTGACAGTCATATGGGTACTCCCTTGTAGGTAACTAACTGTTTTTCTCTTGCTACTTTCAAGATTCTCTCTTTGTCTTTTGCCCTAGGCATTTTAATTATGCTATGTCTTGGTGTGGTCCTCTTTGGATTCCTCTTATTTGGGGTTCTGTGTGCTTCCTGAACTTGTAAGTCTATTTCTTTCATCAGGTAGGGAAAGTTTTCTGTCATTATTTCTTCCAATTGGCCTTCAATATCCTGCTCTCTCTCTTTTTCTGGTACCCCAAAAATCTGGATATTGGTACACTTAAAGCCAGCCCAGAGGCTCCTTACACTATCCTCACACTTTTGAATTCTTCCTTCTTTCTGCCTCTCTGGTTGAGTGTTTTTTGCTTCCTCATATTCCAGATCTTTGGTTTGACTCTTGGGGTATATTGATCTATAGTTGAGTTTCTGTATATTCTTTTAAAAAATATATATATATTTTATTTATTTTTTACAGAGAGGAAGAGAGAGGGATAGAGAGTTAGGAACATCAATGAGAGAGAATCATTGATCAGCTGCCTCTTGCACATCCCCCACTGGGGATGTGCCCACAACCCAGGTACATGCCCTTGACCAGAATTGAACCTGGAACCTCTCAGTCCACAGGCCGATGCTTTATCCATTGATCCAAACTGGTTTTGGCAAGTTTCTGTATATTCTTTATTTCAGACAGTGTATGTTTAATTTCTGACTGGTCCTTTTTTTTTTTTTTTTTTTTGTCATTCTCATTAAGGTCCTTGAAGGTCTCACTAAATTTCTTAGAGGTCTCATCAAGTTTCTCAGCAGTTTTTAGAAGATTCTTGAGTAACCTTATAAATGTGATTCTGAACTCTGTGATTACTTTCCCTCATCTCGCCCATTCATGACATGCTTCTGTGTCTCCTCATTTTGGCTGCCTCCCTGTGTTGATGGAGTGGCTTTGTGTGGTAGGTGACCTATAGGGGCCAGTAGCTCAGCTTCCCCAGTCACCCAAGGTGGTTGCTCTTGGTGCACCCCTTTGTGGGCTGAGTGCAAAGTCTTGGTGTAGTTAAGCTTTGATTGCTGTTGGTACACTGGGAGGAATTGACCTCCAGGCCAATTGGCTGTGAGGACCCGCTGTGTCTATAATGGAAGAACTGCTGTGCTGGAGACATGCTTATGGTGCAGGCCTGGTTTCAGTGGGGCTTTGGTGCTCCTGAGTCTGCCTCCCGAATGTGTCACTTATGGATGTGAGGAGTTGAAATCTGGTGTCTCACACTGACCACTAGGTACACTGGCTTCTGGATCTCCAATGGGCTGCAGTTCAGCTACTGCCTGAGGCCACCCTGCAGGAGCTACAGCAAGAACCACAGTGCTCTCCTCCCTGCTTGGAGCTTGGAGGCTTTGGAGCTATCTGCACCAGGTTGCAAGTCTGCTAGGTTAAACTGCAATAGAGAAGGCCTTTCATATGCAAAAGCCGCTGCTTGAGCGTGGGTGTGTTTGTAGATTGTGCGGGGTGGAGTCTCAGGGTGTCACTAGGCTAGGGCATGGCAAACAGCAATGGCTGCCAGTCAGCCCTCTCTGCCCCTCCGACTGCGTCCCCGTGTCTCATGCCCCAGCACAGCGAACAATTATTCTTGTGTGCAGCTCTGCAAGCAAGCCACCCTCACTTTCCTACCTGATGGCAGACAGAAACTGGATTTCAGAGAGATTGGGAGCTTGTCTCCCTCTGGGTTGAAGAAAGCAATGCCCTCTGCCAGCCAGGATTCGGTGCCAGCCCATAACGCTCGGGCACCACCCCCACCTCAGTTTTTCTTTGCTTGTGCCCTGAATGCTCCCCTCTCTTTCCGTCCAGTTGTAGAACTTTCACTCAGCCAGCTATCCTGTGGTTCTGGGCGATAGACGTTTTATCTTTTAGTTGTAGTTTTGAAATTGTTATGCATGGCAGCAGTTTAGATGTTTACCTACACCACCATCTTGGATCTCCCTCCAGAGCTTTCTTAATAGCAAAAGACATGGGTCTGCATCAATAGGGCAGTAAGAATAGCCAAAGTGGTGCAGTGGTTACTGTAGCGATTTCCCACTGCTGCTGCTGCAACAAATTACCACATTGTATCATTTCAAACCGCAGGCTTCTCCTGTCTTGCTGTGCAGGGCAGAGGGCCCGCCTGGTGTGGCTGGGTCCTCTGCACAGGGTCACACTCTGAAGTCAGGTGCCGTCAGTGAGCGCTTGTGGGAGGCTGTGGAACAGCCTAGCTGGCTCTTCTCTCTGTGCTCCAGTTGCTGGAGGCTGGAGGCCTGAGGCCCGTCCTTGCTGCCTGTGGCCTGGATTGTCCCCAGCTTCTCGGGCTCAGGCCCCTTTCGGCACCTTCACAGCCACGGCGGCACCTCCAGTCTCTCCGACTTGCCCTCCAGCTCCAGGGAGGCCAGAGAAATGTCTCTGCTTTTAACTGTTGCTGTGACTTCTAGTCCCACCTAGCAATACAGGACACCCTTCTTACCCCCATGCTGTGGCCTCACTCACTACCACACCCTCTGCCCTGTCACATCACACACTCGTGTCCCAGGCTCCGGGGGTTGGGGGTGGACATCCACCTCCACGGACAGGAAGCCACCTCCCGAGGCGGCGGCTCTGCGGGTCTCCGGACGCTGAGGCGGGCCGGCTCGCACGGCTGTGCCCCTCTCGGGACAGGACGCCCTCCTGGCTGCCTCCGGCGAGCCTGGGTGGCGGGAGGAACATGACGGTTCCTGGCACCAGCTGCGCCCCTCTTTTGTGTGTGCTACTCACTTGAAAAATAATATTTAAAAAATAAATATATTTTATTGATTTTTCTTACAGAGAGGAAGGGAGAGAGATAGAGAGCTAGAAACGTCGATGAGAGAGAAACATCGACCAGCTGATGCGCCCACAACCAATGTATATGCCCCTGACCGGAATTGAACCCGGGACCTTTCAGTCCGCAGACCAACGCTCTACCGCTGAGCCAAACCGGTTTCGGCTAAAATAACATATTTTTAAAACACAAAATATGAAAAGTCAAGATTGAAAATCAAGTGTGGGTCAGGGGCACATGCACGGCCGTGGTGACTAGGAAGCTGGGCTCCGGGCAGTAACGGCGGGACAGCCACTGGCTTCGAGGAACCGGAGCTGAGCCCGGGCGAAGGGCTGGACGCTGGCTCTCAGGCGGGCGGAGGTGAGGGCAGGCACCCCGTCAGCCCCACCCCCTCTGCCTGGAGGTGGCCGGGGAGCCCTGTCCAGTGTGGGGTGTGGGGTGAGGGGACGAAGAGTAGGGGTGAGGGGGGAGGGTGCTGGTTGGGGAAGCAGCAGGACAGGACCCTTGAGGTGACTCTTCCGAGGTGACCCAGAGACAGTTACTGCGCGGCCAGAGAGCATCCGCCCCTCGGCTCTTTGGTGCTCTGAGTGGCTGAGGCCTGGGTCCTCGGCCTCAGGAAAGGTCAGGCCCCAGGGGACCTTCGCCATCTATTTCCCACCTTCTCCCCCTGACACTGGATCCCACACTGGCAAGGGGTTGGGGCACAGACCGTGCAGGGACGCTGCCCCCTTTGCCCCTCCCCATCTGTAAACTGAGGACAATGCGGGGTGTCTCCAGGGTGCTGGGAGGCTGTGAACCCCTGGGTGCACCAGCTCCCAGGCTCACCCCGGCTCCTGAGAGCCAGGCCGCAGCTGCTGCTCGCTCGAGGGGAGGGGCTGGGCGGAGCCTCCCCCCACCCCCTTCTCGTGCCACTGCCTCCTGGCCCAGCAGGTGCACAGGTGTCTGGGGTGCTGACCAGCTCGGAGTGGCAGAGTGGCCGAGGGGACGTGTGGCGGTCCCAGGGATAGTCAGGTGTGAGGACCGTGTGGTGTGAGGGGTGCCCAGCCTGCTCCACCCGCCGGGATGGGGCCCCTGCTCTGCGGCCCGGCTCGGGGCCTGCTGGCACCACTGCCGGGCGGCTCTCAGGCCGAGGAGCGTCACCGTCGCGCGGAGATGGATGACGGGGCTGCTCCGAGGAGCCCGAGTGCCGGCGGGAGAAGCAATTAGGTGATTAAGGGCAATCTGGGCCCAAGAGAGGCCCGATGTGGACAAACAGCCAGCAGTCTGGCTGCCGAGCTGGCCCCAGAGGCCTGTTGTGCCCGCCCCTGCCCTCATGCCCCGTGAGCCGCGTGGTCCCGCCGGGCCCTGGTCTGGCCCCCTGTCAGCACTGCTCCGCCGCACGGGTCCCTGGGAAGCATGGCCTCAGCCGTGTCTCCCCGATGCCCTGCGCCCACCTCTCGAGTGCCCAGGGCCACGGCTCACCACGCCCGCACAGCAGGGCTGTGCCCCGGGGCTCCGGGAAGGCTGTCGTGGGGATCTCCACCCGCTGGGGCTCCCGGGGCACAAGGCCAAGGCTGCCCCTCGCGCCCTCCTCCAGCGGTCCCCCGGGATGGCAGTCCCGGCTGGTCTGTGCGGGGTCTCTGCCGCCTCTGAGGGGGAGGCTTCAGCTCTGACTGGTCCTCTGCTAGGACCCGGGACGGAGCCCCGACTGCACAGGCGGGAGAGGCGTTTGTTATGGGAGCAGCTGAATGTTAGAAACCTATTTTAATTCTGTGCCTACCAATGGCTTTGTGAGCGTACACGCAGGGGAAGGAGGGTCGCCGCATGCATGGATGTGGCACGTGAGTGTGTGCACGTGTGTGTGTGTGTGTGTGTGTGTGTGCGCGCGTGCGAGCGTGTGCGCGCGCGCAGGCTTCAGTCAGGACCTGCTGTGTCTGACAGCAGGCTGCAGTGACAGGTGCGGGCAGGACACGGGCCCACCTGCGGGTGGGACAGTGGGGGCGGCACTCTGTACCACACACTCTTCCATGTTACTTAAAATTTCCACGTGAGAGTGAATCGCTTTTGTAATACAAGGAAAGCATTTTGCATCTTGAAAGATAATGTGCACACAGCAAGCGGTAGGCCCCGGGTTGGGGGCCAGACCTAGGGCCCCCTGCAGCCTGGCCCGGCTTCAGCTCCCACTCTGCTCTGCTCCCTGGTTCCAATCCCTCCCTCCCCCCCAGGCTGAGCCCACACTCCTAATGAGGAAAGAGCAGGTGAGGTGTGGGCCTTGGGCACTTAGTAGGGCGGCACCACCGAGAAACTCAGCGTCAAGCTGAGCAGCAAGATGATGGAGCAGCAAGATGACGGAGGACGCCGCCCTTGAAGCCCGCCTGGCGGGAGGCCCCAGTGCAGGCCCCGGGCGAAGGCGTCCCCTGCAGCCTGCTCGCAGGAGCGGCCACGGGTTCGGTGGTGTTCCTCTGGCTGCAAGTCATGGCAGCCGACGTGGCCGGTGACACTGCTTTGGCGGAGAGTGCTGAGCCGGGCAAGTGGCCCCAGCTCTGAAGATGGCCATTCCGGGGACCCCACCGGAGTCTGGGTTGCCCCTCAGCTGTAAAGCAGAGCAGCGAGCCAGGGCCCAGGCCCGTGTCCTGAGCACAGGTTCGGTCCAGCTCCAGGTAGGCCGGGGCTGCCTCCCCGCCCGGCGAGAACGGGGAGGAGGTGGCCAGCCGCCACTGCTCCTCAGGGCTTTGTGTCTGTGATTCCCAGGCTGTGCAGTCTGCGGTAGGAGTGACTGTTTGCGGAAGCCCTCACACACAGCCGCTGGGTTTGATGCTCTCATTTCTCCCCACGCCGGCCCCTGAAGACAGCCCCGGGTCTCCGGGCCCGGAGCGAGAACCCTGCCTGGGAGGTGGGGGGACTCTGGCTGGCTCCAGGGCTTGGCTCAGCGGTCCCAGGCCCGGCCACGGAAGGACAGCCTCGGCTGCGGGGGGAGGCCTGGCCCGAGGAGGGGCGGCACGGACTGAGCGGGGTGTGCTGCGGGCTGGGAGCTGGCTCTGGTCTGGGCTGGGCTGAGGGCTCCCACTGTGTCCCTTCACCTCAAAGGGACAAGGTGGGACTGGAGAGGCCTGGGCGGTCAGGGGGGTGGTGCCAGGCACCCAAAGGTCTGCCGATGGCCTCCTGAGCTGGGCCGCAGGCTGAGGACTGGCCACCTCTTGGAGCTGAGGAATGAGGACCACTGGGTGGGAGGCCAGGGCAGGCTGGGTGTGTGCGTGCACATGTGTGTGTTGTGTGCAGGTATGTGCACAGGCATGTGCATGTGCACGTGTGCCAGCAGGCCCTCCCCATGTGGAGCACAGCGCCTGCCCCGGCTCCTGCCTCTGCCACTCCTCACTCCCTGTCTGGCCCTGGCTGCCCCTGCCGCCGTCCCCTCTGCGAAGCAGCCTCATTTCTCTCGTAAGTTCAGCCTGGACATGGTTTCCATGGTATCCGATAAGAATTGGAATTCAAATCATAATTGTGGGGGACATAGGAGGAGGGAGGGAGTGGGGGTTGGAGGCAAGGCCGGGAGGGAGCGCAGGGGACCGGGGTGGGGTGGGGGTTCCCCAGCCCAGGCCCCTGCCTAAGCCGGTGGCTGTTTTTCTTTTATTCCTCAGTGTGTTCCATGCGTCAGAGCTCTCGCCCTCCTTCGTTAGCAATGGTGATGAGCGGAGGTGCCCTCTCCGGTCCACTTGCTGGAATAGAGGTTCCAGCGGAGAAGACCTGTGGGGTGTGAGGAGTGCCTGGGACGTGCCCTCATAAGACAGGGCGCTGAGCTGTGGCTAGGGTTCAGGACTGCCTGCGCGTTCCCCAGATTCTCTCTCGATGACCAGCCTGAAGCTCCGTTAGGACTGCATTCCTTCGGATGTTTTATAAAATGTCAGTGCCTCTGCTGGAGCTCACAGTGAGTGATGGGAGTCCGTGCCTCCCTGCTGGCCTCAAAAGCACAGAGGGTGGGGCACTTGGAGCCTCATGCCTCATCCCTTACCAATCAGAACGCCTGGCAGGTGAGTAAGTGCATGATGGATGGGCAGCGGTTCCGGTGCTCAGTGGGCCTGGGCGCTGCAGCATCCTTCACTGCGGGAGCAGGTTCCCAGGCCACCAGAGCGTCTGCTCACACGGGGGAGGGGAGGGGCTGGGGGAGGCTGGGATGCCAGTCGGGGTCAGTACTGCTGTGCTGTCCTGGCTGCCAGGGCCCCAAGGGGAGTGGACAGAGGGCTCTCTGCAGGCTGAGAAGACACTTCTGGGGCCTCAGGGACCCTGCTGTCGTGAGACTCAGGCAGAGCAGAGGTAGCAGGAAAAGGGAGAGTGTGGGGGTGCCCCAATTCAGAAGGCACCTCCTGTGGGTAGGTGTTCAAACTGTCTGCTGGCAGGAGGTAGCAGACAGTGGTGGCTTTTTTTTTTTTTTTAAATAAGTATATTTTATTGATTTTTTACAGAGAGGATGGGAGAAAGATAGAGAGCTAGAAATGTTGATGAGAGAGAAAAATCGACCAGCTGCCTCCTGCACACCCCCCACCGGGGATGTGCCCGCAACCAATGTACATGCCCTTGACCGGAATCGAGCCTGGGACCTTTCAGTCCACAGACCGACGCTCTACCACTGAGCCAAACCGGCTTCGGCCAGTGGAGGCTTTTTGAGAGGACAGGGTTAGTGCCCCTACCCTGTTCCCAGGCCCCTCAACTGCTGACCCACCCCTAGCTTTGCCCCCTCAATTCCCTCAGTTGGTGTGTGGAGACCAGAGTCAGATGTCAGAGAACCCCACACCCCTTCCTCTGTTCTCTGCCTAGAGCACAGACCAGGAAATTGAGGCTCAGGAGGGGTTAGTGTGGGTTCAGGGCTCCCTGACACCAGGCTGTGAGGGGCCCCATGACCCACAGGGGGCGCTCCTGCACAAGCCCCTCTTCCTCCACGGCTTCCTGAAGCTCTGGAGGGTGGATGGGACCTGAACTGGGGGATCTTGGCCCCCACCCCCCAGCTTCTCGGAGACATGACCAAAGCCCACATGTGTTGGTTAAAGGGCCCCAGTGGGGAGGGGATGTCTGCTGTGCTAGCAAATATTTGTTGAATGAGTGCATGAATGAATGAGGGCATTAATGAATGAGTGGGTGGATCAGTGAGTGAGTGAATAGATGAGTGAGTGAATAGATAAGTGAGGAGATGGATGAGTGAGTGGATAAGTGAGGAGATGGATGAGTGAGTGAACAAATGAGTGAATGGATGAGTGAGTGGATGAATGAGTAGATGAATGAATGAGTTAATGGATAAGTGAGGAGTTGGGTTAGTGAGTGAATGAATGAGTGGATGGATGAATGAGTGAGTGGATGGTTGAGTGAGTGGATTGAGTGAGTGGATGACTGAGTGGATGAGTGAATGAATGGATGAGTGAGTGGATGGATGAGTGAGTGGATGATGAGTGAGTGGATGAGTGAGTGGATGGATGAGTGAATGAATGGATGAGTGAATGAGTGGATAGATGAGTGAGTGGATGAATGAGTGAATGGATGAATGAGTGAGTGAGTGGATGGATGATTGAGTGAGTGGATGGATGATTGAGTAGATGAGTGAGTGGATGGATGAGTGAGTGGATGAATGAGTGAGTGAGTGGATGGATGATTGAGTGGATGGATGAGTGAGTGGATGAGTGAGTGAATGGATGAGAGTGGATGAGTGAGTGAATGGATGAGTGAGTGTATGAGTGAGTGGATGAGTGAGTGGATGAATGTGTGAGTGGATGGATAATTGAGTGGATGGATAATTGAGTGGATGAATGGATGGATGAGTGAGTGGATAAGTGAGTGGATGATTGAGTGGATGAGTGAGTGGATGAGTGAATGGATGAATGAGTGAGTGAGTGAATGGATGGATGAGTGAGTGGCTGGATGAGTGAATGGATGAGTGAATGGATGGATGAGTGAGTAGATGGATGTGAGAATGAGTTAATGGATGAGTGAATGGAGTGGATGGATGAGTGAGTGGATGAGTGAGTGAGTAGATGATTGAGTGGATGAGTGAGTGGATGGATGAGTGAATGGATGAGTGAATGGATGGATGAGTGAGTGGATGGATGAGTGAATAGGTGAGTGAGTGGATGGATGAGTGAGTGGATGGACGAGTGAACAGATGGATGCACATAGGCCCACAGCAGTGGAGCCAGTCAGGGGGCCACCATTTCCTTTATTGAGAAACTCAGGATTCTGTTGATGGCTATACATTGAGGTGGGGTGTGAAGTGACATTATTATTGACCAGTCACTGGGGACACTGGACTCCAAGGCTGGACCTGCCAACACATGGAGCCCCGGAGTGACAACATGATGAGGCCAGCAGCTGACGTGGCACCAGGATGGCTGGGCAGGTGGCAGACAGGGCCCAGGATAACACTAGGAAGGCGGCTCTGAGTGGTTGTGTCCAGGTCTGGGTGGTGGGGTCTCCATCTTGTGTCTGCTCTGCCTCCCCTCAGAGATGTCTGTCCATTCTGGGCAGGGTCCTCCGGGACAGCCACCTGCAGCCTGACGGGACCCGCTGTGGGCCTGCTCCCTGTGTGCAGGGCTCCAGGCCGGCCACACTGACGGTCGAAGGGCCGGGCTGGTGTGGCCCGCTCACAGTGTGAGCCTGAGTCCGGGGACTCTGGGCAGGACGAGCCCTGAGTCCTGAGTCCACGCTGCCCCTGCGAACTGCCTGCTGTCTCCCACGCCCGGGAGGCTCCTAGGAAAAGGTCTGTGTCTTGCGCTCTGCCCTCTGCACCGGAGGCCTGGCTGCCGGGGCAGCCCCGGGGGGGTCGGACCTGCTCGGGGCTGGGCTGGCGCGTCTTTGGAGACTGGCTCCTGCAGAGCCAGGAGGCGCCTGCTTCTCTGGTGCCGGCTGGGCCGGGGCCTGCAGCTGGTGACAAACAGTCTGGTCCTCCTGGCTGCCGGCCCTCATCGCCCCTCCTACCTGCGGCTGCCAGGGCCCCAGTCCCGCTGCCCGGGCTGGGCTGCCGGCCACCTGGCAGCGGGTGAGAGCATGTCCCTGGCCTGGGTCTCCTCCACCCCCATGAAGGGTCCCTGCAGAGCCTCACTGCACCTTGGTGGGGGGAGGAGGCGGAGTGGCCGCAGTGCAGGCTGACCTGTCCTTGGGCACTTCCGAGCTTCCTGGGAACTGCCTGGGCGGGCGGCCCGTCTGCCCTCGCTCCTGCTCGGAGCTGGACTGGCAGTGGAGGGAGGAGGGTCAGTCCTCTCTTCACTCACCAGGCAGTCCTGCCGCTGGCTCCTCCCATGCTCACCTTGGGGTCCTGGCCTCCCAGGGCCAGTCAGGCAGCTCCAGCCCCACCCCACCCCAGGCCGCCCCTCTCTCCTCCAAACCCGTCAGTCTGGGGCAGCCTGCCTTCAACGTGGGCTCTCCTCAGTGAGGCTCTTTTGGGGTCTGGGGAAAACAAGGCCAGGTGGGAGGCTGGGAGGGAGGGGGAGGGGAGAGAAGCAGAAGGAAGAGCCTCTGGGTATGAGGCCCAGTGCAGGCCCCGCCCCCAACCCCCGCTGCTGCCAATCCAGGCAGCCAGCATAGAGGTGGGGGCCAATCGGCAGGCCAGCCCCCTCCCAGCCCCCTCCCTGCCTCCTCCCAGCCCCCTCCCTGTCCCTCCTAGCCCCCTTCCTGCCTCCTCCCAGCTCCCTCCCTGTCCCTCCCTGCCCCCTCCCTGCCCCCTCCCTGCCCCCTCCCTGCCCCCTCCCTGCCCCCTCCCTGCCTCCTCCCTGCCCCACCCCCCCCCCCCCCCCCCCCCCGGCACTGCGTCACGGGTCACCGGTCACCGCCCTCCCAGCCCCCTCCCAGCCCCCTCCCAGCCCCCTCCCTGCCCCCTCCCTGCCCCCCCTGGCACTGCGTCACCGGTCACCGCCCTCCCAGCCCTAGAAGAGCCTCTCCCTGGTGAGGTTGCTGGAGAAGGTGAGGTTGCTGGACACACTGTTGGTCTTCCTGGAGAGGGCGGGCCTGGCGCTCCTGCGCGCCCACAGGGGGCAGAGGCAGGCCAGCGTGGCCAGGAAGGTCTGGCGGAAGCGGGCGGAGACCAGGTTGTACAGCACGGGGTTGGCGGCCGAGCTGACGTAGAAGAGGGCGTTGGTCAGCATGTAGAAGTAGTGGTAGAAGTCGTAGAGGAACCTGCGGGGAGGGCCGCTCAGACCGCCTGACAGCCGCCAGCACACGGGGCTGGGACAGTGATGTTTGATGTGAGGATGTTTCTAACAGTTCCTGAGAAGTTCAAGTTCTGGCTGCAGTCCCCGGCACGTGTCAGCAGCAGGCTGTGACTGCTCGGCTTGCCGCTCCCGCCCCCCAGTGGCCGGCCCCCACCCCCCACAGTGACCCCCCCCCCGCCCCGCAGTGGCCCCCCCCTACCCCCCTGTGCAGGCCCCGGGCCCCGGGCTGCAGGGCTCAGTGGTGCTGACTCCAGCCCAGCAGCTGGGCAGCTGTGCCCTCACCCTTACTTGTTTGCGTCCGATCACAGGGACCTCCCCCTCACAGACGCTCACATCAGCACCAGGCACCCCTGACTTTCAGAAACCCTTTACTCGGGCTCTAACCTCTCCATCCCGGGCTCCCTTCCGGGAAGCACTGGGCGCAGAAGAGCTGGCCTGGGCTGGTTGGAGGGCGCCGAAGTGTCAGCGTATGGGGGTGGGCTCAGTCCCTGGCCCTCCTGAGCTCTGCGACCCTCTAGCCCGGCTCAGCTCGCACTCCCTGCGGCCCTCTCCCGCCAAGTCCGCTGCCGGCACTGTCCCTCCCCGTCTGGTCACACCGCGCCCGAGGGCCCTGCGCACCGCCTGCCGGTCCTCCCAGCGCCCACGCCCGCCAGCCTCGTACTCACGGGGTCCACTGCTCGTCGGAAACGTAGCAGAACATGAGGCGCCGCACGTGGTAGGGCAGCCAGCAGACCACGAAGGCGATGACCACGGCGCCTGAGACAGAGAGAACCGGCCTCGGGTGAGGGGCCAGGGCTGGTGTGTGGACCAGAAGGCTCAGCGCCGGGGAGACCTCCACGCAGCCCGGGAGGCGCACAGGTTCAGTGTCACCCCAAATCCCAGCAGCGCTGGTCGCAGAAGTAGAAGTCACCCTGAAACTGCTGTGGAATCCCAAAGCACCCTGAGTAGCCCGAGAGAACAAAGCTGGACTCGACTTCCTGGTTTCAAAACGTACCGAAAAGCTACAGGAAGCAAACCAAGGGCCCTGGCAGGACAGACAGCGAAGGGATGCACCCAAGAGCCGGGAAGGAAGCTCACGCCGGAAGGAAGGTGCCGGTGAGCAGGCGTCCAGACCACCGAGGCCAAAGGGCAGCCTTTGCCGCACCCGGAAGGAAGGAGCCCGGCCTTCCCTCACAACCACACCGAATGTACAGATCAAACACAGCTCCAAAAGGGCCAGGGACCTAATGTGAGAGCTGAGCGCCTAAAGCTCTCAGGAGAAAACAGACAGGAGCGGTGCCACAGCGTGACTTCTTGGATATGTCGCTGACGACACAGGCAAGGAAGGAAAAACAGATAATTCATACGTCAAAGCAAACGGTATCCAGGACACAGTCCAGGGAAAGACAACGCAGAATGGAGGAACATGTTCGCAAACTATGCGTCTCTGACCAGGTTAATATAGAGAACTTCTAACGAAGACGGCCTGGCTGGGTGGAGTGCGACTCCTAGTCAGGGCTCTTACCCAGGGCGTGTGCCTAATCCTCGGTCAGCACATGGAGGCAACCAGCCCAGGTTCCTCCCTCCCTGCCTCCCTCCCTCCCTCCCTCCCTCCCTCTCTCCCTTTCTAAAATCAATAAAAAACATATCACGGGTGGGGAGTTAAAATGTATAGGGTGTCCCCAAAAAAGTAGATGTACACTTTGAATAATTATAAAGGCAGTGTTTATTAAAATACCAGAGGCTCAGTGCACTGGGGGTGGGGGAGTCCCTGGGCCGGCCTGCGCACTTTTGCCATCTGGGAGCCCTCGGGGACATCCTTAGTCGTCAACCCAGCTTCTGGCTGAGTGGCGCTCCCGCTGTGGGGGCGCACTGACCCCGGGGGGGAGTGTGTGGGGGAAGCTCCTGCATGGAGTGTCTGTCCCCTGGTGGTCAGCGTGCGTTATAGTGACCAGTTGTTCCACTGTTCAGTTGATTTGCCTATTACCCTTTTATTATATAGAATATTTACTGTCATGTACTTAAAACAGAATTTAATAATATGCAAATAATATGTTTATTCTGCTCTAACTCTTTTTTTAAATATATTTTATTGATTTTTTATAGAGAGGAAGGGAGAGAGATAGAGAGCCAGAAACGTTGATGAGAGAGAAACATCGACTAGCCGCCTCTTGCAACACCCCCCCACTGGGGATGTGCCCGCAACCAACGTACACGCCCTTGACTGGAATCGAACCCGGGACCTTTCAGTCCGCAGGCCGACACTCTACCTCTGAGCCAAACCGGTTTCGGCTGCTCTAACTCTTTACTAGGCATCTTAGCAAGCAAAATAAAGGGCATAATAAAAATTTGAGAGGTCATAATAAATACACAAAAGAAATACAGTAGATCAAATGTTGGCTAGCAATGGGAGGACCCCTTTGTGAGTGTATGCGTGTCTAACTACTATGCTTGCACCTGAAACTGACACAAAATAGTAATAAATGTAAACTGTAATTAAAAAATATGCAAACAGATAAAAATATTTTATTAGGAGATCAAAATAAAATATTAGTATCTTAAAAAGTCAAATAATAAAATAAAATACATTTCATTTTCAAAATTGAGACACCATTTTTTGGGGGGCCCCTGTGTATATGTGAATGGCAACGAAGGACTGGCATAGACTTTTACCAAAGATGCTAACCCATGACCAATGAGCACAGGAAAAGATGCTCAACACCACTCCCCTCAGGGAAACGAAAATCAGAACTTTGAGATGCCACCTCATGCCCATTAGAATGGCTGCTACAAAAAAAAAACACACACAGAACAAACAACCAAAAAATCCACCTCTGGCTCTCTGTCCAGTGCTGTGGGAAACAGTGTGGCTGTTCTTACAAACATTAGAACAGAACGACCTCCAGCAATTCCTCCGCGGACCCACGCTCCCTAGTGGACCTTGAGGGCCTTATGCTCAGGGACAGAGGCCAGCCACCAAGCACTCGACTCCAATTCCACTCTCAGCACCAGCCAGCTGGCTCGCCAGGCCCCCACCGCAGGGCCTTTGCACAGCTGTGCCCTCCGTCTGCAGCTCGGTTGCCAAGATCAGTTTCTGGGCAGCCGATCAATGAGTCTCTCTCCTCATTGATGTTTCTCTCTCTCCCTCTCCCTTCCTCTCTGACAAAAACAAACAAACAAACAAACAAAACAAAACAACAACAACAACACCAGCTCCTGGTCCTGCTGATCTCAGCTGGGTGTCTCTCCTCAGCTCCGGCTGCCAGGTCATGGTTTTTCTTCTTCACGCTCATCCCTGTCTGAACGTGTGAAGTGTGTGTTTGCTTCCTCTAGTTCAGCCTGTGCTCCCACCGGAATGTAGGGGTGACCCTGCCACTGCTGCCTGGATCTGTGATGTGCTGATGGGTGCATGGACAAATGGAAGAGTGCATGAATGGGTGTGAGTGGCTGAGGCGTGAACGGGTGTGAGTGGCTGAGGCGTGAACGGGTGTGAGTGGCTGAGGCGTGAACGGGTGTGAGTGGCTGAGGCGTGAACGGGTGGGTGAGTGGCTGAGGCATGAACAGGTGTGAGTGGCTGAGGCGTGAACGGGCGGGTGAGTGGCTGAGGCGTGAACGGGCGGGTGGGTGGCTGAGGCGTGAACGGGCGGGTGGGTGGCTGAGGCGTGAACGGGCGAGGGGGTGGCTGAGGCGTGAACGGGCGAGTGGGTGGCTGAGGCGTGAACGGGTGGGTGAGTGGCTGTGGCGTGAACGGGCGAGTGAGTGGCTGTGGCGTGAACGGGCGGGTGGGTGGCTGAGGCGTGAACGGGTGGGTGAGTGGCTGTGGCGTGAACGGGCGAGTGAGTGGCTGAGGCATGAACGGGCGAGTGAGTGTCTGAGGCGTGAACGGGTGAGTGAGTGGCTGAGGCGTGAACGGGCTGGTGAGTGGCTGAGGCGTGAACGGGTGTGAGTGGCTGAGGCGTGAACGGGCGGGTGAGTGGCTGAGGCGTGAACGGGCGGGTGGGTGGCTGAGGCGTGAACGGGCGGGTGGGTGGCTGAGGCGTGAATGGGCTGGTGAGTGGCTGAGGTGTGAACGGGTGAGTGGCTGAGGCGTGAACGGGTGAGTGGCTGAGGCGTGAACGGGTGGGTGAGTGGCTGAGGCGTGAACGGGTGAGTGGCTGAGGCGTGAACGGGTGAGTGGCTGAGGCGTGAACGGGTGAGTGAGTGGCTGAGGTGTGAACGGGTGAGTGAGTGGCTGAGGTGTGAACGGGTGGGTGAGTGGCTGAGGCGTGAACGGGTGAGTGGCTGAGGCGTGAACGGGTGGGTGAGTGGCTGAGGCGTGAACGGGTGAGTGGCTGAGGCGTGAACGGGTGAGTGGCTGAGGCGTGAACGGGTGAGTGGCTGAGGTGTGAACGGGTGAGTGGCTGAGGCGTGAACGGGCGGGTGAGTGGCTGAGGCGTGAACGGGCGGGTGAGTGGCTGAGGCGTGAACGGGTGAGTGAGTGGCTGAGGTGTGAACGGGTGAGTGAGTGGCTGAGGTGTGAACGGGTGGGTGGCTGAGGCGTGAACGGGTGAGTGGGTGGTAGATGGCGGATGAGTGAATGAGTGCAGTGGAGAGCAGCGCCGGCCTGGTGAGCCGGCACCCACAGGTCTTTAATCACTGCCTTGCCTGGGGGTGAAGCACTCACTGCTTTGCTGGTCTCGCCCCCCCCTCCCCCAGAAGGCCCAGGGGTTACATACGTAAAACCAGGACTCCGTGGCGCAGAGCCTGGACCCGGCCGGGCTCCACGGACACGCTAAACGAGCTGTGCTTTTCCCCAGCCGTGCACACGTGGCCCTGCTCAGCCGCCTGGCGCACCATGACCGTCAGCTTGTTGGCGATGATGGTGTTGAGGATGGAGATGGCCACCATGGGGAACACGAAGGACATGAAGGTGTTGATCTGCGGAGAGAGGAGAGCCGTCGGCCCTGCTGGCTCGGGTGCTTGGTCTGTTGGGGTGACTGGCAGACGAGGCCGCCATCCCCAGCCTGGAGCGGCCTGCTCCCTGCCCGGGGCCCACAGGAGGTTGCCCGCTGCTCAGGGGCTGGGCCGGGCCCAGAAAACAAACGATTCCCTGGTTCCCCGTGAGTCACCACAGAAGCGTCTAATTTAAAGAGAGTGTATCCAACACAGATTTTAAACGTCAAAACATTTAAGATACAGCCCCTCCCTGAGTGCAGGAGCATAAATAGCTACTTCTGGGGGCAGGATGGGCCCGTGGGCTGGGGAGCTGGAGGGGGAGGAGGCCGCGGCCCTGCAGCCCCACCTGGGTGTCCGACTGGAGATAAAACTCAGGCCGATGCCTGCTTCCGGGGGGCAGGGGCACGATGCCTGTCCTGGCCTCCCAGCCTCCAGCCTGGAGACCAGGCAGCGCATCGGAGGTGCTGGCACGGGGGCTCTGCCTTCTCTTGCCAAGGCTCACTGCATCAATGAGGGCTCAGGCTGTGCCCCTTTTCTGCACTCTACCCCCCACTTCTGGAACAGGGGAACAACAGCCCAGCCCCCACCCTGCAACAAGCGAAGAGAAGGCATCTGACAGCCCTTGCAGTGTGGCCACAGGAGGGAAAGAGGCTGCCAGGGCCCCAGACAGAGATGGGGACACGGACAGGTGTGCTTGGTCTGTGCATTTGTCCAAATAAAGCATGAGAGTGCCTTGGGGATCGACAGGCTAATTCTCAAATTGAAATGGAAAAATAGCATCATCTAAGGATAGCCAGGAAAGTTCCGGAAAGGCGGAGTGGTGCGTCAGCACGAGACAGGGAGGCCAGCGGAGCTGCGATGGAGCACCGAAAGGACTCCCCCGAGGACAGCGGCACGGGCGTGGGCAGACAGGAGAGGCAGGACGTTCACGCCGGGATGGAGAGGCGCCCGAGCAGGCGGGAAGGGGTGTCCGTCTGCAAGGCCAGGAGGCTGCTCCCTCTGCCCCTTCCCAGGCCCCCTGCGTCTCCTGGGAACTGCCCATCCTCCCAGGCCTGGCCAAGCAGCACATTGGGAAGCCCGGCAGGCCCCCATTGGAGAAATGACCCACCACACCGTCCACTGAGGCCGCCACCGGCCTCCGCCAGGGCTTCCCGCTGTGATGCCCGCTGCGGAGGCGGGAGCTCCTGGCGTGGTTCCGCTCCGACTCAGCGGGGCCTGCAGCCCTCACTCCTCAGCAAAGTACCCCCACCCGCCCGGCTAAGACAGCCCAAACCAGCTCCTGAGACGCGCAGCCGAACAGGCCGACGACGGAAGCAGCCTCGGGCGGGACTGCGTGAGGGGAGCGTGGCGCTGGGCTTCTCGCCGCTGCTGCTGGAATTTAAACGGCCACTCTGGCTGCGGGGACATTTTGCTGTGAAATTGGTGATGGGACAGCCTAGGGAGATATTCCTGACTTGCTCTCCAAATGTTTCCACGTTCCCGCCCTTCTCTGCCTCTGGCATCGGTAATTTGTGAGGGAGACGGAGGGCAATAAACGGCCAAACCATCGGCAGGGAGTGTGTCCGGGCCGCTGGGCGGAGGGCGGGCCCTGGGCGGGTCCGCAGACAGGAGCCGCGGGCCTGGCGGTGAGGGCCGCCCGCTGCAGAGGGTGGTCACCGCCCGTCCCGCCCTCGGTGCTCAGGTAAGGCAGCCCGGACGCAGCCACTGCCTCCGCCGGCAGCCCGGGCGTGCGGGTGTGTGTGTGTGTGTGTGTGTGTGTGTGTGTGTGTGTGTGCTAAGTACCCTTACCATTGTGCAGACCCCAGTGGCTTCCTGACACTGTGTCTGAAATGGCTTCCTGGGCGGCAGGGCCCCGGCAGGCGACCAGCCCAGCCAGGCCTGGCTCACAGGGGCGGCCTCTGACCTCCGGGCAGACTCCAGACCAACAGGATGCGCCTCAGACCCCCGAGTCCCGGAACAAAGGGAGAGCCAGGGTTTCCAGGGCAGGGACGATGCGGCGAGCCTCCCCACAGCCGCGTGCCACGGCCAGGCCACGCCACGCCACAGTCTTGTTTGTAAGGCAACTTCCGTGCTCACTACTGGAGCTGGCTGGTACGTCGATGCACCCACACCAGGGCTGCTCCGGCGACATGCATGAGAGTGAGCCGCCAGGGGGCTGAGGCCACAGCTCAGGGGCGAGCGGGGACAGAGCAGCCTGCGGGTCCTGACGTGAGGGACGGCCCACGCCAGGACGGCTTCTGAGAGGAACCAACGCCAGGACGGCTTCCGAGAGGAACCAACGGTGCGCCCCGCGCAGGCGGCTCCGGAGGGGATGTCTTGAGCTCAGAGCACGGAGGAGCGGGGACACCTCTGCGGGAGGTGCCCTGGGACGGAGGGCTGGAGGGGGAAGGGGCGGGGCCTCGGGGGCCTGACTTCATCTCAGAAGGACCAGGAGCCGAGAGGGAGGACAGGTCTCTCCAGGTGACGGCCCAGAGTGTCCCTGGTGACCGTGCCCTTGGCTGTTCCTCATCCAATGAGCACCTGATGCTTAGATGCTGCGGGACCCAGGGTGAAAGGGCCGCTGCCTAGCAGCACTCACATGGGCCGCAGCACGAGCGTCTGGGAAAGGAGACAGCGCCGCCGAGTGGCTCACCCCGAGGAGTCCGGCGTGGGGCTGGGGCGGGGCCCTCGCATTTCCCCAGGACTGCTAGCATTTCTGAGCCGAAGGGGGAGGACCCGGGGACAGGACGGGGATGGGCCAGGAGATACTGAGTCATCTGACTGCCTGAGAAGCCACCACGGGAGGGGACTTAGGGCTACGTGCAGCTTAGCTGCTTCCGGCCACAAGTCTCAGCTGTGCACAGCTCAGCTGGCCCACCATTAGGCAGCTTGGACACACAGATTTTGGCTCAATGCAATAAAGGACATTCAGTGCTTCTAACCCCCACTTCCCAGTTGGTACGCAGCCTTTAGCTGTTAACAAGGCGGGGCAGCGTGCTCAGGACTCGGGATGTCCCCCAGGGACACACATGTCCGATCCCTGGACAGAAGCCTCCGGCACCCTCACTTTGCAGAAGGAAGAATGCAGCAGAGCTCTGAGCTGGCCGGCTGGCCCGGGGAGCGTCTGGGCAGACTCGCCGGGCGCAGCGTGAGGGGCGGAGCGTGAGAGCAGGGGCGCAGCCAGGGAGAGTGAGGCCGTCCTCACGGCAAGCTTCCCGGAGAGGACACTTTGTGGGGCAGCGGCAAACTTGTGAGAATAACTTCTAGTTCTTGGCGATCTCTCAAGGCTGAGCCTCCGTCCTTCTCTCTCCTCCCGCGTGGCCAGGCTCCGCCCAGCTCGGGAGAGGCTGGACCAGAGCCACTGCTGACAAAGAGGACAGGATGCTGGAGTCCCAGGAGCCCCGGTCAGCACCACGGACAGTGACCCATAAACCCGATGGGGCTGCCCAGGGTTCCAGGGAGCCAAGGGCGCCCCAAACTGCAGGAACCCCGTATGCAGGCCCTATACAAGGGAGTCTCCCCGACCCCCAGGGCCAGAGCCGCAGAGCCAGCACAGAGTCCGAGAACACGCTGGAACAGGAGCCGCGTCCTGCCTGCTCGGGGGGAGGGGGGGGTGTCTGCGGCCTGGCCCAGCCCAGCAGCTGGTCTCCCGGCAAACCTGCCCTCCCTGTGCCAGGGAGGTGTCCTCTGGAGGGCAGGACAGGGCCTCCCGTGGCCTGGCCGATGTCCACTCGGAGGCAGCAGCTGGGGGAGGGCTGGCTTTTCGGCCTGCCAGCACCTCTCAGGGCGGCATGGAAGCCACCCACACAGAGTGCCACCGCGGAGGTGGAGGGCCAGTCTGAGTGTTTTCAAACGTCTGCCGGCCGAAAAGCCACGCGGGTGTTCAGACCAGGGGGGTGTCCGCCAGCAGCAGCAAAGGGGCTTTAATACCTTCGGAGGGACAGTGTCGGAGCGTGAGAGGCTGGTGGACAGCATTGGGCAGGAAGAAGCCTCAGGGGTCGCCTAACCACGCGGGTCGCAGCCCTGTTCCTACTGCACTTCACACTGACAGCGACCCTTTGCCAGCCTGGCTGCCGCTTACCCGCGTGCCAACATAGCCGACGCGGCCGGGTCTGCTAAGCCTCTTGTCTGCACTTTGCCCGGTGCTGGGCGCTGATTGAAGCTGAGGGATCCCAGGGTTCTGGGGCTGCACATGGGCCCTGGCAGCAGCCGCCCCGGAGAGGGTGCCCCGCGCCAGCAGGGGGGTGGGGCCTGGTCCTTACCAAGCCGGCTGGGAGTGGCTTTCCTGGAAGTCGTTCAGAACCCTCGGCCGCAGCTCAGGGAGGTCCCGCGAGTCCGGGACACGCTTTGCTGCAGGCCAGAGCCCGCAGCGCTGACTGCGCACAGAGAGGTCCCACCTGCAGCCGGGCCTGGCGGGGCCTGGGGCCTGCCCCTCCATGCAGCTGGCCCGTCGCCTGAGTGCTGTGTGCCCGTCATGGCCACAGCTGAGTCTCCAGCCCACAATTCCGGTGTTTTCCTGCCCTGTAACTGTGTGGGCTGTCCCCTCTCGATGTTGAATTGCTGGCCATTGGCAGCATCGGGCCCTGAGCTCTGTGCAGCTTCCGGCTCTTTTCGGTAAATCAGCCCTTCCCCGCTCAGGGTGGATCTCAGCACGGTGGGCCAGACCCGGCCGATGGCGGAGGGCCAGGAGCAGGGCCACGGTGTCCTCGGAGGCCCCACGGGAAAGGGACTCACCCAACTCCGCCAGCATTTGGCGGTTTCTTCCCAAACTGACCAGCCGCTGGGCGTGGCGGGACCTTGTGCTCTGGGCTTAACCCCCAGGATGTGACACCTTTTGTGTTGTTGTTGTTAATCCTCACCTGAAGGGATTTTTCCATTGATTTTTTTTTTTTTTTTTTTTTTAAGGAGAGAGAGAGAGAGAGAGAGAGAGAGAGAGAGAGAGACATTGATGTGAGAGAGACACTTCCATCGATTGCCTCCTGCATCTGCCCTGACCAGGGCTGGGATCAAACCTGCAGCCCAGGTCCATGCTCTTGGCTGGGATTAACCGGTGGCCCTCAGTTCAAGGGCCAATGCTCTTCCCACTGAGCCAGACGGACCAGGGCGGACCTGACCTTGCTCCTTCAGCCGGGCCTCCCTGGGGCTTCCCCAGGACTGCTGTGATTAGGAGCAGGTCGGCCTCAGAATGGTCGGATCCTGCGCTGCCAGCCCGGTGTGGTTCTGTCCCGGGCGGGATCAGTGGGTCAGGTGAGAGGGTCAGGCAAGTGCAGCCAGAGGCCTGGCGGTGCCCGCGCGGGCCACAGCGTGTCCAGAGTGTGGCCGCCATGCAGGCTGTCCTTCCTCCGTCCCGGGTCTCTCGTGACGGGCTTCCAGGAGACAGGCCCAGGACGTGAGACTGCTGCTCAAGGCTCCTGTGTGCCGACGGCTCGATTGCTGTGTTGAGTGAGGCGCGAGGCGGCCAGAGCACGGCTCTCCTTGGGCAGAGCTGTTTCCTGCCGGTCCCCCGGAGGCCCTGCGCAGGCCTGGGGGCCGCCGGACCAGGGCTGTCCTGAGGGCAGGCCCCGGCCTGTCACAGGCCACTCCGTCCGCACCATTCCTCCACCACGGCAGGAATTTAATCTCCCTCGTCACAAAGACATAGTTGGCTCACTTGGACTGGCAGAGCTGCAAGCCTGGCCGCCGGGGTTTTGTTGGGGGAGTGCCACCTGGCTGGAGCAGCCGCGGCCTCTGAGGAAGCAAACGGACACTCATTCCCTCGCCGCCGCTGCCCGCCCTTCCGCGGAGCGAACCACGCAATCTGCAGAGCTGCGAACGCGGCGGCCGGGGAGCCGGCACAGAGGTGCTCCCTGAGCGCCCCGCGCTGCCCCTGCCTGGCCCAGGGCCTCTGCCTCCGGAGCAGCCAGGAGAGGGCGGTGCGGCCCCTGTCCCTTTAGCTCGGACAGCGCGTGCTTGTTCTCCCAGGGGCTGCCGACTCCGCCCCCCCTGGCTGCAGAGCGGCCCCACTGTCCCTCAGATGCCGTGAATGAGCACGAGTGACCGGCTGCTCCAGCAGAGGACCACAGCAGAACTCTCTTCCACAGTCCGGCCCCCAGGGTCTGGCCCGGCAGGTTCTGGTGAGGCCGCCTCCCCTGTCCTCCCGGGACGGAGGGGGCGAGGGGCCTCTGGCCTCCTCATGGGGACTCCACCCCCTGACCTCAGCACCTGCCAAAGGCCCACCTTCCCCCCCACGTCCCCCACACCCCACCTCCCCCACACCTCCCCCCACCCCCCCAATCTCCCCACCTCCCCCCAAATCTCCCTCCCCAATCTCCTCCCCACCTCCCCCCACCTCCGCCACCACCTCCCCCACACCTTCCTCCACCATCTCCCCCCCACTACCACCCCCACACCTCTCCCCCATCCACCTCCCACCTCCCCCACCACCTCCCCCACACCTTCCTCCACCATCTCCCCCCCACCTCCCCCCACCACCTCCCCCCCACCTTTCCCCACCTCCCCCCCACTACCTCCCCCACACCTCTCCCCCATCCATCTCCCACCTCCCCTCCCACCTCCCCCCACTTTCCCCCCATCTCTCCCCCCCACCTCCCCCCACACTTCCCCCCACCTCCCCCTCCACCTCCCCCCACCTTTGCCCACCACCTCCCCCCCACCTCCCTCCACTACCTCTCCCCACCTCTCCCCCCACCCTCCACCTCCCACCCCCCCCACCACCTCCCCCACCACCTCCCCCCCATCTCTCCCCCCACTACCTCCCCCCACCTTCCCCCACCACCCCCACTACCTCTCCCCACCCTCCACCTCCCACCTCCCCCCACCACCTCCCCCACCACTTCCCCTCCACTTCCCCCCACCTCCTCCACCACCTCCCCCACACCTCCCAACCATCTCCCCCACCTCCCCCCCACCTCCCCCACCTTCCCCCCCACCCCCTCTCCCTCCCCCACCACCTTCCCCACCCCTCCCCCCCACCTCTCCCCCACCCTCCACCTCCTACCTTCCCCCCCTCCCCCCCCCACTGCACGGGGATGGACTTCACTCAGCACATGCGTTGGGGGACACAAACTTTCAGTCCACGGCAGCTGGCAAAGGGCGGGTGTGCCGTCCAGTGCGGGCACCTAACCTGGGAAGCCTGGGCAGCGCCCAGAGCACACAGACCTGCGCCAGCGACCGCCCACGCACATGGCACACGGGCTCAGGTCCACCGACTCCCCTGGGCAACGCAGAGGCACAGCCGCCGGGGTGGTCTCAGGCCGCGGTCCAGGGCCCTGCCATGGCGCCTCATCCCCTCCTCACAGCGTGCCCCGCCCCTGCCCACGGCTGCCCCAGCCCAGACCTTCCTCCTCCTCAGAGACCCAGGTCAGGAGTGGCCCAGAGGGTGGCGCCCCTCACCGTGCCATGCCGCCCATGCTTGGGGAAGACGCCATAGCGACGGAGCTCCCTAGAACTCTCCGGATGGGCCCTGGGCGCTGCCCGGAGAGCCAGCCAGCTGCTGCCGGCGGGTCAGTGTCTGGCCCGGAGGTGACGCTGGGGGATGACCGCGCCAGGGCCCTGGGGCGCTGCCCGCTGCGACCGGTGCCCGGACTCTTCCTCCGACGCTCTCCCCCAGACACGGCTCCCAGTGCGCCTTCCCGGCATCGGAATCGCAGGCCCCAGGCCGCCACGGACCTCCAAGGCGGGGAGACCGTGCCGCTGGCTCTGCGCTCCCGCAGCCCGCCTGGCCGCCTCTGCCGGGATGTGCCCGCGCCATGGGCGGTCTCCCTGGAGAACGGCTGGAACTCAAAGCTGCCAGCTGCCAGAGGCCCCTTCCCCCGGAGGTCAGCGATGTCCCCGGGCCTGCGCCGAGGGTTAGTGTCTGACCCCAGCAGGAGGGGAGGAAGCTGAGGGCCGGCGGAAGCTGAATCCGGAACAAAAGAGTGGAAGTGGGAGGGGCTTGTCTTAAGCCGCTCAGAGCGCTGTGTGGCCCTGCCGGCCCTCAGCCCATGCTGGCCCCGGGCTCCTGCAGACAGTCTGGCCTGGCTCCAGGGCACGGCTCGCCATGGCTGTTTGCGTGGATTCCCAGGATGCAGGGCCGTTTGCCATGAAAGCTTTCCAGCCAGAGCCAACGGCCCAGAGCCAGGACTCCGGGCCACGGCTCCTCCACCACCTCGGACACACGTCCTCGCGGAATCCACGTCCCCTGCCCCATCTGCACTGCCCACACAGCCGCTCCACCACCAGCCGGGCCAGAGCCGCTCCCCGGCCTGCGGAGGGCGGCCTGGCCGGAGCACAGGAGCTGGCTGCAGACCGCCTGCTGGACGGGCTCCGCGAAGGGAGCGCAGCCCGGCTCGGCCGTGAGTTTTCGGGAGAGGCTAGCTGTTCGCTCTCACTGGGAAACTCCTGCTGGCCCCTGCCCCGCCCCGCCCCGCCCCGCCGGCCTGGCCCCAGCCCCGGCACAGATTCGGCTGTGACGCTGCGGAGCCCACCATATGCACTGACAAGTGTGGGCTGTGGGCGAGCTGGGCTCACAGAGAACCTTTGGTCCTGGAGCACCTGGGCCTTTGGGACCCAGCACAGGGGAGGCTGAGTCCACTCCCTCCGTGCTCTGGCCAGCACCCAGCACCCAGCACCCAGCACCCTGCAGCCTCAGTGCAGCGGCCTCCTCGGGACCCAGGGGGTGGATGCAGAGGGAGCGGAGGGGGAAATTTGCCCGCTGGCGGAGACGCCGGTCGGTCGGGGGCAGCCTGCAGCCAGCCCCGCAGCCCAGACAGTGAAGCATGGCTGTGCTTCAGGTGCCTACGTGTGTGGCCGGAATCAGCACCGTGACAGAGGAGACCTCCATGCTTGTGAAACTGCCCTGAGCCCTGGCCGTGCTGCTCAGGGGTTAGAGTGTCCGCCCGCAAACCAAAGGGGCTCGGTTTGATTCCTGGTCAAAGCGCATTCCTGGTTAGAGGTTCATTCCTGAGCCCCAGTCAGCGTGTGTGCAGGAGGCAGTCAATCGATGCGTCTCTCTTACATCCACGCTTCTCTCCCTCTCCTTTCCTCACCCTCCCTCTATCCCTTCCACTCTCTCTAAAAGCAACAGAAAAATGTCATCAAAGGAGGAGAAAAAAAAGGAAGGAAGGAAGGAAGGAAAGAAGGAAGGAAGGAAGGAAGGATGAGGTCTGCTCTGAGGGAGTGCTGGGACTCCTGGGGCTGAGTGCAGGCGGAGGGGACTCTGGCCTCATCTTGCAGGCAGGACACAGGAGCAGAGTGAGGTGTCCACGGGCCTGTCTTCTGCCCCAGGGCCAGGCAACCCCCGGCTTCTGTCCTAAAGGCCCATCCTCCTGGGCTCCGCCTGCCATCTCCCCAGGGCAGGAGAAGTGGACGTTGCCTGACAGCGTGGCCGACCTGGATCGCCGGGCCCCTGGCACGCCAGGGCTTGGGTTTTAACTGTGGCTGCTCAGGGGGATCCCAGCTCTCAGGTTGTGGGGAGAGTTGACCAGGGGTGCCCCATCCACTTTCTGATTAGTTTAAAAGGTCAGGGAGGGATTCCATTCAAGCTCAGCAAGGGGCACCCAGAAAGTGCCGGAGTCGGCTCGAAACACTTTAAATGTCACCCGTAGAGGCGCCCCCTCGGCAGGGGCCGGGGCCGGGCTTGAGTCCCTGGGCTGCTGACCATTGACCCCGTGGACCATGGCGGGTTCCAGGCCACTAGCGCGTCTGCTCAAGAGACCCGTGAGCCTTCAGGACAAGGTGTTTGGGGAGACAGGCCCTGCCCCAGGTGAGATGGGAGCTTCCGTGTGTTTCCTTTGTCAGACGTGTCTTTAAACAAGCTGTCAGGAAGAGGAACGCAGGAAGTGGGCCTTGTCTCCGTGCCCGGCAAACACCTGCCTCTAGTTTGCAGGCCGGGTGGACGGGCCAGGGCCTCAGAGGCACCTCCTGGTTCAGAAAAGCCTTTGGCTGGGCACCACCCCAACCCCACACCCCACTCCAGCCCGCTTGCGGCTCCTTTCGGCGGCCGAGCATTATCCCCACCCTTCTGGGCCTCTGAGAGAGCAAAGGGTCCGGGAGACCGGGCCCCTCCGGGCCCTGTGCCCTCATCTGCCCCGCATCCTCCAAACCGGTCAGCCTGGAGGTGGAGCAGATGTCCACAGGGCGGCTCAAGTCCCGAGAGGACAGTCCACCTCCGCAAAATGGGTCTCAGGGCTGGCGGGATCTGGGACCGGGCATGTGCCAGCCTGTGGGGACAGGGGCCTTCTGGTGGCCTCTCTCCTGCTTCCTGCAAAGCCACGGGGGCATGCGACCACCAAGACTCAGCACTCACAGGCTGCACTGCCCCGCCCGCCCCTGGCGCTGGGGCTGTGCTCCTGGCTGCTGGGTGCAGAAGACCCCCCCAGGGTGCAGAAGACCGTCCGGTGGCCCTGCTCTGCTGGCCAGAGGGAAACGAATGGCGACATCACAGGCTCCCCACGCGGAGACAACGCAGGGGCGGTCTCCAGGCTGAGGGTTCGAGAGCATCCCTGGAGGACCTCACCCCTACTTGGCGCCCCTCCCCTTGAAGGTGCCCGGAGCAGCTGTGGCAATGGGAAAGGCAGGTGAGCCCGGACCCGGGTCCTGGGAGAGGCTCAGTACGAGGCGACTGCTTCTCTCATCCCAGGAAATAAATCCTGACCCTCGATAACTGCTTCCGCAGCGCACATCCTGTTGGGCGCAGAGCCCAGGCGAGTGAGTCTTTGATTTTCGTTGCAGATCAGCCCGGCGCAGGGATCTCCAAGTGGCACAACCTGATGAACTGCCACTGTCCCCGACCCTCAGGAGCCATCAGCTGCCCGCCCCCAGCGGGGGTACCGGGCACAGCGCGCCTGCCTGGCCGCCCCGCGCAGTAATCCCACACTGCCCAGGGCTCTCCGAGCACTCTGCAGGTTGGAAGTGGGGTGGGGCTTTTGGTTGCTAATCCTCTCCTGAGTATATTTTTCCATTTATTTTTTATTTTTTAAGAGAGAGTGGAAGAGAGAGAGAGAAAGACATTGATATGAGAGAGACATCCTTGGTGCCTCCTGCAGGAGCCTGACCAGGGTATGTGCCTTGATCAGAATCCAACCTGGGGCCCTTCGTGCAGGGGCACACCAGCCAGCGCAGAAGTGGCGTGTTTTTTAAACGGAAGAACTGTTCTGGATTACAAGGGCACGGGACGCTCTGAGGAATGCTTTAGTCATTGACTATGTCAAGAGGGAGTGGGATTTATAACACATTCACCTTTCAGCAGAGACACTGAACTAAAAATGTCTCAGCATAAATAATGTGGCTCTTTCCCTCAGTCTAAGGTTTACCCAAACACAGTGTCTGCCTTCAGCTTTGTTTCTCCGACGACTATGTTTCTTGTCATGTAACCTTTTGCAAAATTGTTGTGGTCTTCTTTCTTTGTTAATCCTAGCCTGAGGATTTTTTTACATTGCTTTTCCAGAGAGTGGAAGGGGCGAGGGAAGGGAGAGAGACACATCTGAGAGACGCACCGATTGGCTGCCTTCTGCACGGGCCCCCGGGGCCATGCCCCGGACCTTTGACCTGGTTTGACCGGGAATTGAACCCGAGACCCTTGGGTGCCAATACTCTAACCACTGAGCCACAGCAGCCAGGAGCAGCATTGTTTTGGTAATTCCTCCGAACCGGCCTGTTGTCACAAACCGCCTCAGATGTGTGTAGAGTGGGTGGTGTTGAGAGTCCATGGAGACGGCAGGTGGCGTCCTGGACTGTATCTTCTGCACAAACAGCTCTACGCTTGTGCAGCGCGTCAGGCGACTGCTTCGGCATTGGGCAAGCCACAGTGCGAGGCTGTGGTCCCGTCACCTGTTCCCTTACGTGGGGACATTTCCCTGATCGTGATGTGAGGAATGGGGTCTCGGCAGAGCCTGGCTGTTCCTGCGGAGGAGGCAGAGATGTGGGATTGGGGTGGCCAGGAGGGAGACACGGGAGGGGAGACCTGCAGGACGGGTGGGAGCAGCCTGTGGGTTGTGGGGCTGTGTGCACAGACAACCTGTGACAGGCCAGGGCAGGGCAGCTGGCAGCTGGCAGAGCTGGGGGAGGGTCTCATTGCCATCCCGCTCTGCCCCGGGAAGCCGGCCAGCTCACCTTAGGAGGGAGGACAGCGCCCTCGGGAGGGTCCGGCTACACCTGCTCTCAGCAGCCAGTTCTAACCGGCAAGTCCCCAGGAGACGGAATCGGGACTAAGGAGGCATAAAAGCGAGTCTGCCCAAGTTCGAGAGGCCAGCAACTGAGCAGCCAGCTGAAGCAAGAATGCCCACTCCTCAGAGACACAGCAGAGCCCAGCACCAAGATGCCTGGGTATGCAGAGGCAGCGAAAAGCAGTCAGTGCAGAGCTGCCTGTACAGAGCGAGGCGCGGGCAGCGTCAGGCGTGAACAGGAACACGACCTGGGAACCCGAGGATGCGTGTGGATGGCTGAGTGCAGCTGTTACAAGAACCCCACGGAGAGAGGGTCATAGACGTGTAGGATCTGCACCTGGGAATGCCCATGGCAGAGATGAAAGGGGCCCCAAGGAACTGGTGAGTACCAGACCCCGTCTCCGCAGTCAGCCTAGAGGTGCGCGGCCAGTCGGCGTTGCTGCAGGCTCTCCATTCGCACTGGCTGGAAAGCCGACTCTAACGCTTGCAGGAAGCACGGGCCCGGGGGAGCGGGGCCGGGGAGGGGAGAAGAGGGACGGCGAAGGCTCGCTCTGCCTCAGGCGTGCCTGCTGTTTGGCGTGCCGGCGCCGGGAAGACCGTAGAGCTGTCATCACAGCAGCGCGGCGGGCGGGCAGGGCACAGGGGGAGGACGGGGGCTCCAAGCAGGGCCGGGCATTTATTAGAGTGCCAACACCTCCCTGGGAGAAGCCTCTCCTCACGGGCCTGGCCACTCAGGCGCCTGAGTGCCAAAAGGCTCAGGCCTGCCACGCTGCTGAAAACCGGCTCAGAATGGACCCTAACCCTCAACATGACACAAAACTGAGGATCTCTAGGAGACAGCCGAGGACATCTCCGTGACCTTGGCCGAGACCACTGTACGTCCAGCGGTCTGACTCCTAAGTACCTCCTCAGGGTAAAGGAAAAGGTGCATTCACACAAGGCCCGGCACACGCATGTTTATAGCTCAACTCTCCCACCGGAGCGAGGGGCGTGAGCCGGTGGACGGTGGGTGCCCTCAGAGCACCGTCCACGGGGAGGTCGCTGGCCGCAGCCCAGAACTGACAGGTGGTTGGTGGCCTCACTGCGGCCAGTTCCCTGCTCTTTGTGGAGGCAGGTCCCGCCCGCTGCCCCTGCCTCCATGGCACCACGTGGGATGTGACTGGCCCGGCGCTCGGGCAGCCGCACAGGTGGTCCTGCTCTCCTCCCGGACACCCACTTCCCCAGGGAGGGCGCCCGCCCCGGGCTGGCCTCCCAGCGAGGGGCCCCTCTGTTGGCACTGAACCTGAAAGGTTTTCTGCAGCAGCAGTGGGGAGGCGGGCCCCAGACCCGGCAGTCACGAGGCCACGCCAGGACCGCCCCGCCGCTGCTCCCACAGGGCTCGGCTCCCGCCTGCCGATGCCGGACAGGAGAGGGCCGGCCACGTGGGTGTGAGCGTCTCAGCTCATGGCCCTCCTGGCCGCCACTCAGTGGACAGTCACTGTGCCACCTGACGAGGGCCTTGCCACCGGAAGCCAGCCACGCGGAGCCTGCGACAGCAGGACCTGAAACACGCCAAGTCCGAGCGGGGTCGGCAGGGACGGTGGGGACAGGCCCGCTGCCTCCAAGACGCCTGCGTGGACAGTGGGGCCGCCCTGCTCCGAGAGGGGACTTCCTCACGGACGAGCACCTGCCCGCTCGCTCACACAGGTTCCTCATGCTCTGGCCCTGCCTGTGCCGGCCGGGGGCCGCCCGTCCTCCCCATCAGCTCTGCTAGGCCTGTGGCCCTGGCTGCCCTCAGGAAGCACCCCCTGTGCTACCGCTTCAAGCTGACCAGGTTTCTTTGTCACAACCCATTCCTAACCACGACCTGCTTACAGCCCAGGAGGGGCCCTCAGAGGCGGCGCTGGGAGAGCCCGTGTGGGGAGGGACCGTGATTGGCCAGCCCCTCCGAACACAGTGCACAAGCCGAGACACACCGACACCGGCACCCCGCTGCTCTCTGGCCGGATGTCACTGTAAAAGCAGCAGAAGTTTGCCCAGACTGTCAAGTGCCAGGAGCCCGAGCAGGACTGTCCCCTGGGAAATGCCTGGGAGGGCGATGGCCACGCAGGAGAGGAAGGCGGCAGGCCGAGGCCACGCCTTGTGAGGAGCACATGTGAGTACAGGGGGCGTTGGAGTACAGGGGCGGAGAGCGGGGCAGGGCCCTGGGAGCTGTGGGCCAGGTGGACGAGCGTCCAGCGTGCCGAGTGCTCGCAGCCTTTGGAGAGAGGGGTGGGGAGCACCCGGGTCTTTGGCAAATTTGGGAGCAGAAGCAATGCCAGGCCACCGTGGACACCCGGCAGACCATGGCCCAGTGGCCGAGGGAAGGACATCCACGGCCCGTGCCACGGCTGCCGCTCAAGGACGCAGAACGGCCCTTCGGGGTGGGCGGTGCTGCGGGTGTCTGCTCTGCGGGGGCCAAGCGGCCGGTCAGAGGAGGATGTTAAGCGGCTGCCCCTGCTCTTGTTCTGACGGTGATCCGCTCGGCAGCTCCTGGCTGAGCCTGCAGGTGGCTTGAGGCATCTCCTGGGTGGGCAGCGAGCTGCTGACCTAAGCCAGCCACCTCACACCTTTGAAGGCAGATGGCATGGCTGCTGCCCCCTCAATGCCAAGGCAGGCTGGGAGAGGCCCCTGGGCACAGCCGGTCAAGACAGGAGCTCGGGAAGAAAACGGAGTTCTAAGAAGAAAAAAGGTGATTCCCACGGCGCCAGTGCCTCCAGCACAGGGAGCGTGGCGGGCGGCCCCGCGGTGACTCTGCCCACTGCGCGTGGCTACGTGGGACCGGGCCTCTCACGTGGCACCGGGGGCTGCAAGTCCTCAGCAGAGGGGAGGGGACCCAGGAGGTCACAGCCCAGGGACCGAGTGCAGGGAGATGACAGCACCTGCCCCGTTGCTGCCCCCCTGCCCCAGTCCACTCCAGGGGCATCAGCACCACCTGGTCGGCAGGTATGGCTCGTGGGTGAGATGAGCCCGCTGGGACAGCGCTGCTCTGGCCTCCCTGTCTCACCCTGCCCCGCCGTGGCTGCCCGGGGCCTAGAGCCACAATGCCAGACTCCTCCGTGGATGCCTTCTCCTGGAAGTCCTGCCGGACAAGCCTTTTGTGGGGGGCTGGGTCCCCATCCAGCCAGGTCCCTCCTCCAAGCGATTGCCCGGGTGGAGTCCCAGGGGCGCCGTGCTCAGACCGGGAGAGCAGCGGCTGCTGGCTGCAAGGTGCTTGCCTCACACAGCCCCCACCTGCCACCACGCCCAGACTCCGGTCTGCCCAGCAAAGACAACATGGTCTCCACCATGCCCAGAGGGCACCTCCGAGCCTGTCTGTGGCTGAACCCCCCTCCCCACAGCTCTCCAGCCTCTGCCTGCTGAGGTCAGGGCTCTGGGTGCCTGTCGCACGGGTGGGGAAACTAAGGCTAGACCAATCAGTGGCCTCCCAAGCCTTGGCCAGCCTGGTGCCTGCCAGGAGGCAGGGCAGCCTGGGCACCTGCTGCAGAGGAGACAGACTCCCTCCTTCGGGACCAGGGGTCCCCGAGAGCCGGGCAGGGCCCTGGAGCTGGCCCAGCACACAGGGAACCTGGAGGCCCCAGAGGTCAGGCTCAGGGCCCCGCCCCTTCGGCAGGAGGAGGGGATGAGATAAAGGGCTGAGGCCCCAACCCTGGAGTCAAAGGTGACAGGAAGGGCGCTCCCCACCCCTCCCCAGCATTTCTCAGCAATGTTTCTCGCCCCCTGTGTCCAGAGGGGATCCTCTAGGGGTGAAGGGAAGAGACCTGGCTCCCCTCCTCTCGGGAAGGCGCTCACCTGGATGACGACCTTGATGGTGGCCGCGCTGACGACGGGCGTGCACACCAGGCTGCCGGGGTGCTGGGCGTCGGCGCCGCGGCTCTGCTGGCCCATGGCGAAGAGCATGGGCACGGCCAGCAGGCCGGCGGCCACCCAGATGGCGCCGATGAACTTCTTGGTGCGGCTCCGGGACATGAGGGTCTTGGCCTTGAAGGGGTGGCAGATGGCCAGGTAGCGCTCCAGGCTCAGGCTGGCCACGTTGAGGGCCGTGGCGTAGGTGCAGGCGTCGCGCAGGAAGTAGTAGCCCCTGCAGACGGCGTCGCCGAAGGCCCAGGGGTGGTGCACCCAGATGAAGTTGTACAGCTCCACGGGCATGGCCAGCAGCAGGATGAGCAGGTCGGAGAGCGCCAGGCTGCCCAGGTGGTAGTGCACGGTGCTCTGCAGGCTCCGCAGCGAGCGCTTCCGCGCCAGCGTGAGCGCCGTCACCGCGTTGCCCACCGTGCCCACGGCGAAGAGCGCCAGGTACACGGCGGTCACCAGCACCTTGGAGTAGATGTCCGTGTCCACGTCCAGGTCGCTGCCCGGGGCCGCCCGCTCCCCCTCGGAGGCGTTGTCCCAGCCGGGGCCGGCGGGCGGCAGCGGGGAGGGCCGGGCGCCCAGGGGGCCGGGGCCGGCGGCCGAGCCATTGAGGCGCATGGCGAGCGGGGGCCGGGGCCGGCGGTCAGCCGCCAAGTCCAAGGGGTGGGCGTGTCTCAGGTGGTGGGCTGCCACGCCCGAGGGCCAAGGGGGCGCTCTCCAGCGGGAGCCAGCGGCCGGACGCGCCCCCGGAGCGCTCGCTGGGATCTGCGTTCCGCTGGGCTCAGACTCCAGCTCCGCGGCTCCCGCCCCGCCCTCCCTCCCGCCGCTGCGGGCGAGCCTGTGCGAGCGAGCTCTCTCCCGCTCGGCACCCCGCGCCCGGCACGCCCCCCAGCTCCACCCGCCCGCCGGGCCTCGGGCTCCCGCTGAGCGAAGAGGGGAGGCGGCCCCAGCAGCACCCAGGGCATTGGGGTGGGCGGCAGGGATGCTGACTGTTTCCAGGGACCCTCCCCCGGCCACAGGCCTTCTTCCCCAGGCCTTCCCCGCTTTCCGGAGAGGGGCTGCCTCCGCCCCTCCCCACACGTCCCCCTCCTCACTCCGCCTTGCCTCCCCTTCCCCGCCTCCCCTTCCCCGCCCCGCCCCCCGCCCCGCCCCCCACCCGCCCCGCCCCCCCACCCGCCCCCTATTCCCTACCCGCCTCGCCCGCCTCACCCGCCCCGCCCCGCCTCCCACTCCTCAATCCATCAGGGGCGGGGCCCCAGCCTTCCTGCTGGGGTGGCGGGCTGGCCCTTCCTGGGGGGGCAGCTAGAAGTTGGGTGCCCTGGGGCTCCAGCACAGCTAGGTGGGTGGAGAGGGAGGCGGGAGGCAGGAGGCAGGAGGCAGGAGCAAAGCAACACGCCTCCCATGCAAGGGTCCGGTCCCTGTGCCCGGGGGCTGCTGGGGGTGTGAGTGACTCGCAGCCTCCTTATGGGGTCTGATTTGGGGTCAGAAGTCACCTGGAGAGCCTGCGCTGGCCGGGGCCTCAGAGCCTGTCCCTGTCCCGGCGTGGACTGGCTGTGGACTGGCGGGTGCCTGCTGTGCTGGGACGAGAAGCCCCGTGGGCTGAGGGCAGTGAGCAGGGAGGTGGGAGCTGGTGAGTAAAGGGTGAGCCCAGGAACCTGTCCTGGAAGTTTAGGTTCATGAGCCATCAGCTGCTGGGCCCTGCTTATTCCTGTTTGCAGCTTGGGATGCCTGTGCCCCCACAGCGGTGTCCCAGGGAGCTGTGCACACGGCATTATGGCTTAAACACGCAGCTTCGAAGCAAGCACCAGCGTCCCCCTGTCAGAGGCCAGCTCAGCCAGCTCGGCCACGCGGGCTCAGACTGGGCCCTGCTGCTGCCCGGGGCCAGCGCTCCCGCTTCTCCGGGCCTCGGTTTGTCCTGAACGGACCGATGCTCCAGGCCAGGCTGTTACGAAGCTGGCCGCGGGGCCACAGGGGTGGCGGGCGAGCAGCTGGGCGGGAGCGAGGGTGGTCTGCGGGCACCGTTGGGGTGGCGGGAGGAGTGCCGTGGCTGACAGAGGGTCTTTAAAACCCCACCCATCAGACCAGGTCTGCTCTCTGGAGGACAGACCCACCAGTGAAGAGACCACGGGGTTGGACCTGCTGTCTGCGTCACAAAAGGGAGTGATGGTAACGTTGGGTTTTGCCAACCACAGTACCCTCTGTCCTCCTCTCCCAGGAGTCCCCTGAGGGGAAGGCACAGCCGGGGGCTGTCGCTGGCGCTGCTAGGACCGTGCCCGCAAAAACGCGGTCTCCCCGGCCGCCTCAGCTCACTGTTTGGTTTTCAAACCCATGACCTTTCTGCTAAGCCGGCTTTCCTTTCAAAGGCTTCTCTTTGAGCCAGCCTAAGAGCTTAGAAAATCACAAAAGGAGACTTAGCACAAATATTATGACAAGGCGTTTGCTTAAACCACCCAGGAAATGTCACTTGGAGGCCTTGTTCCACCAAGTGCATGGCAGGCCCTGGTCTGGCCCCGGGCAGCAGCTAGACAGCTCTGCCTGCACCTCAGAGCCCGCCAGGCGCAGCCACGCCCCAGCTCTCCGACCTCTGCCCGCAGGGAGGCTGACCCTGGGTGTGTCCATTGGTGACTGGCGTGCACCTGGCACTGTGAGGGCTTTCGGGGAGCGGAGCCCCGTGGCAGCTGGAGAGTTCAGGGACCTGCTGCCCACACGGACACCCCAGGTGCTGTGTGCTGCCGGTGCTGGCCCGCCCGGTGGGCATCGAGGGCCAAGATCCGCCCCTGAGAGTCTCATTCCCTGGCGAAGCCGGGGTTTGGGCTGAGGGGAGAGGTGGGATGGCACTCACCGTCCTGGGGTCTCTGACATGGGTCCTGGCTGCTGAGCAGGGCAGTGCCTGTGCCCTGGAACAGAGGCGGGACCGGGCACAGGACCTGCTCAGCCCAGGCCGGCAGCTGTGGGGCTGCTGCCAGCACAAGCTCCACTGGGAGAGGCTTTCCTTCTCTGGCCGCGGGGATTGTTCTTGGGTCACAGCGTCATGGGGTCTCACTCTTTCCTCTGGTCCCCGCCCCAGCATTGGGCAATTCTTGCTAGCAAGAGGGCTTCTTTCTAAGTTTTAAAAATAAGTTCATGGCCGAAACCTGTTTGGCTCAGTGGATAGAGCGTCGGTCTGAGGACTGAAGGGTCCCAGGTTCGATTCCGGTCTGGGACATGTGCATTGGTTGCGGGCACATCCCCGGTGGGGGCTGTGCAGGAGGCGGCTGGTCAATGTGTCTCTCTCATCGATATTTCTGGCTCTCTATCCCTCTCCCTTCCTCTCTGTGAAAAATAAATGAAATATATTTAAAAAAATAAGCTCATGGCCACACACGCACTGGTGATATACTTACTGCTGCCAACAAAGTGCCCCTAGCCCAGTGACTCAAAATGACAGAGGCTGTTGTTATTATCATTACTAGAGGTGGGTGCACAGATTGGTGACAGAGGGGTCTGGCCGGCCTGCCCCACCCAGATCATCAGAGATCAGGGGGCTGATTGGGGGGTGGAGGCAGAGGGACGGAGGGGCCCCAGGCAGTTGGCGGGCCAGCACCGCCCCCTGGTTGACCTCCGCAGAACTCCGGTGGAGGGGACAATTTGCAAATCACCTTTTATTACATAGACTTATTATTATTGTGTTGGCTCCAGGCTCCAGGCAGGTGGGGAGTGCAGGTTCATGAGACACTCGGAACAGCACGAGGGGCAGGATTTGTAGCATTTGGCTGGAGGTTTGCCCCTGGCAGTGTGGAAATTGCACAGGTTCCAGAATGCCCGGTATACCAAGGATGACTTAAAAATAGACTAACACATGCAGAAATGTAAGCGAAGTTCGAGTGCCAGTGGGCTGGAGGGCAGGCGGGCCCCCCCCTGGGCTGCACTGGCTCACACTGGCGCACAGCAGGCCCAGCCCGGGCCATGGAGCAGGACCATCGCCTGGTCCCGGTGGCCTCTCAGCTGTGAGCGTGGGCCTCGTTCCTGGGAGGAACCAGAAGGCAGGTGAGGCGTGGCTGCTGAGGGGCCGCCAGCACGGGGCTGCAGGTGGGGCAGTGTCTCTGAGTCCTGCGTCCGCGCTCCCTGACCGGGCTCCGGGTGCCCTTCAGCCTTCTCCCCGCGCCCCTCGGTTACCCCAGGCCTAACAGGGGCTTGCTCTGCTTGAGCTGGAGAGACCGGCGGGGAAGAGCAGGAGGCACATCCTGTTCTCTCCTCTGGTTTCTGTCCATCTGATGTTCATCTGTCCATCTGTCCCACAGACAGGTGTGTGGTCCTGCCAGGTGACGCAGAGCACCCTCAGGAGCCCCGCACCCCGCAGAGCGCCTCAGGCAGTGAGCTCAGGGTGTGGGAGGAGGGCTGGGGGCCTGGCTGATGGGGGGTCTGGGTAAGGACAGAGGCTGCAGGCTCAGCTCTGGGACCCCAGCGAGTGAAGGTGTGGGTTTCATTCCCGCCTTGCAGGGTCCATTCCGGGGCTGCGCTCAGGCTGAGGTGGGGCTGTCCCTCCAGAGCACTTAGTGAGGTGGCCGGGAGGAGGGGACAGACCGTGGTGCCATGGTCACGGTTGTCATTTCTCCCCCGACCAGCCAAGCACCTCGAGGTGCACCTTCCCATGGGTGGAGCAGAGCCGCTTAGGAGGCGCAGAAAGCGGCCGGGCGCGCCGGGCTCGGGACCAGCAGAGACGGGAAAGGAGAGCTGGTGTTGGAGGAACCGGTGTGTGGGGTTGTGTCCTAAGGAGGAGAAAGCCGGTATCCGGAACTGCTTCAGTGCAACCCCGTTCCCCGAAACCTGCGCCTGAGGGGCGGCCGCCACACTCCTGCTGGTGCTCCGGAGTGGCTTGCCTTCGGGGTTTCCTTCGAACCCCAGGTCCTCTGCGCCGGGCCTGACACTAGCAAAGGAGCAGACACCCCATCGTCCCCCCCCCCCCCGTCCCACCCGGGCCGCTGGAGCCCCCGGGGAGGCTTTCTCTGCAGATTTGCTCTTGGACGAGAGGCAAACGCACAAACAGCACAAGCAACAGGCAGGCGCTCAGGTCCATCTGTTCACTTTCCAGAGAAGCAGCACTGCCTCTCCCCGGAGTGTCTGGCTGCGGTTCCCTTTCCCAGGTGAGCTGCAGAAGCAGGTCCCCGGGTGTCCCAGTGACCCCGGGCAGAGGGGGCGGGGAGGGGACCCGGAGCAGGGAGTCCCTCCCGCCCTGTGCCTTTTCTGTGAGGCTTTGCCAAGCGGCCCCTCTGGGAAAGGCAGACGGGCAGCTGGGTGTCCGTGTTTCCATCCATCCTCTGCTCTTGACCTTCTCCCTTCCGGGTGAGGCTGGGGGCAGGGGCGAGGACAGAGTTTGCATAAACGTAACTTCTGACAGTTCAGCTCCTCTCCAGAGGTCCGGACCGCTCTCTTGGGCTGCAAAGGAAGCTCTCATTGCCTAGAAATATTTAAATAGAAGTGAAGAGCTCCCAAAATAAAACCTTAACCGGTGCCTCTTGTCATTCTTGCCTGGGAGCTGTCATTGAGGGCGACTCCCGCGGGAATCAAAGCCAGGTGCCAGAGGGGCCAGGGCAGGGGAGGGCGGGTGGAGGGCGGGTGGAGGGCAGGGGAGGGTGGGGGGCCAGGGTGCGGGGAGGGCGGGGGGCCAGGGGAGGCAGGGTGAGGGAAGGGTGGGGGGAGGGCCCCGAAGAGGCAGCCACAGCCAGCCCGTGTCCTGTGGGCCCCGAGGTGTGGTCCCCCAGCAAGCCTGGACTCTACTAAGTGAGGCCGGGCTCCTCGGGGACTCTGACCCGCACCGTCCCCCTCAGGCCCTGAGTGCTCAGGGGCTCCGCCAGTGTGGCCAAGCCGGGGCTGCATTCTCTCGGCCAGTGAATGCAAGGAGGGCGCAAAGCCCCCTTTCCCAGGGCTCAGCGCAGCGCAGAGGTGACCTGTGTCACTCACCGGCTCCCGGCGTCCCGAAGGGCCCTCGGAGGGGGCCGGCCCTCCAGGGAGCTGGGCCTCCCTCCCGCCCAGGCCCGGAAACGCTCTGTGGGGCAGGCAGGGGCTGCACCCACAGTCCGCCGTGGGAGCCCGGCGGTGTGCCCCGGCGTGGTTGCTGGTGTTTGCCGGCACAGCCACACAGTGTTTTCCAGAATATCATCCCGGGGAAAGGAGCTTAAGGGAATGAGTGCTAAAGGCAATGAGATGATGCCGCCTGCAGGCTAACAGGGCTCGCTGGGACCGCCCCCGCCTTCGTAAACACGCACAGCTCCTGGGCACAGCCAGGACCCAGCTCGCCCCCTCGCACATGCACACGCACACGCACACAGCAGGTTGAATGACCCGTGCATAATGGTGCAGTGGCTGAGACACAAGTGTTTGTCTTTACTTTCCGGCTGGCTGTCACTGAGGGGGAGCCTTGCAGTCAACATCCTCAGGGGCCTCGGCCACAGCCTGGCTCCTGTAGTCTCTTCCCAGTGCCACTGAGTTTACCAGGCCGGTGGCTGGTCCTCTGAGGGGAATCTGTTGCTCCTTTGTTAGTCCTCCAACAGCTGGCCCTGACCGAGGGACATCTGCTGGCCTTGCTGCTCCAGACCCACGGCGAAGGCGTCCCCGCCGCCCCAGGCCTGCCCCTCCCGCCTGGTCACGGGGTCTCTGCTCCCCGGAGCCCACCCTGGAGGCCGGGGCGGGCTGCCTCCCCTCTCCCGCCCTGGCCTCGGAGCTGCCACTGCCACGGCCCAGTGAGTCTGGGACGGATGTGTGGCCGCGGAGGCCTGTGGGGTTGGGGAGGTGGCCGCCGGACCCAGAGGAGCTGGGCATGGCAGAGGCACGGAGCCCTGACAGACCCCACCCGCCCTGCTGTCCGGAGCTCCCGCCCACACCGCTCCTCCTCAAGCTGGTTGGACCTCGGTTTCCATGGCGGCACCCAAGCTCCGTGACCGTGATCCCTCAGACACCTGCGTCCTGTGGCGTGAAGGGGAATGCAGAACAAGCGTGTTTGTTTTTCTGTACCGGCTGGAAATGTAATGGTGTCACGCACGAACAGATTCTTGTCTTCCCTGAAATGTCAAGCTCATGATGAAGACGCCGCTCCTGCGACGCTCCAGCCTCCGGCGCCGGGATAATCTGCCCCTTCCTGCGACCGGAGGGCGCCGCACACGCCTGTCGCCGGGCTGGCCACAGGCCGAGCTCTCCGACGGAAAAGCAGTTTTCTGAGAAAACAATCCCAGGGCCTCAGCTACTTCAGTGGGAACACCGCAGAGCCGGCCGCCGAGGGCAGGGCCGGCCACCGAGGGCAGGCGCCCTGCGCTCAGCTCAGTGCCCGCACTGCGCCTCGGCCGCAGCTCTCCTGAGCCCTAGGGGACGGCCGGTCGCCGGTGACTCCATGTTTTTAACTTGCTGGTGGGTGGATGAGGTTTGCTTACCTTGTCACACATATGCTAGTAAACACACACTGGAGGCCCGAGCATGGAACTCGGCAAGAGCAGGCCTTCCTTCCCCGCTGCCCGCACCGCTTCCCTCTGGCACCGGGGCCTGGGCTTCCTCACAGCCCTGGCTTCGTCCCGAAGGATGTCCGGTCTGAGCAGCATGTTACCCTTTTATTACTATAGATGATAGATAAATCCTCACCCAAGGGTATGTTTGTGTTGCTTTTTTAGAGAGAGAACATCCATGTAAGAAACATCAATTGGTTGCCTCCAGTCCGTGCCCAGGCTGTGCACCAAACCTGAATTCCAGACGTGTCCCTGATCAGAATCAAACCCGCAACCTTTTGGTGCACAGGACCATGCCCAACCGACTGAACCACCCGCCAGGGCTTAAAATAACATTTAAAGTAATGCCGGGAGGCTGGCTGGGTCGGCTGTCTGTGGTTGGGCTGTGGGAGCAGCGGCGGGCACATTTTCTACAACAAAGTTAACAAAACAAGAGCGTGGTTATCGAAGCGCGCTCTCGTTCTTGCCATGAGAGCGGATTGCCAGCCCCCAGGGTGTCCTTATAACTGTTCGAAACTAAATCTCGAATCAGTCACGGGGGACCTGGCTGCAGGCGAGGGCCACGCTCTTTCCTGCTTTTCTCGCTGTGTTAGGGTTAGGGCCGTGAATCCAAAAGTAAACCCGAGTGACAGGGGCAGGGCGGCCACGCAGACTGGGTGCTCGGGGTCCTTCCTGGGTGGCACTGGCCCTGGGTGGGTGTCCGCCTTCCCGGTGCCAGCCCCGGCACAGGTGCAGGTGGCGGGCGCTGTCCTGCATCCAGGCACCCTCCCAGGTGCCTGTGACCAGGACATGGCTTGGCCTCCACCCTGCCCTTGGGGACCGGAGCCTGCTGGAGAGGCGCTGCACCCAGGCTCAGAGAGGGGCGTGGGGAGGGCGGCACGCCAGAGCCGGAGTTCAAAAACCAAACACAGGGCTCGCTCTGCTGGTCGGCTCCTTCCCCTGGCGCAGCCGCTCCGCCCCTCCCGCCTCCGCCCCTGACGCCCGCTTCGCTCCGCACCCACGGAACTGCCACCCTCTCACCTGGGACATTCGCTGGTAACAAACGCCTCTCTGGTGGCGCGGAGGCAGAGGGAGGGCTGCCACCTCCCTGCGTGGGGAGAAAGGCTCATTGGAGCTGGAGACTCAGTCATCTGTCTCCGGGGAGATGCAGCTCACTGGCTCTCCGCTCCCCGCCCACAAGGACTGCTGGGCCCACACCCTCTCCCTCTCTCCCAGCCAGAGGCCCGCCCATGGGGAGGGCACCACCCACACAGGACGCTGGTGAGGCGGGGCTGGGGCTCAGCTTGGTTCACTCTCCCTCTTCTCAAAATATTCTTCCCTGCTCCTGCCCACATCCCTCCCGGCTCCACCAGGCCACCCCGACCACCAGGCCAACAACCACCAGGCCACCCGACCACCAGGCCAACGACCACCAGGCCACCCCGACCACCAGGCCACCTGACCACCAGACCATCCAGACCACCAGGCCACCTGGCCCACCAGGCCACCCGGACCACCAGGCCACCGGGACCACCAGGCCACCGGGACCACCAGGCCACCGGGACCACCAGGCCACCCGGACCACCAGGCCACCGGGACCACCAGGCCACCCGGACCACCAGGCCACCGGGACCACCAGGCCACCTGGACCACCAGGCCACCGGGACCACCAGGCCACCGGGACCACCAGGCCACCGGGACCACCAGGCCGGGACCACCAGGCCACCGGGACCACCAGGCCGGGACCACCAGGCCACCGGGACCACCAGGCCACCCGGACCACCAGGCCACCCGGACCACCAGGCCACCCGGACCACCAGGCCACCGGGACCACCAGGCCACCCGTGCTAAGGACCTTGCTGAGGCCTTGCGTGCCCTGCCTGGCCCTGTCCGACTCTGGTCTCCCCTGGGCTTGGTGCTGCGGGACCACAGCGGCTCACGCTGTCCCTGGAGGCCTGGGCGCGGTGGGAAGCAGACGCCGAGCGGCCCTGAGCCCGCCGAGAAGAGTCACCGGCTGGCCCCAGGCCTGGGGGGGCGGTGCTGATGGTGCCCAGGCTCCTGCTCATTCTTGTGGGAACGTGGGAGGGCGGGCCACGGCGGGCTGGGTGGTGCCTGCGCTCGCAGGAGGCGGGAGGCGGCGGATGGACAAGGCGAACACCGGCCTGAGGTGGTGACCGCTGCCGGTGCTCCTTGCGGCAGGAGGCGGCCCCTCCGGGCCTCTGCACCAGGCCGAGGGCAGCGGGCGCTCCCCACAGCGGGTCCCACACGGTCCTGGCAGAGGCAGGCCAGCCCCGGGGAGCCGCACAGTGCACAGTGCACTGCCGGGTGGCCTGGTGGTCCCGGCCTGGTGGTCCCGGCCTGGTGGTCCCGGCCTGGTGGTCGGGGTGGCCTGGTGGTCCGATGGTCTGGTGGTTTGGGTGGCCTGGTGGTCCGGGTGGCCTGGTGGTCCCGGCCTGGTGGTCCCGGCCTGGTGGTTGGGGTGGCCTGGTGGCCGGGGTGGCCTGGTGGTCTGGATGGCCTGGTGGCCGGATGGTCTGGTGGTTTGGGTGGCCATGCCCGACGGCGTGGATGACGGCCGACTACGTGTCATTCCACCAGGTCACCGGCACATCAGCATTACTCTGGGGCAGGGGTCTGCAACCTTTAAGACATAAAGAGCCACTTGGACCCGTTTCCGAAGGAAAAAAAAACCTGGGAGCCGCAAAACCATTGCGACATTTAAAACAAATATAACACTGCATATATTGTTTCTTACCTTAATGCTTTATACCAGATCGTGCAGTTAGCTGTCAATCTGAAGAAAAAAAGGATTTTTTCACTTAACAATGTAAAATATGTTTTTGCAAATTAATAGCTAATTAAAATATTTAATTTACCTGGTTAATGGGATTTTTGCTCCTGAACCTCAGTGCACAGTGTCAGCACATCAGGGCTGTAAGATGTTACCTTCATTTTCACACAGGCTTGCAAGTTGTTGGAGCCGCGGTAAAGCTTCACAAGAGCCGCATGCGGCTCTGGAGCCGTAGGTTGCCCACACCTGCTCTGGGGTGTCGGGGCGCAGCCTGTGGGTGTGGGGGGAGGAGCCTGTGGGTGTCAGGAGGAGCCTGTGGGTGTGGGGGAGGAGCCTGTGAGTGTCGGGGGGCAGCCTGTGGGTGTGGTGGGAGGAGCCTGTGGGTGTCGGGAGGAGCCTGTGGGTGTGGTGGGAGGAGCCTGTGGGTGTCAGGAGGAGCCTGTGGGTGTGGTGGGAGGAGCCTGTGGGTGTTGGGAGGAGCCTGTGGGTGTGGTGGGAGGAGCCTGTGGGTGTCGGGAGGAGCCTGTGGGTGTGGTGGGAGGAGCCTGTGGGTGTCGGGGGACAGCCCGTGGGTGTCGGGAGGAGCCTGTGGGTGTGGGGGGCAGCCTGTGGGTGTCGGGGGGCAGCCTGTGGGTGTCGGGAGGAGCCTGTGGGTGTGGGGGGAGGAGCCCGTGGGTGTCGGGGGGCAGCCCGTGGGTGTCGGGGGGCAGCCTGTGGGTGTCAGGGGGCAGCCTGTGGGTGTTGGGGGACAGCCTGTGGGTGTCGGGGGGCAGCCTGTGGGTGTCGGGGGGCAGCCTGTGGGTGTGGTGGGAGGAGCCTGTGGGTGTCGGGAGGAGCCTGTGGGTGTCGGGGGACAGCCTGTGGGTGTTGGGGGGCAGCCTGTGGGTGTCGGGGGATAGCCTGTGGGTGTCGGGCGGCAGCCTGTGGGTGTCGGGGAACAGCCTGTGGGTGTCGGGAGGATCCTGTGGGTGTCGGGGGGCAGCCTGTGGGTGTCGGGGGACAGCCTGTGGGTGTGGGGGGACAGCCTGTGGGTGTCGGGGGGCAGCCCGTGGGTATGTGGGGGGGGACTGCCCGTGGGTGTGGGGGGAGGAGCCTGTGGGTGTCGGGGGGCAGCCTGTGGGTATCGGGGGAGGAGCCTGTGGGTGTGGGGAGGAGCCTGTGGGTGTCGGGGGACAGCCTGTGAGTGTCGGGGGCAGCCTGTGAGTCGGTGGGCTCAGGGAAGCAGACAGCCCGCCCCCTTGTGGTGGGGCCTCGTCCACCTTGCTCAGGGTGGGGAGGCTGAGCAGAGGGAGGAGGCTGTGTCCCCCGTCTGCTGAGCTGGGACCTCAGCTTTTCCCTCCCCAGCCGGCTGCCCCATCCTCTGGTCTCAGCGCCCAGACCGCCTCTCAGCCCCGCAGCCATGGCCCAGTCATCACAACCGAGCCCCCTCTCCTCTCGCTCACACTGCCTGGCACAGGCTGGCTATCAGCTCTCTGTGCCTCAGCTTCCTTAGCCGTTAAGCAAGGAGGACGATTAGCTTAGCTACTTAATAAGCACAAGCACTGCGCTTACCTCTGGTCTCCATAAACTCCCGTGAGACACTGGGTGCAGCTCCCCACGCGGGCGTCGGGAGCCCAGGGCAGGCGGAGCCCAGGACGCGCGATGAGCTGTGTCGCCCTGGCGGGGGCGCCCCCTCCCGCTGTGCAGAGTTGGGAGATGGGCACAGAGGTGCCGGTCAGGGCATGCGCATTACTTCCCATCCTTGTCCTCATCGCGCCCCCCTCCCTGGGGCCACGGGAGGCTCGGCCCTGTCTCTGGTGTGTGCAGCCAGAGCGAGGGCCTGGCCCTCCACCCACCGCTCCCCCTGCTGTGGCCGCACCTCTCAGGACGCAGGACCACAACCACGTCCTGAATGAAATGCACAGAAGGCAGGTGCGCGGCCGGCTGGGAATGGAAGGGGCTGTGCCTGGAGCAGCCATGGAGCGGCTGTGCGGCGCCCTCCTCAGCGCCAGGCATCAGCCGGTGATCCAGGTGCGGACCCCACCAGGCCCGGCTCCCTCAGCTCGTCTGTGCCCCAGCAGCCGCACACCGAGGACAGGGGCTCCCCAGCACGGTGTCCTTCGGAGACCACTGCCTCCACCTCGGGGTCCCGGGAAGACCAGACGGCGGCCGCCGAGTGTTGGGTGAGGATTTGAGGAGGGGCTGGCACCAGCCCACAGTCACAGGCGCGTCTCGGGAGGGGAAGGAAGAGACCCTGTGGTGGCTGCACGCCCTCTGGGGACCCCTGCTGGGCAGAGCCCGCCCAGCCGCCTGGCTGGTAGCCTGACACACCGGGCTTGTCTGTGCTGCCCCCTTGTGTCCAGCGACTACAACTGCAGATCTCACCCCCATGCCAGCACCACCAGCACCGCTGGCAGGGGCGGGAGCCCGGCTGCTGGGCTCAGAGCTCACCAGGAGTGGTACCCGGGAGCCAGGCCCAGCGGAATCATCAAACACCCACTGGCTCAACCCCAAGCTGGGAAGGAAGAGCGTGGCCAGGAGGATGGAGGTGCAGTGAGACAGGAGGGAATTTAAAATATACATGTTGTGATTTTTGAGAGAGAGGAAGGGAGAGGGAGAGCCATCAATGACGAAAGAATCATCGATCGGCTGCCTTCACACTGGGGACTGAGCTTGCAACCGGGCATGTGCCCCGACTGGCAACGGAACCGTGACCTGGTTTCTAGGTTGATGCCCGACTGCTGAGCCACGCGGCCGGGAGGGGGTTTGCGCAGGACACAGCCCTGGACACTCGCACACGCCTGGGGCCAGCCCCGCCCCTGGTGTTGCAGCAACTGGGGTTGGGCAGAGCTGATGCCTCGAGGCACCTCCAGCCGGCAGGGCCATGTGCTTCTGCGGGAGCTCTGATTGCCACGCCTGACCCTCCAGAAGATGAAGCCCGAGTGACCCCGGAGCCATGTGCCAAAGGGCGCCCGGGAGCGGGGCCGTGCTCGGGGCCCAGAGGGACCCGGGGCTGCGGAGAGGAGCGGACAGGTCCAGGCAGAGGGTCGTGGCCTGGCCTGCAGGTGTGCAGGGTGAGAGGGCCCAGAGGCCGGCTTCTCACTAGAGGCACTATGAGAGCATCCTTACTCGGGGCTGCAGGACGGGGGACAAGATAGAGGAGGGCGGGGAGGGAGGGGAGCCACCTGGGCAGGAGGGGAGAACATATGTGAGAGGAGCTTGGGGTGAAACAAGGGGACAAGCACCCCAACTGGCCAAGAAGCAGAGGGTCACAGTGAGCGGATGGGGAGGCAGAGGCTGGGCGGAGGCGGTCCTGCAGGCAGGTGAGCTTGAGGGAGTCTCCAGGGCCTGGCAGCCCAGCGAGGGGCGTGGAGAGTGGGGAGAGGCCCGATGGAGCCTGGCGACCCCAACGTTATGGTCTTTCACCGGCCAAGCCCCTGCCAGAGGAGCCCCGCTGGCGGGAGGGCGGGGGAGCCTCCATCCTTCCGGGCGCTCACAGCGAGCTCCGGCGGCGCGGGTGCGCAGTGGGTGTCACAGGCCATTGCCGGCCTGGGCACCGCACCGTCAGAGTCGATGTTTAGGGAAAGAGCGACCCCGTGCTGGGCTCCTTTCATCCTGTTTTATGATCCATAGGTGGGCACACACACATGCATACCTGTGCTGCATGCACACACATACACGCCCACATGCACTCTTCCTGCGCCAGCAGCAGTGAATGAAAGTGGGACCTGGAGTTGCAGACCCAGGAGGGTGTGGGGCCCTGGAGGGAGACTACTGGTCATAGGGGACGGGAGGGGGGCACCCGGGAGGCTCCTGAGAAAACAGGCTTGCCTGGCAGCCCTCGCAGACTCCCAAAAGCCAGCATGAAGGATGTGCAAGACCACCGAACTGTGCAAATTTCTAGAAATGAAGCACGCCAACAGGGACATAGTCGTTAAATATTAAAATATATTTACACACATAATTTTGTCTGAGGACACCGGGGAACAAACATCCGTGAAAGTCCAGCGAATACACAGGTTCTGCTGAGCGAGCACTCGCCACCGGCAGAAGGAAGTGTTCACGCGAATGGCCCGCAGTATTTGCTCCGTCCCCCGGGCCGTGCGGCGGGACAGGTGACAGCAGGTCTGAGTACGGACTGGCTCCGTGGGGAGCACAGCCTGGAAGTGGTGTCCCACCGCCTCCCTCCGCAGGACCCACAGGAAGTCAGGGCTGTGCCGGGCGGCGGAGGCACCAGCCACCGCCGCACTCAGCGGGCCCTCCCGGGAACCGAGAACCGAAGTGGCCACCGCGTGAGCCCAGGGCCGGGAGGTGCAGGCGGCGCTCACCGGGCGGGGCCGCAGGGGGCGCCACACTCGCCAGCATTTCCCATGTCGTCAGTCCTTCTTGTCCCTCCCGGGCTCAGACACGAGCAGCAGCCCTCCTGCCTCGGGCCCCCCAGAATCTAAGAGCTTCGGACTGGGGAGCAATCAGTGAGGGGTCAGCCCCTCTGTGGAGAAGTTGCTGGTGGGTTGGGGGAGCCCTGAGTGCTGGCCCAAGTCCGGTGGGCGGGCTGGATCAGACGTTGCTCTGGAGGCCTGAGGGGGCCCCCTGGAGGTCCGAGGGGCTGTCGGAGGCCGAGGACTGGCTGGGCAGAGACGCTTCCAGGCCCGGGGGAGGCGCCCGCCGGGACTTGTACAGGACGTATGAGGCCCCGAAGAAGAGGAAGCCCAGCACCTGCAGAGAGAGGGCGCTGGACCGGAGCTGCCACCCAGCCCCGTGCGCCCCAGCTCCTCTCGGGCTCTCAAGACCCCCCACTCTGGCAAGAAGACCCCTTTTCCTGCACAGCGAGTCCCTGGGGAGGGCCTCTTTAAAACCAAGCGGGGCTATTCTCCAGAGCTCCCCAAGCCCCTGGGCACACGTGGCTGTTTTCACTCTAATCTGGGGGTCAGCCCAGCTGTCTGTGCCAGAGGCCCCTCAGGGAGGCCCTCCCGCGGGGTCCAAAGCACCAGATCTCGGCCTCGCCGGCGCATGTGCCCAGCGGAGGCAGGAAGGTACATTGAAGCCGGCTCAGGGGCCCAGCACACCGACCCGGCCTGCACGCCCAGGCTGCCAGGCTTGATTCCTCCAGAGCCCGAGCTGCCAGAGCCACGGGCTCACCCAGGCCGCCGTGGCAAAGGCCCCGGAAGGCAGGGCGCCCTCTGACCCCGGGCTGCAAGCTCAGGCAGTGACCCAGGCTGGCTCTCCCAGTCACCACGACATCAGGGTCCCAATGCCAGCTCTAGACGGGGAAGGACAGCTCTGCAAGGTGGGCTTCACCCCTGCTGCAGAAGATTCCGGGCTTCCTCCCTCAGCCGCCCAGCAGCCCAGCTGCTCACCTTATACACCAGCCCGGCGATGAGCATGTACCGGCTCATGGCTGCGTTCTGGTACAGGAAGCAGGAGCCCTGCTGGCCGCACTGGTCCTGCCACAGCAAGCAGGCCTTGTCAATCACCCAGCCGAAGGCGATGGGCCCCGGGATGCCCCCTGTGGAGAGAGGCCCACTCAGCTCCCCGAAAGGGACCTCGGCCATGGCGTTCCCAGGGGGTGCACGGGGGCCTCAGTGTTCCTTCTCTGGGGACTGGGCTGCAGGCCAGGACGTTTCCTGGGACCCCGACCCGCAGGGAGCTTCTGTGGGTGAGGAATGGCACCTCCCTCTGGGGGCCTCCAGTGGAGCCTTGGGGAGAGCGTTCTTCCCAGGTGGCACAGGCCTGGGTGGGCACTGCCGGTGCCCGGTGCAGTGAGCACATGCCCAGCGGTGCGTGGCCCTCAGTAAGTACCTAGAGTCCTAACCACGATCCACTGGATTCCCAGCGCGAAGGACCTCTGCTGGTCGCAGACGCACCTGAGCCAGAAAAGCAAGTCAAAGCCGGGAAGCGTGGCCGCCAAGTCACCCCCACGCCCACAGCGGGTCCCGGCCGAGCTCCGGGCCGCTCTGCCACCTCCCCAGGTGGAGAGACCTCGGAGGCGCGGCTGGAGCTCGCTGGAGGCTGCAGGGAGGCTCCGGAGGGAGCGAGCGCGGAGCCCAGCGTGCTTACCGTAGGGTTGCCGTCAGCGCGGGAATGCTGCTGAGGAAGGTAAAGGTAATTACAACGAATATGAAAACCAGAAGGAGGGGCTTGCTCTGACAAGTTGAAGTGCATTTCCCTGCAGTAGCATGGCCAAAACCAGAGGAAAAATTCTGAAGGACACACCTACAGTCTCGGTACACCTGAGGAGCGCAACAACAGCGCTGATTACCGGGGGAAGGGCCAGGGGCCTCCCAGCCGGGCGCGGGTGGACGCGGGCAGGGCCGCACTCACCTTCTGGCCGCCGGGGCCGGGCGCCGCCTCCTGGCAGCCGGCGTGGCAGGGCGAGTAGTACATGAGGCCGTCGGAGCCGCACACGGGGCTGTAGAGCCCGGGCCCGCAGCCGCAGGCGGCGTTGCAGGAGGCTGTCAGCTCCGGGCGGCCCGCAGGCGACACGCTACAGGTGGGAGAGGCGAGGCGGGCGGTGGGCGGAGGCGGGGCCAGGAGGCCTCGCCCATGAACCGCTGGGCTGGCGCGGGGCCTACCTGCTGTTGTGGCGGGCCGTCACGCCCACCATGGGCACGTTGGGGCAGTGCGCGAAGAAGACCAGGATGGCCAGCAGGCTGGTCAGGGAGCAGGCCAGGCAGAACTTGATGACGCTCGAGCCACGGAGCTTCAACTTGTTCACGAAGAAGCCACCCAGGAAGGTGCCGCCCCCGCCCGCCGGCACCACCAGGTACCCTGTGAGATGGGGAGGGCTCAGCCAGCGGTTCCGGGTGTCCTGGCGCCTGGGGTGGGCCCTGATCCTGCCGCATCCCGTTACCCCTCCTTTACAGACGGGGCACGGAGGGGCAGGGCACCCCTGTCTGAGGGCAGCGCCGGGCTCGGGCGGGCCGGGGCCTGACCAGCGCTCTCTGCTGTCGGAGTGGGGGAGCCGAGACCCACTCCGACACCATTCAACATGAAGCTGAGATCAAGTGATGGGAGTGGGGCTCCGGGGGCAGTGGGCACCTGAGAGGCCCCAGGCTTAGGGGGCCATCTCCCCAGCACTGACCAGAGCCAGCTCTGGGGCAGGAGAGGGGGCTCCAGAGGACATGGCCGTTCCAGGGGCCCATGGGGAAGGGAGGCGGATGTGGGTGGGAATCTGGGTATGCGGCGCCTGCTGAGAGGTGGAGGAAGGGGTGGGGTCCTCTAATCCGATGGCCCCCCACATGCTGGGAATGGGAACCTGAGGCTGAGTGGCCTCGGTGCTGCTCCCCACCCTGCACTCACAGCTGACCTGTGCCCTCTGACCTCTCCCCCCCTCCCCGCCGAGGAGGCTGCCCCTTGGGCAGCAGTGGGAGCCGCACCCTCCTGGGCGGGCTGCCTGCTCGGGTCTCCCGAGGCCCCGACACCAGGTGCCTAGCTCAGGGGGATGGCACGCCCAGGTCCTGGTGGCGATGGGAGATGCCGGCAAGCTGAGGGCCCTCCCAGCTAGAGGGACCCGCCAGGAAGGCAGCGGCTCCATGAGGCCCTGAGACCGGCCAGCACGCCGCGCATGCGTGGGCAGTGGCCCGGGCCCTCGGGGGGTGGGGGGGACGGTGCCCCGGAGCCTTGCCTCCGGCCAGACCGTTCTCGGGCTCTTCCTGCCCGGGCGTATCCAGAAGGCACTCCCCAGACCCATTGCTCGTCCGAGAGCTGCTGACGAGGCTGCGGGCCCCTGGAGTTCAGAGACTTTTCTCACCAAACAGGGTGGCGGCTTCCGAGGCGCTGAGGCTGAACTGGGACTCGAGGAACTTGGGGCCGAACGTGGACATGCCAGCAATGAGGGTGGCCTCCGTGGCCCCGGCCAGGCAGAGCAGGATGAACACGGGGTTCTTCAGGAGGAGCCAGATGGAACTGGACAGGGCGGGGATGGAGACAAGAGAGGAGACAGAGGGTCAGAGTGGCCAGAGCCAGGGGGTGAGGAAGCCACGGCTCCTGAGGCCATCGCCCTTCCCAGCTGAGCCCACTGAGCCCCGTTCTGCGAGAAGAGTGGGTGGCCGATGAGCTGGGAGGCACCCACATTTCCCCAGAGAAACCAAGAGGAGCGTTAGGCTGGGCTGTGGCAGGGAGCGCTGGCACCAGGACCCTGAGCTCCTGCTTGCTGTAAAGCTGCGGTCACTGGTGGCGGAGGAGCCTCTTTGCTGCCTTGGCCAGAGTTCGGGCTTTGGTGAGGAGGGACCTTGAGTGACCCATGTCCCTGTTTGATCACCCTGGGGCAGCTGCTGCCAAGTCAGGGCACTGAGGCCGGGGCTCCGCCGCCAGCAGCTGTGGGAAGGGGCGGGAAGCCCCGCAGACTTGGGCGGAGGCCCTCCCCGGAGCCCAGTGGGCTGGCCGGCTCTGCGGCTTCGCCTGGGGTACACTTGGGGGTGAAAACAGGGCCTGAGGAAGGTGCTGGTGTTGGTGCCACCGAACCTGGTCCCCGATGCCCCGGTGGACCCGCCTGGACCCACTTCTGAGGACTGAGAGAACTCAGCCCGGCACAGCCTGCGGGACCACGGGGCCATGGGTCCGGCTGTGGGCCGTGAGCCTGGAGGTGCTGGCGTCAGTTCAGAAGTCTGTCCCGTGTCACCCTGTCAGGACTGGGTGCCAGGCCTCGGTCTGCAGAGGCTCCGAGGGCCAGGCCCTGCACGCCACATGGGTGCAGCACTGCTCAAACGTGGGAGACACTCAGAGAGCCCGGCGGGGGCTCAGCTGGTTGGGCGTCCCCGTGCACCACAGGCTGCGGTTCGGTTCCTGGTCAGGCACACACCTGGGTTGCGGGTTTGATCCCCAAATGACGAGCGTATGGAAGGCAACCTATGGATGCCTCTCTTTGTCTCTCTCGCTTCCTCTCTGTAAGCATGTCCTTGGGTGAGGATGAAAAAAATCAATGGCACTAAATGACAGTAGTGAGGAAGGCAAACGTGGGATGGAAAGGGACACAGACCCTGGGAGGTCTGGAATGGAGGGCTGGGCTCTGCGTGCCCGGCTCCAGCTCGCACAGCTTTTCTCACCTGTTCCCCCACTGTGCCCCCTCCCGTCCCTCTCTCTGCCCCGTTCTCTCCCTCCGTCCCTCTCCCTGCACCGTTCTCCCCTCTGTCCCTCTCCCTGCACCTTTCTCCCCCCTCCGTCCCTCTCCCTGCACCGTTCTCCCCCCCTCCCTCTCTCTGCACCCATTCCCCCTCACAGTCCCTCTCTCTGCACCGTTCTCCCCCTCCGTCCCTCTCTCTGCACCCATTCCCCCTCACAGTCCCTCTCTCTGCACCGTTCTCCCCCTCTGTCCCTCTCCCTGCACCTTTCTCCCCCCTCCGTCCCTCTCCCTGCACCGTTCTCCCCCCCTCCCTCTCCCTGCACCGTTCTCCCCCCCTCCCTCTCCCTGCACCGTTCTCCCCCCCTCCCTCTCCGCCACGCAGCAGCATCCGGGCGGCACAGAAGTGTGGCCAGTGGCTTGTTACGCCCCGGGAAGGTGCAGGACACAGCTGGGTGGGACAGCCTCACTCCCACGCTGACAAAAGCAGTCTGACACGTGACTACCGTGCGGCTGACAGTGGCTCTGAAGCGGCTCCTCGTGCCGCCGAGGGGCTCCCGGCTGCTCCCGAGGCCGGCACGGTGCCTGTCCTGGGGTCTCCTGCCCGCGCGGCCCGGTCTCCCTCACCCAGCAAGTCACGGCCACACGACCGTCACGGCCAAGACGCTCTTCTCGGACGCGGTCTGGGCAGCGGGCCTGCAGCGTGGCCGCCTGAGCCGAGGGAGGGCCGCCCCCACTCGTCTTTCCGGACGGGCAACTGCTCAGCTGACTCCAGCAGCCCTCACCAGGCCTGGCTCCAAAGGGGAACCGGTGCCTGCAAAGCTGGCTTCCGCACTCGGTGCTGGGAAGGCCGGGGACAAAACGCCGTCAGTGGTGTGGCCGGCGGGCCCAGCACCGTCTCCGCCAGGCACAGGCCTCAGGTGCGTTTGTTCTCTGGGAGGGACAGCGTGTGGCCATTCCTCGCTGCCTGGCCCGATCCGCCCACGCTCTGGCTGGCAGGAAGGGGCTCTCCCGAGTGGCCAGCACACTCTGTGTCTCCTTTTCCTGCAGGACGTGCGACTGAGATCTGGCTTGAATTTGCTCAGAGAACTAGTCACGATTTAACAGGCACACGCATCGGCTTTCCGACCAGCAACTGGTCTGGGAACTGAGCCTGGGCACGGACCTCCGGGCGTCGGCCACCCCCTCGGGCCACTGGGGGCAGGCCCAGTGCCCAGCACGGTGCCAGCTGGGAGTGTGCCAGGAGACAGTGCTCCCACCCCTGCCAGTGTGGACCTGGCCAGCTCGCCTGTGGGGGGCACCCTCCAGAGTGGGTGGCTCTTTTGGGGGATCTGACAGGAAGTGGGGAGGGGAGAACAAGCCCTAGGCGGTGGAGACCTGTGTTGGCTCTGCTGCCCTGGAGGGTGCCCTCGGCCTGAGCCCCTTCACCCTCCGTGCTGAAGACAGGCAAGGCCAGCCCACTGCCAGCAGCCCGAGCCCGGGGGCTGTTAGACCGCCGGTCACGGGCTCAGGACACTGCCGGGTGGGGTGCTGGTGAGCGGGAGAGACCCCGTGGAAGGCCCGATCCTGGCAGAGGGGCTCTGGGCAGCCATGAGCCCCCAGGCCCACGTCCTGCTGAGACCCCAGCAGCCCAGGCAGGGCTGTTTGTGAATGAGAATGGCAACGCAAGTCATGTCCCCAAGAGAGGGGAGATGCGAACAAGAGGGCGCGAGGGCCCGGGCCGAGGCTGAAAGGCGGTGCCAGCCTGGAGCCCGAGCCGCGTGCAGGCGGCACCTAGTGACATGGTGGGAGGTTCAACAGAGCGAGGGCCTGTGGCCGGTCAGGGCGACTCTTGGGCGTGGCCTGAGGTCAGTGGCGCCCCTGGCGCCCAGGGGTCATGAGCTCACATGGCCCGGAGGACCACCCAGCCCTCCTAGTTTGGGGCCAAGATTCCGTGTGTGGGAGACCCGGAGGGGCCCCGGGACACAGGTGTGGGCGAGGGGCGCAGGCCGAGGACCGCCCCAGCTCCTTACAGAGGCAAGTCTCTGACGGTTCTCCCGAAGCCGGGGCTGCTGGCCGCCTGCGGGCTCTGGTCCTTCAGCTGGTGCGTCTCAGAGGCTCGCATGGCCACATAGTGCTGGGAGCCTGGAGGGACAAGACGCCAGGAGACTCAGGGCCTGCACGCATGGGCGGCTGCGGGACGGAGGGGTGCGGACCCACCCTGGCAAGAGTGGGACAGAGCCAGCAGACGACCTGGCGCCACTGAAACCAGCCTGTCATGGCCCCCGGGGAGGGCGCCAGCTGGCCGGCCCGCCTGCAGGATGGAGGACCTGGCAGACACCGCATCTGGACTCTCCTGTGAATCTCAGCAGCTCACACGGCGAGGGGCTTGCACACTCATGGCGGGGGGGGGGGGGAGGGGAGGGAAGAGGGAGGGGAAGCACCCACCTGGCAGCCGCCGCGGGTAGCCGAGGATGGGAACTGCAATGAAGAGGGCAGCGGCCCCGGTGCCCAGGAAGCCCACCCACCAGGCACCAACCCACAGCGGGCTCTCGCTGGTCAGCTCGGTCCTGTGGGGAAGGCAGTGGGGTCAGTATCCAGGCACTGAGCTGGGTGTCCCTTGACTTGCTGGTCCACGCAGGCCAGTGGGAGGGTGTAGAGTGAGGGACACAGCCCCACCTACCTCTCGCACAGAACACGCACATTTGACAACCAATTTAGTCAACCTGAGGCCACAGGTGGCGTTTGTACCAGGGCAGAGGCGCGCCATCTGCAGAGAGAGTCCAAGGGTAGCCAGCAGAGCCCCTGCTTCTCAGAAGGCGTCAGGAAGCGCCCGAGACGGTGAGGGCCTGAGCACAGGGCGCCTCCGAGCCCGAGTGGTCACAGGACACCCTTCCTGCTCCCTCCTCTGTCTGTCTATCCTGATATCTCCCTCTCTCGCTCCTGCTTAGATTTACAAAAACATAGAATCACAAGCAGAGTGTACGAGGAATAAAAGAAATACTCTGACATGACAGGCAGGGCAGATTTGGGCTTCACCCCGTCTTGGCAGAGCTCCTTAATTCTTTGTAATTTCCTGGGTGACAGCAGTGTCTTTGTTGGGATGTGGCCACTCTTGGTGTGTCCCTTGAGAGCCTCTGAGGGGCCTGGTCACCAGAAACACCAACCACGAGGTCAGCAAGTGGCAACTTTTGGTCCACGCGACTCCGGTGGCAGTTGGCCACCAACGGGCAATGATTAACCAACCGCCCCTACGAAGTGAAGCCATAAAACCCAACAGAAGGGGGTGCACGTGGGGGAGCGGGGAGGTGGGCACCCAGAGGGTGGGGAGCTCCGCCCCTCCACACCGCACACCCGTCTACTCCCCATGTGTCCTCCCCAGCTCTGCGAGCCACTGGAGCAAACCGCTGAGCTGAGGGTCTGGGAACCTCCGTGCTGATCCCACGGAGAACGGAGGGGAACCTGGTGTCTTTTCTGGGGGATCTCATGGGCCTGAGCCCTGACCTATGGGGTCTGCGCTGACACTGGAGAGTCAGGGTCAGACCGCAGCTGGGTTTGGGACACCGGCTGGTGTCTGGGAAGCGATTGGCATGAAAAAGCCCACGGAAAAGAATCTCACACCGGCAGAGGCGAAGCCACTCCGTTCCGCAAAGACACCGAGGCCCGGTCCCCGCGCTCGGGCTTCCTCCATGCGGCCCCACCCCAGGCCTGTCCTCAGCCACGGGACCAGCAGCCCTGGGCCACACCGTGCTCCGCCACGCCCCGCCCGCGGACCGCGCGTCCTCTCGCCATCCTGTGCCGCAGGGGCCCACTCACCGCCGGCCGATCTCCGTGTAGATGTTCAGCAGGGCGCCCCCGATCAGGTAGCCGGCCGCGGGGCCCAGGATGGCCGCGGTGTAGAAGATGGCTGTAGGGGGAGCAGGGCAGTCAGGTGGCGGCCAGCCCGTTCCCCGCCGGCTCTGTGACACTCAGACACCGGGCCACCGGGGAGCAGCCCACCCACACCCCCTGCCTGCCCACCCTCCGCAGGGGCGCCCCACACCCCCTCCACGGTGCCTGAGGCCTGGCTGGGCCAGCCTTTTAAGGGGATTTTAAAACAATTCTCAGAGCCAACCGGTGCCGCTGGCAGTCCTGCCCGTGCCGCAGAGCACTGAGGCCAAGTGCCCAGAAGGGGCCCGGCTCCGAGCGACACCCATCACACTGCCCCCCCCTCCCCGGCCTGCCGGCCTCACTCACCAATGTAGACCGGCGAGGAGCTGGACTTGACGTTCTCGTCCAGGTAGGTGACCCCCAGCGTGTACAGGGGCGTGGCGCCCGCTCCGTGCAGGAACTGGCCCAGCATGAAGACGAGCCGGTAGCTGGACAGGCTGGAGGCGCGGGGCCCGCACGCCACGCTGCGGTTGGCGCGGCACAGCCCGAGGCCCTCGTCCACCTCCACCTGGTAGGGGCCCGTGGCGAAGTGGGGCAGCGCGAACACCAGCGAGCCGGCGCCCATGAGCAGCACGCCCCAGCCCAGCCAGCGGGGCTTGTGCCCGTGGCCCCCGAAGTAGCTGACGAAGGTGAGGCAGAGGCAGGCGGCCAGGTCGTAGGCGCTGGCGATGAGGCCGCTCTGGTAGCTGTGCAGGTCGTAGCGCCGCTCGATGGAGGTGATGACGGTGCTGAGGAAGCCGTTCACCGTCATGCCCTGCAGGAAGGCGGCGGCGCACAGGAAGCCCAGGAAGCCGCGCGGCGTGTTGAGGGCCTGCAGGCACCTGGGGGTGAAGGCCCGCCAGCCGCACTCCGAGCTCCGCGGCCCGGCCGCCGGGCAGCACAAGGCGCGGGCGCCGTGCTTCTGGGCCCTGGGCTGGCACAGCGGCTGGCTGCAGGAGTCCAGGGGGCCGTGGGCGCCCAGGCTCAGGGGCGCGCCCAGGGACGCCCGCCGGCTGGAGGGGGTGTGGCCACACCTGTCGTCCAGAGCAGAGGGCGGGCTGGGGAGCACCGGCTGCGGCACGGGGGCGAAGGGCTTGTCCCCCATCACGTGCTGAGGCATCTCTCCCCGGAGGCAGCGATCGTGTCCCAGGGCCCTCTGTTCTGTGAGGAGGAGATGTGGTGAGCAAACTGCACCAACCCACGCGCACACCACCATCTCCGCTAACACCCCACCCGCCCCGCCCCCGGGGGCTAACTCCCCACCCGCCCCGCCCCGGGGGGCTAACACCCCATCCACCCCATCCACTCCGCCCCCGGGGGGGCTAACACCCCACCCGCCCCGCGGGGCTAACTCCCCACCCGCCCCGCCCCCGGGGGCCAACACCCCATCCACCCCGCGCCCGTCCAGTCCATATTGCCTCCTGGCGGCTAACTCCCCACCCGCCCCGCCCCCGGGGGGCTAACACCCCATCCACCCCATCCACTCCGCCCCCGGGGGGGGCTAACACCCCACCCACCCCGCCCCGGGGGGCTAACACCCCACCCGCCCCGCCCCCGGGGGGCTAACTCCCCCCCCCCGCCCCGCTCCCCCCGGGGGGCTAACACCCCACCCGCCCCGCCCCGGGGGGCTAACTCCCCACCCGCCCCACCCCGGGGGGGCTAACTCCCCACCCGCCCCACCCCGGGGGGCTAACTCCCCACCCGCCCCGTCCCCCGGGGGCCAACACCCCATCCACCCCATCCACTCCGCCCCCAGGGGGGGGCTAACACCCCACCCACCCCGCCCCGGGGGGCTAACTCCCCACCCGCCCCGCCCCCCCGGGGGCTAACACCCCACCCGCCCCGCCCCGGGGGGCTAACACCCCACCCGCCCTGTCCCCCGGGGGCTAACACCCCATTTGCCCTGCCCCCTGGAGCAGCTGCAGCTCCATCTGCCCAGTCAGTGCCCGGGCTGGTGGGGTGACCTTCCAAGACCAGCCCCCTCTCCGAATTCAGGGCCCCACCTGAGGCCACACATACAGGGCAGCACGTCTCGACCACCGTGGCTGGGCCTAGGGTGGGCCAGGCCGAGGACAGCCCCTCCTGACTGAGGCCTGAATCGGAGCTGGGGCACAGCCGGGCAGGCTGGGCGTGGGGGCCCACGGGCCACCCTGAGCACATGTCCCGGCTGCTGTGAGGCCCTTCCCTCTGGCTTCAAGCGTGGCCCTCATTCTCCTGAACACATCCTGCTAGCTTCCTGTGCCTTCGTGAGAACAAGGACTTCGTCTCAGCCCGAAGTTTGGGGGTGTTGGAAGTGAGGAAGTGGGGGAGACAGCACAGCAGGGACCCCGAGCCCTGGGAGTCCTCCCAGACAAACCGGGAGCCTCGAAGGGTGACAGCAGGGACCCAGGTGGGACCTGACAGGCCTGGCACTCGCTTTCATTTGGAGATGGGGCCTCCGGCAGCAGCACCGGACGCCAGGCCTGCGGTGCAGCCTCTGCCTGCGCGGGCTCCTCCGCCAGCCTCTCACCGCTGGCAGCGCACGCCACGCTCCCTGTGCCCCTGGAAAGTGGCACCACTCGGCCAGTAACGTGAAGCCTGGCTTCGCCGTGGCGCCGGCAGAGCCAGGTGCGGTGCCGGTGGCTGGGCAGAGCACAGTGCGCTTTCCCTCAGGCGGCCCCACCCTTCCCCAGGCTCTGTGAGGGCAGCACGCTGGCCACCGCCCGCCTTACAGGTCGGCCACGCGCCCAGGGCCACACAGCTGCCGTGCAGACAGCATCGCCGGCTGCCTGGCTGCCGAGCCGGTGGACATGCGGCACAGCCGCCCTCCCAGGCATTTACTGAAAGGACGCGGCCAGCTGAGCGGCAAGTACATGCAGGCCGCTGTTTACTTTGGAAACTGGCGCTGCCAGGCTGTCAGCGGCTGTAGCTCAAGGCTGTGGGTGGGCAGCAAAACTTCCACTGAGCCATTCCCTGGGGCCGCTTTATTTACAGTGCCACCGCCCTGTGCAAGCTGGCACGCCGGGCTGGTCGCCGGGAGCAGCAGGAGAGCCCGGGCTGCCAGATTCCTGGAGGGCTGCACCTCCCGCCACGGCGCAGGCGGGCGCCGGGCGACAGCCAGCTCGCACCCTGGCACCTGGAGGCCAGTGCTCAGGTGCGGGGGCCGCGTGGAGGATGTCCAGCCAGAGCCCTGCCAGCCCATATTTCCAGAGAAATACGGGAAAGGCGCGAGGCCGCCTGAAGTTCCAAGGCCCAGAGTCACCCTGCGTCTTTTTTCCTGATGCACACGTGCACACGCAACCACAGGCGCGGGCCTCGTCCTGGGCTGGAGCACAGCCTGAGGGAAGGAGCCAGCCAGGCCAGGGGCCGCCCCCGCCTGTGGGGGCCGGAGTGTCAGTACTGCACCCAGGAATCACTCGTAGGTGCTCATTTCCAGTAAGTGATCTGCAAACGGAGGACGAAGGTATGCCGCCTCCAACTCCTGCCCACCACCCTCACCACCCCTCCCTCCCATTGGCTCTGGGCTCGCTCGGTCAGGGGGCATCAGGCCTTCTGCTGGCCTAGCTTTTGTCATCAGGAATGGCGACAGCAATGCAGAGCTTCCTGTTTGAAAGCAAAGCCAAGTAACACACGAACCACTAGGCGGACAGTCCCAACAGTCCTGAGTCAGGGTCAAATCTCACTTGAATTAAAATCTACATCTCTGACCTAAACAGACAGTGGCCGACCTAGAATCCCACAGGCCACATACACTAAAGCAGCACATAGAAAACCTTATTTTAGATGTCCCCCATTGGTGGCCACCACACGCACGTGGTCAGAAGGTTTGCACACATCAGCCCGCAGGCCTCCTCCAGGCCCTCAGGGCCCAGTTCCCACGACGGGACCCACAGCAGCCAAGGCACGGAGGGCGCTTCCCTGGACCCCGTGCCTGTCACCTGCCATCCCGCTCACAGCTCCCTCCAGGCTCGGACTCCCCACTGGCAGTGGATGCTTTCTCTGGAAGGCTCTGGGCTTGCCAGCGCATCTGTACAGAAAGGGGAGCCGTGCCCCCAGACTCAGGCCCTGAGCGTAAGGGAAGCTTGAACAAAACATCCCCCACAGACTGCTGCAGGGGCGAGGGACAGGCCTCCTTCTGGGTGCTCCAGCCACGTGAGCCCAGAGCTGGTGGTCTGCCTGGCACTCCCGCCCTGTGGACAGGGGTTCCAGGCACCTGCCCACCTCTGGGCCATCCTCTCCCTGTTGCTCTGCAGCCTTCATCCCCCCCGAGAGGACAGCTGTGGCCGGAAGCCCCGATGGAGCCTTCGCGGGCATCCTGGCCCACAGAAGCAGGCCCGCAGCCCCGCCTCCAGCGGCAGCAGCAGTGGCGGCGGCTGTCCCTGGCCAGTGGGGAGGCTGTCCCTGTTGAAAGCTGTCTTAGGGTGAGCCTGGCTCTGGCCCAGCAGCTGCACCTGAGGCGTCTGGCACCTGCTGCGAAGAAATCTAGGCCGTCCCTCTAGTGCACTGAGAAGGCAGGGCCCACGTGGCTCGCTGCGCCGGGCCTGTGAGAACCGGACTCCACAAAGAGCTGGAAGATTTGGACGCATCTGCCTACGCAGCCCTCTCCTCTTACTTTCAGACGCTGCTCGGGAGTCCGGGCACCTGCTCGCTGCATTTTCCAGTCGGAGGCGAGGCTCTTGCAAAGCAGGGCAGCAGGAAGATGCAGGATCGCTGAGGGAAATGCTGAGCCTCGTGGTGGCCCCGGGCCCTGCCTCACTCCCTGGGCCCCAGGGTCCTCGCACCTGACGCTGGGACCCCCGGTCTCTGCGGGGTGGGGAGCCTTTCTCTTCTTGAGGTTGCGGCTGAAGCTACTTATAGCGCAGACACCCAGACGGCAGGACTGGGGAGCCACAGCAGTGCCTGGTAACCTCATTTTCATACTTGGGGATCGCGGGAGCTGCTTTGCATGGAGGCCACAATGAGGAATTGTCTGGGAGGAGAGGGAGGGGCTGGGCCCTCAGGGAGTGTCCTGCAGTTCCGCATGGACGTTCCTGTTTCCACTCTGTCTCCGGCGCCCGAGCCCAGCGTGAAGGTGGGGTGGGCTCGGGGGCCCTGAGGGACCTTACTCCTCTTTCCGACCCACACTACTGATCCAAACAAAGCGCCACCCTCTCACTCCAGGGCGATGCAGAGGCGAGAGGCTGCCTGAGAGTCAGGAGAAGCTCCAGCTTGGTGGGCGTCTCTGAGCCTCAGTTTCCCCACTGGAATAGGTGTGTGATATCACGGGAGGAGCCTGAGGCGAAGGCCAGCCTCTCCGCTCGCAGAGGGTCCAGACACCATTGGAGGCTCAGGAGAAATCAGATGCACGGAAAGGTACTATGGAGCTTGGGGTGCTGGAGGGAGCAAGCTCTATTCACATGAGGGGCCGACCCAGGCAGAGGCTGGGCTCGCCCACTTCCTGGGGCCTCCGAGGCTCACGGCGCCTGCAGAATGGGTGATGCCTCCATAAGCCCAGAGTGGGGATGAGGTGCACCTCCTGGCTCCGGCCAAAGGGTGATGCCTCCGGTACCCCCAGGTTTGCCACAAAAAGTCACTGAGAAGAGGCCCACCCATGGGAGAGGGTGCTCAAGTGGAGCCAGCTCACTGGGAGAGGACTGTCGGGACCGCCCGCCAGGAGCCTGTGACTCTCGGATGCCCATCGGCGGAGCCAACTGGTCTGTCAGCGAGCCCTGCCCTGTGCGTGGCCTCGGGGGCCCTCGCCATGAGCAGCTTTTGCAGAAAACACATGGTTTGTAGTGTCCACCTGTCCCCAGCAATGTGGTCCGAGGGGCTAATCTGTGTGATGCTGGGGAAATCGGGGCTGTGCTGTGCCACTGAGGGGGGCGAGGGGTGTCCGCGGACAGCAGGCTGAGGACCAAGCCAGGGCTGGCCCACGAGGGGACACAGCTGGGGCAGCATTCAGCAGCCAGGCGGCTCTCCTCCGCCTCCTCCAGCAGCGCCCAGTCACCTGAGGTCGAGCTGCCGCCCCATTGTGGGTGGAATCCCCGTGGGCCTGTCCGTCTTCCTCCCACAGCCTCATGCCCGTATAGCCTTGACGTTCCAAAGGCAGGCAATGGGCTCTTAGCCACACCTGAGGGCAAGAGACCACGTGACTCAAGGGGGACATTTCCGTGGACTGAGTCCACACCCCAGCTGGCCACCGTGTGAAGGAGGCAGGGGTGGTCCACTAGCACTAGGCTCGGGTCTAGCTCCTGCCCATCACCCATCTCTCCCAGGGGGAGGCCCAAGGAGCTCAAAGTCGCCACAGTAGCAGCCACTCTCTCAGAACGAGTCCACAAAGCCGAGAATGTCTGTCTATTCCCCAGCAACGCTGACCTGGGATGGAAGACTTCCAGAGGAGATGGTGCTGGGCCCAATGAGCTGACTTCACAGCAAGGCAAGCACCTTGGCTTTGGGAAGTTGGATGTGGACTGAGAACCCAGGGCACCGTGGCTCTCAGGGCCGAGGACAGCCAGGAGCCCTGAGCTGAGTCCCTCGGAATCAGGTGCTCTAATAGGGACAGGCAGTCCCAGACCCCCATTCGCTCGGCCACCATCCTGCCCGCAGCAGCACCCGCGGCCGTAGGGTGGAATTGGTCCGGTCCGCCTGGCACCTGCTCTGGAGCCACACCCGGGAACCAGGGCTGGGTCAGAGCATCCGGAGGGAAGCAGCCCAGGGAGCATTCCCAGGCAGCACCTCGGGCTCCCAGCAGGAAACAGGACAGGTCCCCACCCAGGCAGTCAGGAGTGCGGTCTGACTCAGACCCCGCCCCACCTGCTCCGGCAGCCAGGCCTGCGCAGCCAGAGGCCCCACACCCCGTGCAGAGCTCCGCTGCCTGGAGTTACACAGCCTGGATTCAGCCCTTCGCCTCAGCCTGGCTGTGACGCGGGCGGTCACTTAACCACACCTCGGTTTACCCCCAGTGGTGCCTCCTGCAGTTGCCGGGTCCGAGGGATGATGCTCAGGGCACTCCGCTCGGGTAGACAGTCTATGCTCAGAAACAGCTCCTGCTGTCGGTGTTAGTCCTGGAGGCAGCAACGGGACCGGGAGCTTTCCATCTGGAGCCCCCGCCCGCCCGCCAGCAGAGAACAAGCCTCAGGCCCACGGTCCAGGAGGCGCCACTCCCAGGGCCGGCTCTGACCCGCGAGGACCCTGCTCCCGGCAGCACGGGAGAGCGGAGGCGGGAAGCTGGTTAAACCGTGGAAAACTACTGTGGTTCCTACAGGCCCCGCCGCCTATCCCATCTCTGGTGGCCTGGCCACAGGAGGGAGTCCAGGCACCGGGGGTCCAGGTCCTCGGTCCGACCAACTGGCCTCCACCCCGCCCCCCGGGGCTGACTCCGCGGCCCGGCGGGTTTTCTCCATCCGGTTCCGCCAGCAGAGGCGCCCTCCCCTCAGAACACCCCCCCACCCCAGCAGGTCCCGGTGTCTGGCCGGCTGATGACCTGCAGCCCAGTGTGCCCACTCGGTGCCAGGGGCAGTCCCACACCCTAGTTTTCATCCTCCCCTGCCCTCTCTGCACCAGGGCTCCGGGGCCCCCAGCTCTGGGGCGGGCAGCTTGGGCCGGGCGTGGGACTCCGCGTGGTGGGTGAGGACCAGCGCCCGGGGACCAGCCCCCACCCTCCGCCCGCGCTCCCCTCCCGGCGCCCGGAGCGCGGTCGATGGGAGCAGAGCTGGCCTCTCTGAGTAACCTCTGAGCATGACGCTTCCTCCTTGACTCAGCGGCAGCCGCATCCGCCGTAGGGGGGGACCCGCCGCAACCTGGCGGCTCCGGGCCGCGTGTCCCCGGCGGCACCCACGTGGCGCTTGCCTGTGTGCGCCCACCCGCCAGCCCGGCCCGCCTGAAGGTTCCCCCCGTCCCGTCCCGTCCCGTCTTACCCTCCCCCAGGCACGCCTGCCTCGCAGGATTCCCGCCCAGGCACTGGAAGGGAAGGGGGCATTTGTATCCAGTTCCCCACAGGCAGCGCGGCTGGGGGCGCTGGCCCGCTTCCACCGCACTCGCGCCCCGAGGGGCTCGGGGAGCACTGCGGTCCAGACCCGCGCCCCCGCCCCATTCCCCGGCGAGAGCGCCCGGGCCGCGCTGGCTCCCCGCCCAGAGCAGCAGGCACCGCGCTCCGGTCCGCAGGGCGGGCGCCCCCCGCGCATCACACTCACCGCTCCCGCCGCCGGTCCGGAGGCTGCGCTGCGCACCGCGCTCTGGCCGCCGCTCCGGGCCGCCTCCGGCTTCATTCATCCGCCGGCCGCCCGCCCCGCCCCGCCCCGCCCCGCCCCGCCCCGGCCCGCCCCGGCCCGCCCCGGCCGCGCAGTGCCTGCGGGCCGCCCACTGAGAGGCCTGGGAGCCCGGGCGCGGGAGGGGCCGGGCGGGGCGGGCAGGGCGGAGGGCGGGGCTAGAGCCTCGAGGGGGCGAGGGGCTGAGGCTGGGATGGCGACGCCTCCCTCCCCAGGAGGCCATGGCCTAGGAGCCAGCGCCGGCTGGGCTAATTTCTCCCCATCCGGAGAAGACCAGGGCCGCTCCCACCCGCGGAGATGTTTCTAACTGACCAGGCCTTTGGGAGAGGCGTGGGAGCAGGGAGGTCTCCTGCCGACCTTTAGGAAAGGCTTCCAGTGGCCGTGGGCACAGGCGGGCGGGAGGGCTGTGGCCAGTTAAGGTCAGCCAGCTTGGTCTGGCCTCAGCTCCAGGCGGGAGCCACTGCCGCAGCTCCTGGCGGCACCCTGAAGGCCCCGGAGGGGAGGGGAGGGCGGCAGGTCTGAGGGGGGCGGCTGGGGACAGCCTCGGTGCTGGTGAGGCCAGCCCCTCAGTGGGGATTCAGCCTCCAGCCTGCTGCCTTCAGTGCAACGATCCATCCTCTTTTGAAGGCAGCATGCTGTCAGGCCGAGGGGACCCGCCGCACCACATGCATGAGGGCCTGTTTGAATTCCTGCCTGTGACCCTGAGTGCATTGCTTCTCTCTCATTTGAAGTCTCCTCATCTGTGAAGTGGGCGTTAGAAACATTAAATGGAAGAAACAGGAGCTGCAGGGGTTACTGTAAGCATTTCAACAGCTGACCACGATTTTTCCTTTTTGGTTTCTGTAAAATGAACTTATTTAAACAGAAGTTGTGTGTGTGTGTGTGTGTGTGTGTGTGTGTGTGTGTGAACCCTGAATTATTGAGTGAGGGGACCTCAGGCTGGAGAGGGAGCAGGCAGAGCTCAGTCCCGGCCGCCGGTGCTTCCTGTGGGCAGGAGGGAGGAGGTGGGAGCAGAGGACCAGTGCTGGGGCTTGTGGGAAAATGTCCACATTCGAGTGAACCAGGAAATGCTCTTCCTTCGGAGGGTAGGCTAGGCCCACTCACTCCGGTCTGGGAGTCCCTGTTGATGTCCTTAGAGCCCAGCCTGTCTCCGTGCGGCCTCCACTCCTAGCAGCTGGTCCAGGTCCAGACGCTGCTGGGATATTGGCCTCCATTCCTGGAACGGCCCGTTACAAGGAGAAGTCACCCCTGTTGTAAAATGAAAATTTTTACAACTGTTGTAAAATGGAGAGGATGAGGACCTGCTTGGGGAACCTGCAGAGGCTGCGGGGAGTGGACAGGGGCACACCCTGCACACACACACACACACACACACCTGCCAGGAGAACTGAGTTGCTGGGACTCAGCCTCAGCTGCGCTGCTGGGGCGCCCCCGGGAGCGAGTGAGCTCCCCGCGTGGGAGGCGTGGGAGGTGTGGGAGCCTAGCGAGGCGCTTCCTGATGGGGAGATTATGGACACATACCCGATGTCAGAAGCAGAACTGGACTCAGTGTTTCTGGCGTCATTTTGAATTTGATTTCTGGAAACTTATTTACATGAAAAATTCCTGTGTTTTACTAAAAGGGTAAGTTTATTTTATTAAAAAAGGTTAAGTCCATGTCATTACTGTAGGAAGGGTATTATAAAAATAGATAAAAGAAACAGAAGGTGATATTAAGTTCCGGCCAAGCACTACCCGCTGAGCAAGCCCCGGACCTGGGTTTAGTCAGTGGCTGTGCACTCGGTGTGGGGATGGGCTGCCAGGAGCCAGCCTTTCTCCGGGTGGGATCAGCCCGGGGAGTGAGGAGGGAGGATCGGCTCCCCTCTGGGACTCACTGCTCTTTGCTTCAGCACCCACATCCTCAGGGTCCTCATCAACCTCGGGACACAGGCCCATGGCCCCCCAAACCCGTCCTCCCAGGGACCCTCCCTCAGGCACGATATGAAAGGGAAAGCAGAGCAGACGGTCCGGCAAAACACGGGTCTCAGCCTTCAAAGGCCAAGCTGGTGCCCAGGCCCCCGTGTGCTGAGCGGCTGCGGGAGAGGAAAGATCACCCCGCTTCCGGCGCATGTGGGTGGGCTGGCCGGCTCTCTAGCCTCCCTCTTGCAGTAGAAGAGTTAGGAGGGGCAGGGAGGAGGCCCAGAGGTCAACCAGGAGCACACTGGCTTTGAAAACAAGAGCAGCCTGCGAAAGTGACCTGGAACATTCTGAACTCAATACGCTCTGTCCCTCCGGGGCGTCGTCTGGAGAGAAAATAATTAGGAAGGAAAGGAAGAACGAACCAGGTTCCACGGGCTCCCCGAGGCCCTGTAGGCGCACACTGCCCGCCCAGCTCCCGTCTCACGGCCACTGCCCTCTCACATCACCTGTATTTTACTTTCTGTTAATCCGCACCCAAGTGTATTTTTTTCCATTAATTTCAGAGAGCATGGAAGGGATGAAAGGAGGGGTGGAAAGAGAGAGGGAGAGAGAGAGAAACCTAGATATGAGAGAGACATATTGATTGGTCACCTCTTGAACCTGTCTCAACCAGGGCTGGGAATCAAACCTATGACCTAGATACATGCCCTTGTTGGGACTCGAACTTCTGACCCTTTAGTGCGAGGACCTACACTAACCACTTAGACACACCGGCAGGGCCCAACATCCCCTTTGGAGGCACCCCATAAACCGAAGTGTGCAAATTGCACGAACACAGCCCTCTCTCCATGGACTCTGGCCTCGGGCAAAGCATGTCTCCTCTTTAGGTCAGGAGAGAGAAAGAGAGAGAGAAACTTCCTCCAGGTTCTGATAATGGTCCCCCAGAAACTCTACTCCGCAATCTCTGAGTCTGGACTGCAAAATGGGATGCCAGGTATGACATCCAGCAATCACCCCGGCCAGGCGGCAGTGCTGTATTCGAAAAAACACAGTCTCGTGTGTTTTGTGGTCATTTCTGTCTTGGCGACTTTTGCCTGTGTTGGTGGTCATTAGGAATGCCCCATGTTTGTCCTTTTTGACTCCCTATGATGGACATTTCAACCTAATGGCCATCGACCCAAGCCTCAGCAACAGTCCACAGCTTCTTGGGTCTGAGTGGAGCCGTGACCTCGGTGGAGACGTTGGAGAAGCCTTTTTAAATCCCTTTTAAAGCGCGGTCTCCCTGTTTTGCGTGGGAAGGGCTTTGCTGAGGCTGAGAGGACGCTGAAGGCAGTGCACGGCAGAGCCAGGCGTGGGAGCAGCTGCAGGTCTCGGTGAGCTCAGGGAGGGCTGTCACGTGCCGTCCAGGTGGCTGACAGCAGGGACATCGATTCCCAAAGAGGAGAAACCCGAGATCAGAGTGGTCCCAGGAGGAGACGGCTGGAGTGCAAATCTCCTGGAGGCAGAGCCTGGGGGGAGTGAGTGGGCCAAGTGAGAGGAGACTGAGGGCGGGAAAGGTCGTGGGGAGCCAGTCCACAGGCGGTAAGAGCATTCATGTCTCCCAAGGCGCGCCCCTTAGCGGGTGTGGCCCAGAGAGCCTTGGGGTGCTGCCCGGAGCATTTCCTTACCTTCACGGCTGCAATTCCCCTTCTCCCACACTTAGCGATGGTGGGCACACATGTGCGAAGCCTTTGGGGTGAGCCGTCATCATGGTTAGCAGCCCTCCCCGCTGTGAGCCTCTCCTGTGAACTGAGGCCGTGCCTCGCTGGGCTGGGGCCCTGGCCAGCTCTGGACCGTGGCCTGGTGGCCGGTCTGGGCAACAGCGACCTGCTAACAGTGAGGAGCCCACTCCGTCCAGAACACCCCTGCTGCTCCCACAGGACAGTGCTCTCGGGAGACAGAGCTTCAATTCCCTCTTCGTCCCTCTCGGAGCATCTGCAGGAAAAGCAGCTGCTGCCGAGTCTGACTCCTCTGCCGGGATCCTGCTTTTTCCAAATGCCGGTGGCCGGAGCCCGGCCGGGGCCCCGCACACAGACAAACTGCCCGGGAGTGACCGCGTTTACCGGGTGGTGGGGGCGGTGCGGGCGGTGCAGGCGGTGCAGGCCGGGCCCGGAGACCGTCCTTCACTGCAGACTGGGCAGACGGAGGGCAGCGTGTTTTCCGGAAGCCGCCAGCTAACTGGCCGCTGCTCAGAGCCGACGCCAGATATTAGGTTTGGGTAGAAGAGGGGCCAGGGGGCTCCGAGCTCTGAGGATGTCGGGGAAGACAGATTAACGGAGGGGGCGGGTTCGATCCTGCAGCGGATTTGTGGTGCCGGCGACCAGGAGCTGCAGGAAGAGATAGGCGCGCGGGGCCGGCCCTCAGACCAGCATGCCCCTGTGAGGGTCACATGCATGCCACTGTGGACCCACTGCTGTCTCCGCACGTCTACGGAGAGGCCAGCGCCTTTTCAGGCCCGAGTGCCTCGGCGCTGTCCAGGCCTGCCCAGCGCAGACCGCAGGTGCGGCCGAGGTGGTCAGGAGGTCTGTCTGGCAGAGGCCTCACATTCCAGCGACCCTCACATACGTGAGTCATGATGTCAGCTTCAGTCAGTCACGCAAGGACCTCCCGGCAGCGTGAGCGACGGGCCCCGGCAAGCCTTCCCCGGCTCCCGTGCCCAGCCCACCCGCCTGCAATGCACGGTGCTGCTGGCAGACCCTGTCACCGCCTTCTGACTAGCAAGGTTATGTGCAGTGAGGGTGACCCTGTGGCAAACCAGTGAACACAGCACGCGGTCACCAGCAGCTGCTGGCCTGTTCAAGCAGCGCTCTGTGTCTCTCTCTGTTGGGAACCTTCCCTGTCACCAAGGCCCTGCTCCCAGCATCTCTGCCCCCAAGCTGCCACCTCCTCAGGAACCAAATGCCAGCTGCTACGCAGGATAATCAACAACAGGAGCAGGAGGCCCTGAAGGGACAGTCCCCAATGGACAAGGGCAGGCAGGGCTTCCGGTGGGGCAGCGCGATGGGTTCTGCACTTGGCCTCTGGGTCCCTGTGCCCCTCCAGTCCTTTCCCTCCCTTGTACAGTGTCCTTGTGTCTTCCACTGACCAGGGCTGGAACTTGCCCCCTGCCCAGGCCCACACCCACTGCAGCCAGGACCCTCCTTGTACTACAAACACCCACAGGTCACCCCCACCCTTTGCACACACAGTGTTCTGGAAATGTCCTCCTTTGTTGACTGATCTCGAACCCACCTCCTCCAGAAGTCCTCCAGCACCACACTTCTCTCTCCCTCCACTCCGGGAAGCCCAGCCGCTGGGCTCCCAGCTCTTCGCTGTCTTGTGGGTCGGCCTCTCCCTGGCCCCTGGCAGGCGGCAGGTTTTTGGAGAACCTTCCAGTAAGCTGGTCCTCTGGGGCTGGGAAGACCGGGGTGGGAGGGAGGGGAAGCATGTGCTTGACACATGATCACAAGGGGCTGCCTCCGTTTCCCCAGCTCCGTGGGCAACCCAGCCTGGAGCCCGGCCCACTGTGCCCTCCCGGACAACCGGCTCCACCCCAGCCAACAGCTGGCAGGTGCTTGAGACCCTCCCCTGGGGGCATGACAGACAAAATCCCATCCCAGGCCCGGCCTCCGGAGCCCAGATGGCTGTGCTGTCACAGGAAGTGGGGTGGCTCATGGATCTGTGGGGCTCAAGGGTGCCCATGTCTGCAAGCTCGGCCAGGTGTCCTTCGTCTTAAGCAAACTACAGGGTGCAGGGCCGATCCTCAGAGGGCGCCCAGGCACCCCAAAAGCTGAGTGCCCCAGGAGCAGGGGTCCTCTCCATGAACAAGCAGCAGTCCAGCCAGGCCCTGTCCCGCACACGGGCTGTTCCCCCGCTGGCCGGCTCCCTGGGGGCCCTTGCATCTAGCACTCAGCCAGGCCAGCCAGTCTGGCTCTGGCAGCAGTCAACATGCCCCACCCAGGGAAGGGCTGGGTCATCTCCTTCCAGCCCTTCCCCCTGAATCCTGCAGTCCTCCCCGCCCCCACTCACAGGTGTCCCCACCCAACATGTCACTTAGGCTCTGCCCCAGGTGTGATCTGGCCCCTCCCTCCCCAGTCCAGATCAGATCTTCCCATCTGCCCACAGCTCCATCCAGCCTCACTTACCTCAATCCTCAGGAGGAAGCTCCCTCCCGGCTCCTGACTCCTGGCCTGAGCCCCCCGAGAGGGTGCCCCCCCCCCAGCCCCTGTGGGAGGCACTGGCTTCCTGTTGGGTGAGGGTGCGGCTCCCAGAAGAGGGGCTGCCCTAGCTGCACGTGGCGGCCCAGCAAGCAACCCTGAGAGGGTTCTAGGGAGAGGCCCCGCTGATGTGCAGGAGCTGCAGGGGAGGCAAGACGGGCTGCCTCCTGCCCGCCCGCAGTGTCCGGGCCGGTGCTCAGAGGAGGCCCTCTGCTTAGGCTGGGGGTGGGTGGCTGGGGTGAGGGGATGGCACCGGGAGTCTGACTGGTGGGGTGAGACCAATCCTGGGTTCAGCAACTTCCATATCTGGGTTGTGGCTAGGAAAGAATTCAGAGCCAAGACCCAAACTGTAAGAGGACGTTTATTGGGAAATCATAGAGGCAGAAAAGTAACTCCTAAAGGAAATGAGCTCAGGAAACAAGTCTCAGAGGTAAAGGAAGGGCCCTTGGAGTTTGGGGTGGGAAGCTAATGGCGCCTGGTGCAGGGCAGTCCCAGGAGGACATCTTAACAGGAGGAAAGGTCACCCTGGGGCAAGTCCCACCTTACAATTAATTGTCCCTGCTGGGCCCTGGGGCTTCACCCTGGGGACCTGCCCCGCCTGCTCCTGTCTGCTAACTGCCCCGCCTTCTCCCGGCTGATCCCTCCGCTTTACTTAGGTGAGGGCCTGAGCAGCTGGAGGCTCAGGAGGACACCACCCACTCACCCTCCTGCCCTCGGGCTTCTCAGAGGCTGTGTGCGCTGCAGGCGGGCGGACGGGCGGGCGGCTGCCACCTGGGGAGGGCCACAGGGAGGCCTCGCAAAGCCCCAAGCACAGAGCCCCCGCGTCCCCGGATACCCCACTCCTGGGTATCCCCCAGAATGGAAAGCAGAGACTTGGAAAGGGGTTTGCACACTCAGGACGCAGGCCTGCTGCAGCAAGCAGACCTCACAGCCAGGCAGTGTCTCCGTGTCCCCAGTGCGGGCGACGCAGGGAGTCCCCGTCCTCCGGGGCCGAGGTAACCAGTCCGGGCGCCCGGCCTCGCTCCGCAGTGTGAAGCCTGCTGTTCAGAGGCCAACAGCACAGCAGCCCCACGCCACTCAGGAAGCTCGAGTGACCCCAGCCCACGGGCCTGCACCTTCTTTATCCATCCACCCCTCGGCGGGAGTGGGGGCAGGAGGGCGGAGGGTGGGCCCCGGGACTGCGCTTGGAGCAGCTGTGGGTGGGGGAGGGTCCTCTGGGAGGAGAGGGTGGGGAGAGCAGGTGGGAAAGCCACAGCAGCTGGGCTGGCAGCTCTGCGTGCCTGCCGGACACCGAGGTGAAGGGAGTGAGCAGCTGGACGTCCGGCTCTGGGTTCAGGGAAATGGGAGGTCACCTGTGGGGTGTCCTTCTGGGTGGGGCTGAAGGAGAGGGGCTCGGGGATGGATAGCAGCACCCGGAAAGCTCCGGGGAGGGCCGCTGACCTCTCCCAGGTGCCCTTCTACGGGGGAATTAAGCCAGAGGCCAGCCCGGGGCACTCCCCCTCGCCCCCGCGCTGTCTGCGGCGCCGGGCCCTGAGAGGAGGCTGAGCACAGGCAGAGCTCGGCCACTGCACGGCGGCTGGGCGGGCTGCTACACTCCGCCCGCTGGCAGGCCCTTCAGGGAGACTCCCCAAGGCCCGACAGCGAGGGCCAGTCCCTGCTCTTGTCAAACCTCTGAGACGCTCTGAGCAAGCCACAGCCTCCTCAGAGCCTCAGGACTGAGCTCCTGTCAGAGCCCCAGTGACAGAAGGCAGACCTGGCAGAGCGGTCAGCCGCCCGGCCCTCAGACATGCTCAGCCTGCAGGTCCCCAGCCTCAGGGCCTGAGGCATCTGGGCCAAGGAGGGAAGTCACGGTAAAGGAGGCAGCCAGGAAGGACTGGGCCGGGGGAGGAGGGGCCATGCTGTGGTCACGCATCGCCCTTCACCCTGTCCTCCAGCTGAGCCGCATGGTGCCCTGGAGCCACGGCTGAGCAGCCCCCGCGAGTCTCCGCTGCTTCCTGTGCGAAGTGTCCTTCAGGAGGCCGCCTTCCTTCCTGACCTCCCACTGCAGCAGCACCGGGGTCCGGGCCACGCAGCCTGGGCAGGACGGGGCAGGCCTCCCTCCTACCGCCCGGCGGCAGTGCGTTCCTGCGGCTGCTGCCCGGGCGGCGGTAGGCAGGCGCTGGGCGCTGCGGTGGGTGGGCTGGGGAAGCGGCCAGGACGGGCTTTCGTTGCGTTTTGTCCTGTTTTGGTTTGGGGCCGCATTAAGTCAAACCAAAGAAAAACAGCTGAAACCGGTTTGGCTCAGTGGTTAGAGCATCGGCCTGCGGACTGAAAGGTCCCAGATTTGATTCCAGTCAAGGGCATGTACTGATAGGGGGTGTGAAGGAGGCAGCTGGTCGATGTGTCTAACTCTCTGTCCCTCTCCCTTCCTCTCTGTAAAAAATCAATAAAATATATCTTAAAGAAAAAGAAAAACAGTGGGAATTGTATTGCATGTGGCAGATCAGAGCTTCCGACAGTGACTGTTGGTCACTGCCTCATAGGGGCAGGGCAGGGACAGGGACAGGGACGGGGACGGGGGCAGGGACGGGGGCAGGGACGGGGGCAGGGACCGGGGGCAGGGACGGGGGCAGGGACCGGGGGCCTCCTCTGCTCCTATGGCCACGCCCCTGAGCCAGGGCTTCTGCTCCTCATGGCAGGCAAAGTCATCGCCAGGAAATGGGGGCAGAGGATGTGGTCTGCAGGGAAAACCGAGCTCAATAAAGGGGGCTCATTCCGTTTTCTCTGCACGCGTTTCTGGGCAGAAAGGCATGCCCGGGCCTGGACGCCCGCGCCTCTGGGCTCTCTCTAGAGCCCGGACTCCGGGACTTTGCAGGGACGGAGACAATCTGCTTCCCTCCGTTTTTGGTGTTCCTTGCAGACGGGCAGCTGGGCAGCACGTGACCCTGCAGGACACAGGCGCTCCCGTCGGCCTGCAGTGGCTGTGGCCGGAGCTCCGGACCCTGCAGAACCTGCTCTGTCGTGTGGACCTGGCAGCAGTGCAGTTTCCTCTTGAAAATGACATATTTAGTTAATAATAAAACACTTCCCTTAAAAATACCGCAGAATGAATTGCCCGGAAGTCGCTTAGGAGGCGAGAGGGCTCAGTGAGGGCCATTCCAGTCTGAGCCCGGGCCTGGGGGTCACTGGTCACAGACCAGTCACCAGCCGTGACGGTGGGTCCCGGGCCCGGTTGCTGGGCCCGACGCTGTCCACGCTGGTCAGAGGAAGGAGCTTCCTGTCACTTTCCCGTGTCCACTCACCACAGGGTGGGGGTGGCCCTGCCACTGCCGGAGGGGGAACAGGACCCGGCTCAGCACAGCGCTAGGCCCCTGCTGGTCTGGCTCAGCGTGCGTTTCCAGGGAGCTGGCCCCAGCCGCCGCGGGCACTGGCAATGGGCCGGGGAGTGGGAGCCCTGAGCCCTCAGGCTGACGGACCTGCACCTTTGGGTGCTTCTGTTTCTCGCTGTCCCCCGCAGGGACCCGCAATGAATCACGTGGGGCCTCTCTGCCCGGCCAGGCCCGAGTCCTCCACTCCAGCCTCCCGCCCGGAACATCCGAGTGCAGGCAGAGGTGCGCGTGTCTGAAAGGGGGCCCCGGCACCGCCCCGCTCCGGCTGCTGAGTCACAGTGGCTCTGCACCTGCAGCGTGACCTCGGCTGGGCAGAGCTGTTTCTGGTTGAGTGTTTGTGGCTCAGTGTCCTTCCGGCCTCCCTCCCCTCAGAGGAAAGAGTCCGCCTGGAAAATCACCAGCCACAAAGCTGGGAGATTTCGGCCCGGCCGCCCGAGAGAAGCTTCCTGCTGAAAGAACCACGGTCCTGCTGTGCCCCAGGAGGGCCGCCTCCAGACTGTCCTCTGACAGGCAGGCTCCGAGCCTGTGCTCACACAGCACTTCCGGGAGCACGCACGAGCCCAACCCCACCTGGAGAACGCCCTGACGGCACAGCAGGTCCAGAGCTCACTGAGCGCCCCCACCTGCTGGTGACTCCCCATCCCACCTGCCTGGTGACACCCCCATCCCACTTGCTGGTGACCCCCCATCCCACCTGCTGGTGACCCCCCATCCCACCTGCTGGTGACACCATCCCACCTGCTGGTGACACCCCCATCTCACCTGCTGGTGACACCCCACCCCACCTGCTGGTGACCCCCCAACCCACCTGCTGGTGACCCCTCATCCCACCTGCTGGTGACCCCCCATCCCACCTGCTGGTGACCCCCCATCCCACCTGCTGGTGACACCCCATCCCACCTGCCTGGTGACACCCCCATCCCACCTGCTGGTGACACCCCATCCCACCTGCTGGTGACCCCCCATCCCACCTGCTGGTGACACCCCCACCCCACCTGCTGGTGACACCCCATCCCACCTGCTGGTGACCCCATCCCACCTGCCTGGGGACACCCCCATCCCACCTGCTGGTGACCCCCATCCCACCTGCCTGGGGACACCCCCATCCCACCTGCTGGTGACCCCCCATCCCACCTGCCCGGGGACACCCCATCCCACCTGCTGGTGACCCCCCATCCCACCTGCTGGTGGCACCATCCCACCTGCTGGTGACACCCCCATCCCACCTGCTGGTGACACCCCACCCCACCTGCTGGTGACCCCCCAACCCACCTGCTGGTGACCCCTCATCCCACCTGCTGGTGACCCCCCATCCCACCTGCTGGTGACCCCCCATCCCACCTGCTGGTGACACCCCATCCCACCTGCCTGGTGACCCCTCATCCCACCTGCTGGTGACCCCCCATCCCACCTGCTGGTGACACCCCCACCCCACCTGCTGGTGACACCCCATCCCACCTGCTGGTGACCCCATCCCACCTGCCTGGGGACACCCCCATCCCACCTGCTGGTGACCCCCATCCCACCTGCCTGGGGACACCCCCATCCCACCTGCTGGTGACCCCCCATCCCACCTGCCCGGGGACACCCCATCCCACCTGCTGGTGACCCCATCCCACCTGCCTGGGGACACCCCCATCCCACCTGCTGGTGACCCCCATCCCACCTGCCTGGGGACACCCCCATCCCACCTGCTGGTGACCCCCCCATCCCACCTGCTGGTGACACCCCATCCCACCTGCTGGTGACCCCCCATCCCACCTGCTGGTGACCCCACGCCACCTGCCTGGTGACCCCACACGTGGTGACGGTGGTGTGTGGCCTCGTGTCCTCCTGGGTAGAGGTCAATCCTGAGAACATGAGGGTCAGAACCCAGCCTGGTCCTCTCCCCTCAGTGTGAGCGGGTCTGGCTGGCAGGTGGGCACCCCACGGCTCAGCAGTGCACACGGCTGTCCCCTCGGCCCTTTCCCTCTGGGGGCCGAGGGCGGCCCTGCCACCCGCGCAGCACCGACTGGTCTGAGCACTGACTAGCCTGGGCTCCTGGCGCACCTGCTGCCCTCCACAGGTCAGGGCACAGCCATGCTCCGCCTCATTCCGTGCCCTCCGCTGCAGGCTCAGGCTTGGCCCTTGGCCTGGTTGTGGCGTGTGCAAGAGGCAACCAATCTATGTGTTTCTCTCTGTCTCCCTCCCTGCCTTCCACTCATTCTAAAAATCCGTGGAAAAATAGACTCAGGTGAAAAATAAAACAAAAAAGAAAAAAAAGGGAGTAAACAATCTCATTGATAATTCCTCATTAATAATTCCAATTGTATGTTGAAATGATAATTTTTGGTGACATTGGAGTAAATGAAAATACATTAAAATTGAATGTGAAACCTCGCGTACACCTGCATTACATGTTTATTGGGTGGCACTAGTCTGATACACTAACTAGCAGAACCGGAGGCTCTAAGGCTCCAGCCGGCGGGACCTCTGAGAGGGACTCCACCTCCCACCGGTCACAGGGGCCGCTGTGCGTGAGGGAAGGAGGGTGCCTGTGCGGCTGTGGGTGCGAGGTGCGGGGTGCAGGTGCGGCAGCCAGTGAGGGACCCCGCGCCCGCAGCGTTTCCCTGGTGATGACACTGCCCCAGCGCCGGGCCCTGCAGAGGGCTGGCCGCCGTTCTGACTGCTCTCAGCCTCGTCACCCTCCGATCGAGGCCACTTCCTGGGGACCGAGTCCCAGAATTGCTCAGAGCCACGCCTCCGAGCTCAGGAAGTGCAGGCCCCGTGGGCGTCACGGGTTCCACCGGGCGGTCGTCGGCCGGAGTGGAAATGTTTGACAGGCCATAACTCTTCCCTGGGAAATTCTTGGTCTCGAACAGCGGCAGGTGGGGGTGCAGGTCTGTGGCCCCTGAACTTGAGCAGGCTTGGGGGCTGGGGAGGAAGCCTGCTGGGCAGGGGCTGTTTCCTCGCCCCGCCCCCGCCGCAGTGGAAAAGAACAGCCCAGGCAAGACGGAGGAGCCGCAGGGAGCAGCGCTGGGCCACTGGCGCCGGGCAGAGGCCGGTGGAGGGAGGTCCTGTGGGAGCGTCCGCTCTGTGCGGGTCTGCTCGGCGGCCGCCGCCCGGGGAAGGTCTCTATGGCCACCGAGGCGACAAGGTGGGCGTGAGGCGAATAAGAAGGAAGTGTCCCCTCGCTCTTCCTGTGCCCCCTCTGCTGAGTGTGCGTGGGCCCAAAGCCTGGGCCGCGGCCGCCCTGACCAGGCTGCCCACCAGCGCCGGGGGTTTGAAGTCACGTGTGTTTCCCATCTGAGTTTTCCTTTCATGTTTCCAACATCTAAGGTTCATACATGCAGGAGCTATGCCAACATGGCAGGCCCGGCTGGTCCTGGCGCCTCACTGTGGCCGGACAACCCAGGTGCCAGGAAGGCTGCATCCTAAGCCCCCACCTGGGCCTGGGTCACACGGGCCGCTGGTCCCGACCTGCAGCTCCGAGACACAGAAGACAGGACCGGGCGTCGGCGCTGAGGGCTGTGGGCCCGGGCACCGCCATGTTGTGTTCAAGACCCGGTGAGGGGGGGCCAGCGGCAGGATGCCAGACTCAGAGCTGTGGGCGGACCCTGCAGTGGGTAACCTTGGTGTGAGGGGCAAAGGCGTACCCGGTCCCCTGGGTAGAGCCCCCCCGTGTGGCCCTCCTCCTGGGAGACCCCCCCCCCGTGTGGCCCTCCTCCTGGGAGACCCCCCGTGTGGCCCTCCTCCTGGGAGACCCCCCGTGTGGCCCTCCTCCTGGGAGACCCCCCGTGTGGCCCTCCTCCTGGGAGACCCCCCCCCCGTGTGGCCCTCCTCCTGGGAGACCCCCCGTGTGGCCCTCCTCCTGGGAGACCCCTCCGTGTGGCCCTCCTCCTGGGAGACCCCCCCCCGTGTGGCCCTCCTCCTGGGAGACCCCCCCCCCGTGTGGCCCTCCTCCTGGGAGACCCTCCCCCGTGTGGCACTCCCCCGGGGCCTGTCCCTGGCACCAGGACATCTCACCAGCCCTTGCCGAGGCTCCTTGCTCCTCTGCCTCAGTTCCCCATCTTGACCACGAGGCAGCTGGCCTGTAAAGCCCCATCATCCTGTAAAGTTCCCTCTGTCCTTAGGACAGAGCCCAGTAGTGTGGCCCCTCCGCCTGGCAGTGCCTCGCTGGACCAGGAGAGGGCGCAGGCCTGCTGAGCCCAGCACCCAGGGATGCAGGGAGGAGGGTCAGATGGCTGCAGGGTGCACGACCTCAGACACAGCCAGAAGCCCTTCCGGACTCCGGACTCCCCTGCGGCCAGCACCTCTCTGAGGAGCGAGAAGCGGTAGGTCTGCACCCGCTGTGCCCTCAGCCCTGGCCGCATACTGAGCCGGGTGGGGTGGGTGGGGACAGCAGCAGAGGGACGAGTGAGACAGAGGCCCAGGGAGGTGACCTCTGCATCACTGCTGTTTGCAGTGAAACCTCACCCTTTTGGGGGCTCTTGGTTCTCGGTTCTTTTCCCTTTTGGGGCCTCAGGCAGCCGAGTGCCTGTGGAGACCGCGGCTCTGTGCTGTGCTCTCCCCACGCGGCTCCCGGGAAGGTCAGACGGAGGGACACTCTGAGGAGGGGCCTGTGACGAGGAGGCGTTTGCCTTCGGAGGAAGGAGCGGTGACAGGGCGATGTGCCAGGCTCTACGTGCCCTTGGGTCAGAGGCTTGCTGGCCACGCTGGGCCTTGATCCTGCGGAGGAAGGCTGCCCAGGCTGGTGCCCTGCCCTGGCCACTCTACCTCTGGTAGCCACAGGACAGCAGGCACCTCTGCTGGTGTCTGCAGGGGCCGAGAGGCAGGCAGGCAGCAGGTGTGGGTGAGGGCACCTGGTCAGGACGTGGGACCGAGCAAAGACCCAGAGCGGGTGCCGGATGCCTGACCTGCTGCTGTGGCCGCCCTGCTGAGCTCAGCACCTCCAACTGGGGGGTGAACCCCACCTTCCCGGGAGAGCCAGTGGTCAGTGCCTGCTGAGAGCATTGTGTGGGCGTGGCCTCGCCTTGCAAACCTGGAGGGAGGGCGTCCGAGCCAGACTCCTGCGCAGGCCTGCGCCAGGGCACTGTCTCCATACTGTCCCACCCGCAGCTTGAAAAGGAAGACACAAAGCCCGTCGCCCTGTTCCCTGCCGCCCGCCTGCTCCAGAGGTGGGGCCAGTCCTTGACCCAGACCTTTGGACTCAGCTATTGAGAGCTGGCCTGAAGCTTGTCTTGAACCTTCCAGTCACGGCTCTTCTGTGGCAGGAGGCGGGAGATCAGGGAACACCTTTCCAGCATCACCCGCGCCTGTTGCCAAAAGATGCAGGGGCACGGCTCCCTCGGGGGGGGGCCATAAGGACCCCGTGCATGGACGGGGAGGGCCCACAGGCACAGGTTGGGGGCTCACCTACAGGCAGTGCCTGCTTCATCCCCAGCTGGGATGGGGGTCTGCTGGTCCTTTGGCCTCTGCCCCTTGGTTCAGGAAGAACCCAGGGAACAGGAGAAACCAGGTAAGTGAGAGAAGCCAGGGAACAGGGGGAAGCCAGGGAACAGGAGAAACCAGGGAACAGAAGAAACCAGGGAACAGGAGAAACCAGGGGACAGGGAGAAGCCAGGGAACAGGAGAAACCAGGGAACAGGGAGAAGCCAGGGAACAGGAGAAACCAGGGAACAGGAGAAACCAGGGAACAGGGAGAAGCCAGGGAACAGGGAGAAGCCAGGGAACAGGAGAAACCAGGGAACAGGAGAAACCAGGGAACAGGGAGAAGCCAGGGAACAGGGAGAAGCCAGGGAACAGGAGAAACCAGGGAACAGGAGAAACCAGGGAACAGGGAGAAACCAGGGAACAGGGAGAAGCCAGGGAACAGGGAGAAGCCAGGGAACAGGAGAAACCAGGGAACAGGAGAAACCAGGGAACAGGGAGAAGCCAGGGAACAGGGAGAAGCCAGGGAACAGGAGAAGCCAGGGAACAGGGAGAAACTAGGGAACAGGAGAAGCCAGGGAACAGGGAGAAGCCAGGGGATAGGAGAAGCCAGGGAACAGGGAGAAGCCAGGAAACAGGGAGAAGCCAGGGAATAGGAGAAGCCAGGGAACAGGGAGAAGCCAGGGAACTGGAAAAACCCCATGGCTCACATCTCCATCACTTGCCTTTAAAAAAAAAAAAATCCCTTGCCAAAACCGGTTTGGCTCAGTGGATAGAGCGTCGGTCTGCGGACTGAAAGGTCCCGGGTTCGATTCCGGTCAAGGGCACGTACCTTGGTTGCAGGCACATCCCCAGTAGGGGGTATGCAGGGGGCAGCTGGTCCATGATTCTCTCTCATCGACATTTCTAACTCTCTATCCCTTCCTATCTGTAAAAAAATCAATAAAATATATTTTTTAAAAATCCCTTTACATTACCTAGCCAGTTTGGCTCAGTGGATAAAGAACCTGTGGACTGAAGGGTACTGGGTTTGAGAGAGACACGGTTCTCTCTTTGCCTCTCCCTTCCCTTCCACCCTCTCTAAAATTCCATGGAAAAGTATCTCTGGGTGAGGATTAACAACAACACAATTCCTTTTAATGTCGGGAAAGTACTGGGGCAGCCCCCGCCCCGCCCTGCCCCTGTTGTCTCCTCCTCTGCCATTGCTCTGACGGACTTGCCGGTCAGGAGTCGCTGGAAGGAAGGTGTCTTCTTCCTGACATGCGAGCTGGTCTGGTTTGAGTCCCTGCCTCTTTGCCTGAGGCTCCACAGAAAGTGACTGTAGAAGAGGAACAGGCAATAGTCAGCATGTGGGCCAGCAGACTGACCAGCTTCTCATTTGGGGCAGAAAGTCACCTGCGAGCCTCTGTGGGGACAGCGTGTCCGTTTGAGAGCCCTGGACGACCTGTTTATGTAATCCTTCATTCCTTTCTCATCGCATTTCCTGCTCTTGCTGCCACTGTCTCCGTTTCCCCTTTATTCCACTTAGGGCTCACCACGTGTCCCAACCAGGCCCGCAGCGCCCTCGCATGTTCAGTGGCTACATAGGATTCACCATAGTTTATTAACTTACGTGGATTGTGTCCAGGTTAGGGTACACAGTGACTGTTCTTGCATGTGACTTCTCATGCAGAAACTTATTTCTTTAGGACATCTTTCTACGTATTCGTTGGGGTTTTGGTATCCATTGCCTCATCTCCCCACCCTCCTCTGCCCCCCCAAAAAGACTGGCCAATTTGTGTTTCCTCAGAGGGTGTTTTCCTGTTCTTCAGCCAAAATAGGTTTTGCAATTAAAAACATAACTTGCCAATGCGATAGGAGATGATCGGCCCGTCACCCATGCTGTCCGTCCTTCCTTTGTTTCACGGGAAGGCAGGCGTTCGTCACACGCTTGCCGGCTGAGTGCGATTTGGGAATCTTTTGCCATCTGTTCAAACCTTTTGCCCAGTTTTCTACAAACGTCTCTGTCCTTCAGAAAGACATTGCTTAGCTGTTTCCGTAGTGTAGTGGTTATCACATTCGCCTCACAAAAAGGCATTGCTTGATGAGAATGCTATTGACAATTTGTCTGTGATATATATTGAAACACTTTCTCCTGGTTTTCCATTTACTTTTCATTTGGGGTTATGGCGTCTTTAACATCCAGACATTCTAAATCTCTGTGTGGTCTAATATATCAGCCGTTCGCTTTGTGGCACTCGGAAAGGCCCACCATCCCAGGTAACCGGACTCGCCTGTGCCCGCTGTCTCATATGGCTGCTGGGTTTGAGTCTGTGGCAACACTGGTTTCTGAACTTTGCTTCAAATCATTTACTTCAATCATTAGCTGAGGCTCCTGCCTCAGTGAGCAGGGTTACAGATGGGATATAAGTCAACAGTTTTAGTTTATATTTATTTATTTGGTTATTCCTCACTGAGGATGTTTTTTCCAATGATCTTTTTAGAGAGAGTGGAAGGGAGTGAGGGAGAGAGGGGGAGAGGAGATAGAGAGAGAGAAACATTGATGGGAGGGAGACACATTGATTGGTTGCCTCCCACATGCACCTCAACTGGGGCTGAGGATGGAACCTGCAACACAGGTACATGCTCTTAACCAGGAATGGAACCCTCGATGGCTGACTCTAACCATTGGACACACCAGCCAGGGCATGAGTCTAGGGCTGGAAATGGGTAGAAGCTGATGTGGCCCAGAGATCTTTCCCAAGCCCCCATGCACACTCACCATGCCAGGCAGTTGGCTGCGAGTGTCTCCCTCAGCTGGCCCCTGTATCTATGGCAGCGGCCCCTGTGGGCACATCCTCAGAGCCACTGCCAACCCCAGGGTCCGGGGGCCTCGTGAGGACCGTGAGGACCGTGAGGAGAGCACCTCGGCCCTGGATCAGGCGCTGCGGGGCGGGTCTTGGGTTGGGATGGTGAGGACGCCCCCCAGGTGGGGCTGAGAACTGACTTGTGGAATTTCATAAATCAGACTATTTCGTTCTGAGGTTGAAAACGGACTAAAGTCTGAGCCGTCACACGCTATGTGGATCCAGCCCGCTCCCTCCAGTTCTCTCCCTGCCAGAGCGCCCCTCGCATCAGCAGTTTTCCGGGAAAGAATCCTTTATGTCTAGCTGCTCGGGGCTCTTCCGGTAAAGCTGCAGCCCGGCCTGGCCAGGCAGGCAGGGGGCCTGCTTGGAGCCTCTGGCCACCAGGATCCTGGTCCCTTTCTGGCTGTTCTGGGAGCAAGCTGGGCGTCCTCCCCCTCCGAGCGGGGTGCAGGCACAGCTTCCCGATTCCCAGGGAACAGCGGGGACGGGCGCTGGCTCAGGCGTGCTCCCGGCATTTCTTCCTGGTTCTGGTTGGTGCTGGCTCTTGGCACGCCTGGGGGAGGGGCCGTTTCCTAATGCACTTGCCCCTGCGTGACCGGCAGCAGTGACCTCACCTGGAAGTGCTCGGTGTACACGGTGCGCGGTGCAGGCTGGGGCGTGGACAGCCTGCCTGCGGGTGACACGGTCACGCGGTTCCGGGTCTGGCTGTGGGCATGTGGCCCGTTGGGGTCAGCAGTTCACGCATGGGACATTTTTGAGGCATGAAGTTGCTGCAAATATAACTTACCTACCTACCCCCCATCCCCTTGTCTGGGCCTCAAATTCTCCAAGAAAGTGAGGGCTTCTCCATGCCCCCTGGGGAGGGCTGAGCTCTGGCGGCCGCTCCCACAGGGAAGCCCTGCCCAGAGCCCAGGAGGAAGGTGCCGCGTGGCGCACCCTGCCCGGCCCCAGGGATGTGTGCCCAGCATCCCGCACCCCTGCAGCCTCGGATGCCGCTGGCTGGGGCTCCGCCAGGCAGCTGAGTAAAACTGCTAATGAATAACACGTTAAAACGCCTGCCTCGGGTTCCAGAGTGCTTTGCTGGCCCCCAGCCAAGCGCTTCCCAGAGCAGGGTCATCGTGGGGTCCCTGGGGAGCGGAAGGAGCCAGCGTCCGCCTTCCCGCCCCTCGTGCGGAGTGTGTGTTCAGCTGAGCGGCTGCCGCCGGGCGCTGGTCCTGATGCAGGAATCTCCCAGCTCCAGCCTCACTCATGGCCCCCCTCCCGCTGTCTCTCTCCCCCGCTTTTCTTTCTCTCCCCGTCTCTCTCCCGTCTCTTTCTCTCATTCTTTCTTGGGTCTAGCAGTTATTTTACCTATTTTCATCCAAACCAAAGGGGTTAATGGTCACAGTTAGAGACAGGTGTCACCTGGCTAAGGAGCGATGGCCGAGAGGCGGGCGGGCGCCCTGGGAAGGCTGTGAGGCTCAGACACAGGCGGGCGGTCCCCTCTCCTGGGGGCCGGCCCACCACTCGCCAGCCGCAGACTGACCTCGGCGCTGGTGACCACAAGGTGGACTCCTCATGCCGTAGTCTCCGCGGCTCACTCACATCAGGCGCAATGCTCACACCCGAAGGACAGCGTGGCTGGTCAGTCCCTGCAGGTGAAGTGCCTGCAGCTGGCCCCGCCCTCAAGGATGGAGATGACCTGCAGGGGCCCTCCCCTTCCTGCCCGACACCCCAGCACTTCCTGCCCAGCAGCAAACCACAGGCCAGCTGAGACAGGCTGAAGGACATAGCGGGCCTGGGGGGCACATGGGGTCCCAAAGGAGCCCCAGGTGGGGGTCTGAGAGGAGCTCCAGACATCTCCTCTGGGGGCCCGGCCCTCTGCCTCTGCCCTCTGCCCCCACACTGCACTCTGCCCCTCTCCAGGCTTGCTGCCTGGGGCCACCTTCATGCCCTGCTGGGTCCTCACAGACAGCCCCGGCCAGGGCTCCGGGCACACCGTCCTGCAGGCGTCCTTGGCCAGGCCCCTTGCTGACTGGAAAATGGGGTGCAGGGGTCCCAGAGTACTCTGAGCCTGTACATGCCAGGCTGCTCAGGGACCACGCTGCAGGGGCTGCAGCTGCCAAGAGGGACCCCCCACCCTCCTCACGCCTGGGAGTATCTGGGCTCCCGTCTGACCTCCCTGTTCTCCCTAAGCCCAGGGGCATGGGAGCTGGGAGGCTCGGTGTGGCCCGCCTCCTGCATCCTTCTCCTGCCCCCCCCCCCCCCCCCCCCCGCCCTCAGAGGCAGACAGGACCTGGGCCGGAGGAGCACCTGAGTGCGCGGCCAGGTGGAAATGAGCCAGGCCCTTCCCTCCCAGCCGGTGGCCGAGTGACAGGGATTGGAGCGTCTCAGCTCAGAGCCTGTCCCAGGGCCACCCCATCCAGGAGATGCCTCAACCAGAGGCCATTAAGCTGTCACGGCCCATATATCTCCTCCCCTCCTGCTCGGCTCCCACAGCTGGGAGGACACGAGTGCCTCTGCTTCCTGCCTTTCCTCTCCACTGAGTCGCCACCAGCCAGGCCTCCCCTCTGCCAGCTAAGACTCCAGGGCTCTGCCATCGATCCTTTACCCCAGCGCTGGGCTGCAGGGCCGACAGGGACTTGGCCATCCAGGCAGCTGGAGGGGCTCAAGGAATGCCACGCGGGGCCAGCATGGACTCCAGCCCCTCTGCCCCGGACTGGCTGTGTGGCTGGGCGGCGCCTCCTTAACGGAGGAGGGGCCACAGGGTCCCGAGGCCGCCAGCTCAGACCCCCAGCCCAGCCCTGCCCTCCCGTCCCCGCACTGTGAGCGGGCGGATGCCTCCCACCTCTCCTGTGTGAACCACGCAGGCTCAGGTTCATGTTTTGCTGTCATGAAGCCCTTGAAAAGACAATGGGGCGACATCTCAGCCCAGCCCATGGCGCTGAGAGGCCAGGGCCCATCCCTCCACGTTGTGGACTAACACATCTGGGTGAAGCACAGCTGTCGCGGCTGAGGCCTCGGGGACAGGCGGGCGGTGCAGGTGCACAGCGGCCTGCGTTGAGTTTCTGGGGTTTCCCCGTGGCTCCCCCAGAGGACAAGCCCAGCCCAACCGGCACAGCTTCACGAGAGGCTCCAACTCCAATGGGAGCCCCTCCCGCCAGAGCAACTGGGAAAGGGGCCCTTGCAGGACCTGGATGGGAGACAGCAGACAAGAGGGTCTCCTGATTCTGGGTGTGATTCTGTGTCTCAGAACCACCAGGAGGGGCATGGTGGGCAGACACGGCAGCTGCACTGACAATGACCAGATGGTGGCGAGATGGCCCTGCCTGATAAACCTACATCCACAGCTCCGGAGGGTGCACCCAGGACAGAGTCCACGCAGCACAGTGTTCAGGATGAAGAACAAAATTAATCAACGGGAACCAAGAAAAGCAGCCACCCTCAAGAGGAGGCAGGGTGCCATATGGCACCAGCCAATGGGTGCCATAGCCCTGCCTGTGCAATCACACTACACCTGCCCGGGCTGTGACCAGCATGAATGGTGAGAATTCTCAGCAGAGAAGTAGAAGCTGCAAGATATAAACAAATGAGAATGTTAGAACTGAAAAATACATCTGAAATTTAAAATTCGCTCAGGGACTCAAGAACAGATTGGATACAGAAGAGGAAAGTCAATGAACTTGAAGAAAATTAGAGAATGTCCAACCTGCAGGATGGAGAGAGAAGGAGAAAACGGAGCTTCGCTCAGCCGCCAGTGGGGACAACAGCCAAAGGCCAGTCCACACTGGGAGTTCAAGAAAGAGAAAAGTTACTTCAAGGAATAATGGCTGAAACATCCCAAATTTGGAAGAAACATGCATTTAAACAATTCAAGGGGCTCAGGGGACCCCAAAGAGGATAAACACAGGAAAACCCCCACAACCCACCTAGAAACTTAATAATCAAATTGCTGAAAACCAAAGAAAATAGCAGGAAAGCAGCTGGGACAGCAACACGCCACGCAGAGAGGCGGTGATGGTGTGGCCGGGCCTCATGGTGGCGCCGCGGACGCTGGGCAGCTTCCTGAGCTGCAAGGAAAGGTCCCAGGGGCTGACCTGGTCTCCGCCGACCTGGTCTTCCCAATGCAGGGCGAGAAAGGTGCTCCCAGAGGAATGAAATGAAGACCTTCTGTGCCAGGAGGAAGCAGACTTTCAGAATGGTGACTAAACAAACATGAAAAAGGGCTGGGTCCCGTGAGCATGTTAAGACATACATGACTATTTAAAAAAAGGACTTTCCACATCTGTCGTGTGACGGTGGCAGTGCTGGGCGCGGCGGTGAGCTTTTTCGACCTTCAGGTTTCTTCCCTGACGCCTGCCAACCTGGGTGGCGGCCCCCGGGCTCTGGCAGGAGGCTGTCCGTCCCCGGGCACTGCGGAGAGCCGGCTCTGGCCCGGCTTGCTTAGGGTGACACCCAGGCTTTGGGCTTTTGCCAAACATCTGTGTCACCTTTGTGTCCAAGGCCTGGACACTGGCCGGTTCTGGGCGCTCACTCCCTGAGAATGCCCCGTGACAGATGGGACGGGTCGTTGTTCCGGGAGCAGCAGGGCCTGGAAGGGGGGCTGGACACGCTGACATGGGACCGAGCCCCTGCCCCAGGACACGCTCACCTTTGTCGCCGTCTCCAGCTTGTCCTGAAATTAATCGCTAGTGGCCGGGCTTGAGGGGAGGCAGGCACGTTCTCCAGCGTGGGCAGCATTGTCTACACAGGATTTTAAAAGTACTAATAAACCCAGATAGCAGTCAGTCTGCTTCTCCTGACTCCGGAGAGGCAATGCTGAGGAAATATGGCTTTCCCCACCTGGGGGAGGGGGGAGAACACACGGCAGCACACATGGAGCAGGAACCGGGCCGTGGGGAGGCCGTGGTCTCTTCCTGCCCCAGGTGGGGACCCTGCTCATCACTCCCTGGGGAGGGGCTCACAGGGGCTCTGCCATGCTCCCTCACACCAGATAGGACTGTTCCTGGCGGGGAGCCTGCAACCGTGGGGTCCGTGCTGACCATAAAGCTCCCACAGCTGCCAGGGTCTGACACTGCTCTGCCGGGCAGGGACCCCAGGAAAGGGGCTGGGCTGGTAAGTGCTCTCTCCACAGCCGGCGCCTGAGGGCCCACCGGGCTATCCCTTCCCCGCTCCCAGGGCCAGGCCCAGTCCCCTCTGCACAGGCCACGGCAGGGAGATGCTGGGCCGCGGGCAGGGGCTTCACAGACTCCCGAGAGCTCAGGGTGGCCCCCCGCTGAGCCCGGGGCCAGTTAGAGGAGTGGCAGCCACAGAAGGAGCCGATGACCCACCCCGGGGGTCTGGCTGGCCGTTCTGCAGTCTTCCCTGGAGGTGCGCTGGACCCCAGAGCCATGGCCAGCTGCTTCTAACACTCTGCCCACTCTGCCAGAGGGTGCTGTGCAGGGAGTGCCCCCTAGCCTCAGTCCCGCACCTCTAAAGCAGTCACCACTGCCTCCAGGGAGGTGGGGAGGACCCACCCTCAGAGCAGGCGCACCCCTCCCGCCAGCGCCCTGCCTGCCCTTCGCTGGACCGCGTGGAGTCCGGCCGGCAGCCAGCCCTGCCACTCCCCGTCTAGGTCGCCTGCTGCATTATTCACTCAGCACGGGCAGGCCGGCAGGCCCGCAGGGTGACGTCCTCCTGGACCACGTCCCATCCTCGGCCTCTTAGTCATCTTTGGCTCCAGCTCGGAGCCTGTTCCTGCCATTAATGGAACCTTGTGCAGGCCGCCTCCCCCATGGCCATAGCAGGCTGCCCTCCCCCAGCCCGCGGTGGCTTACGTCCTCCGGAGCGCGCTGGCTCTAGCTGGGCGCATCCAGGCGCCAGGCACAGCGCTGACTCCAAAGCCGCTGTCCACCAGACAAGGACTGGGGAGGTGGAGGGGCTCTGAGGTCCCTGGGCTGGGACTGCGGACAGTTTTGCCTTGTTTTCCTAAAAAGTGTTTCCCAGAGGTACAGGAAGGCAATTGGAGGTTTGCTTTGGGATGTGCATATATGTATGCATGCTTGCATGTGTGTGCACATCTGCCTGTGCAGGGGCAGCAGCAGGAAGAGCCTGGGGCCTGGGTGGGGCCCTGGATGGCATCCCGAACTATCCCACAGCTCCTGTGAGGTGGGGACAAGTGCGGGTGGGGTCCGAGTCCTGGCTGTGCCCCTGCCCAGCAGCCATCCCAAGTACGGGATTACGTGTGGCAGGTGTTCCCTTGGTGGCTCCTGGCCACTGGCCATGTCCCCACTGGCTGGGCATGCTCAGGACCCCGGCAGCTCTGACCGCACTGGGCTCAGGGGCGCCTGCAGGGAATGGGCTCCCCATGCTCCGCCATGAGAACGAGGCACTGCGGGTTCCCCGTGTGGATGTGGGCACAGCCCCGCGCCGCTGGGCCGGCGCCCACCCTCCGGCCCTCAGCGCTGACAGTGTGGACTCGAGTCACATGAACCGGGCCCCCATCACTGTCCCTCCCTCTGCCTCAGTTTCCTCATCTGTGGAGTAGGGGTGCGAGGAGCCCCCGAGGCCTGTCCTGGGAGAGTGCACATGGCATGGGGAGCTGAGAACAGCCCAGCAGACATCCCTGCCAGACCAGGAGGGACCCCGCTAGTGCCTGAGGCCCCCACGTGCTTTCTCAGAGCCCAGCAGATGCAAGTGCCCACCCGAGGCTCCTGCCACCTGGAACCACAGCCGGAGTTTAAGCCCTCCTCAGCCTCTGACGTGCGTGTGGCCCTAGGACCGGCCTATCTCTCTGAGTCCTTACTTCCATCTGCAGGTGGGGAAAGCTGACCCCACAACGTGAGGATGAAGGGAGGGGGCTCTTGGTTTGGGGTCACCCCTCCGCCAGCAGAGCCAGAGCACCCAGCCGTAAAGCCAATGTGCACACAGCCACCCTCAGGGGCCAGCTGAGCTCCAGCCTCGTGCCGGCATGGAGAACGGACTCGAAGACCAAGCACAGCACGGAGGGCTTCCTAGGGAAGGTGACCTTGAGTCCCACCTTGAGGAACAAGACGACTGTGATGAGGTAGGGGATGTGGGGCAGGGAAGGCATTCAGGGCAGCAGGGAGACTCAGACACCTTGGCCCAGCCCTCCCCCAAACAGGTGCCAGGTGGACTCCAACCTTCCCACACCCTCCGGCACACAGAAACCATCCTGCCCGCCCTTCCCCACACTCACCACATGGACTCTGAGGGCCCATTTGTCTCCAGTCTCTGGCAATAGGGGCTCGGGCACCCTGGGTGCCCAGGCACTCCAGGAGAGGGCGAGGTGTTCGAGCTTAGAGAGGGGGCTGAGGGCAGCCTGGTGGCTGCGTGGCAGGATCAGGTATGGGTGCCATGTCCCCAGCGCAGGAGCCGCTGACTGGGAACCCCATGTTGCAAGTGGCAGCTGAGAATCCCATAAGATGGATTTGGCCTGGTCATTCTTAGTGGGAAACCTGGCAAATTTGTAGGAAATTGGCTATTCATGCCAAAATGACAGCACGTCTTGCTTCCACCTAAGCCTCTGCCTGCAAAGCGAGTGTCTTCAGCAGCTGCAGTCTCAGGCAGGCCAGCGGCATCCAGCTCTGTCCTAGGAGCGACTTACAAAGTGGACAGAGCCAGCCCGCTCCTGCCTGGGCTGGGGAGGACTGGGACCCCCGCGTGGGCGCTGCTGAAGCCTGGGCAGCCGCTGTCCTCGGTGCTGAAAGTGAGCTCGCCAGGGAGGGACTGTGTCCTAAGGCCCACCCAGGCCACCTCACAGTCCTGGCATCTCTGGCCGTGACTGGACGGTGTGTGGGACAGGCTGGGAGCGTGGGAATGCACGCCTCCAGGACAGAACCCAAGGGGACGGGACTGGTGGATAGGTGCTCAGCGCCCGCTCCCCAGGCAGCTCTGAGTGCGTCCAGCAGAGAGAGGGTAGTCCGTGGACCTGAGCCCAGCTGCCCAGCACATCACCTCTCATTAACTAGCTCTGAATGCCCTTCCTCCTGCTGACATCACCTCAACAAACTATGGGCCCAACATCTCTGTCCCAGGGTCTGCTTCTGGGACCCATACAGCGCCCCCACTATGGCAACCTCCATGCCCAGATCAGGGTCCTGCACACTCAGCTTTGGACAGGAGAGTCCTTCTTTGCTCTGGGCTCACAGTCCCCACGGCGTTGCTGGCATTGCCAGAGGGGCCCCTGCCCCAGTGGTTCTGGGTCAAAGTCCGGTGGAAGTCGTCCTTCCCGGAGTGGGTCCCCGGGATCCTGGGCTCCACCAGACGCTCCGGGAGCCATGTGCCAGGGCCTCTGCTCTCCACTTCCCAGAGGTGCCCGCAGCTGGGGTGCACGTGGCCAGCACCAGGGCCGTGCGACTTCGGGAGCAGACTGTTCCCAAACACACTCACCGGAAAACCCCGGTTTCTGCTCCCACCTGCAGCCTACCTCCTGGACCCCATACTCCCCCAGCCTCAGCTCCTGGAGGATGGAGAGACAGGCTCTCAGAGGTGGAGCTCCTTTGTGTTTAGGTTGTAAGGGTCACCAAATGCGATTTCCACACTTGGTCCAGGGTCCCGCAGTTCACACAGCTGTGAAGCCCTGGGAGCACGCGGAGGCGTCACCTGTGTGTCCCAGGGCCCCATGGTGCAGACCCTCCCCCAGGAACTCCATGTGGGCGGCGGCGTGACCTGTGTGCTGTCAGTCCAGGGCAGGCAGGGTCCGAGGTGACCAGCCCCGGTCAGGTCTCCGCCCAGAGCGGGGCCATGCGGGCGATGACCCCGGAGCTCACAGTTGCTGAGTCCAACGTGCTGGGCAGGTTCCCTCCACCTCAGTCTTACAGATGAGGAACCGAGGCCAGGGAGAGGCAGCGCTGTGCCGGGTCACACAGTGCAGGTGGAGTCCCCGAGGCTCCAGGCCAGCCCGCCTGCACTCTGCCTGAGAGGAGGCTGCGCTGAGCCGAGGAGGGGCCAGCTGGCGGTGCAGCTCCTGCTGGCTGCCTCCTGGGTGCTAGCGGCTCGCTCACACCCACACCGCACCAGACCGCCCACAGCCCTTTCTGCTGGACAGCCAGCCCCTGTGGGGCCGTGTGTATTTGTGGGGTGGGCCCTGCCATGGGTCCTCATGAGCCCTGACCCCCACTGGACTGTGCATCTCAGACTAGCAAACCTTCTCTCTATTTCCTGGGTGAATTAAGGTGGGAATGGGTGAAGAGCTGGCGGTATGCTCACCAATAGGTTCCTCTGAGATCAGGGACACATGATATTTAGATGGTGACTGGTGTATTGGTAGATGATAAACAGACAGGAATGGGTACAGATGCAAACACCTACTCCAGCTGTCTGTTTCTCCTGCGGATCCTGACTGATACAAGGACACAAAGGCTGTCCCCAGCTTCCCAAACCCCATTTCCGTGGGTTCCAAAAGCCCCACAGGAGCTGGAGGGAGAAACAGCTGAGTGCTGCCTCAAGGGCAGGCCCATCCTGCCCTCCCTGATCTTGGAGATGGTCTGCTCAGCTTAGAACAGCCCCAATGTCCCTCCCTTCTCCGGGATCACAGACCTGCCATGTCTGAATTCCTCAACATTCCTGCTGCCCTTCCTGCCAGACTTCTCCCTCCCCCCCCCCCCCCCCCCGCCCCTGTCTGCCCTCAGGAGGTGTGAGTGGAGGCCCGGGTGGGCGAGGGGTGGCTACAAACGTCTGTATCCTTGCACTGTTTGTCCATCCTCCCCTTCAGCCCACAGAGGCTGTGAAAGGCACCTGCCCCCTGCAAACTCTGGGGAAAGCAGCAGACGCTTTCTTTTCAAACAGCCGGACACGTGACCAAATAGCTGTGAGCAGGAGGGCGGCAATGCCCCAAAGGCCACGCCCCCAGGAGAGGTGGGGCTTTGGCGAAGGGTGGCCTGGGGTCTCACAGCCTGACTTCCGGAGACCTGGGTCTGTGCTTCCTCCCTCCTCTCCTCATTTCACTTCTAAAACCTGTCTGTGCTAGTCTTCATTTAAAGCAGCCCTTGTAACTGGTTTAACTTCCTGTTGAGAATAGTATGAACTAAAATGAAATCAATTGCCCCTCCCGCCCTCAATCCCTTGCCCCTCCCACAAATTGCCTCGCTCAGCAATTTCTCCAAAGCTGCAGAGCAGCCTGTTCCACCGGCATGCAAGTGTGGGCACTCTCAGCGAGTCAGCACCACGTGACCTCCCAGCACCCACTTCCCAGGCATCTCCACCGGCACACAGCCTGCCAGTCCCGGTAGAGGCTTCACTGGGACCCGCTCCCAGGGCCCACTGTCCTCCCACCCGGAAGTTCCCTCCCCAAGGTTGAGATCAGAATGGAGTGCACAGAGGGAAGGGGCGGGACCTGACAAGGTGGGTCCAATCCCCTGTAGGCACCCACAGGCCTCTGGGTCCAGGGGCCACCCATGGGCTGGGCTTCCCTGCCAGCCCACCCGTCCTTTTGGCTGCTGGGCAACCCCTGAGTGGGCATGGGTAACCCATTTGGAAGATGGGAAACTGAAGTTAAAGGACATGTTGCCACTTGCACAAGGTCATCCACAGGCCTGGGTGCCAGGATGCAGGGGCACTACCCTCAGCCCCTCATACCACCTCTGTGCCTCTCAGGACCCTGACAGCTCCCCCCCCCCCCCACACACACACACACCTCTCTGTCCTGCAGCAAACCGGCTCACTCATGCACCCATTCCCCCACGTGGTGGTTGGCCCCATGGGAGGTGCTGCCAACGAGGGGTCTTGCCAACCAGTCCTGCAGTCCCTGAGTGCCAGCACAGCTCAGGGATGCACCTACATTCTCACAGGCCTCACCTTGGCAGCGCCCGCACCCGCATCTCCTGGCTGAGCTCAGAGCCAGCCTCCTGGGAGGTCATTCTCTGACTGAGCCCCTGTCCCCACAGCACCCTCCATGGCTGCCCCAAGGGCACACTCTGGGGGTGGTGGTGGAGGGAGCGGCCCCATTCTGAGGAAACTGGCAAAGGTGAATAGAAGCAAGTTCCGTGGCTTCTGTTCAGGTGCCCAATTCTGGTCCAAGTTATGCTGTCGCAGGGAGCCAGCTCTCAAGGTCAAGGGTGTGAGCGCAGAGCATCCCATGTGGCCTATGGGGGCCGCCTGAACGGGTCACCAAGGGCAGGCTGCGCATCGGCCCCCACGCCGTCCTGGAGCTTCACTGCCCGGGAGGGGGAGCGAGAGAGACAGAGAGCAGAGAGCAGAGAAGACGGAAAGAGTGGAGGGGGTAGCAGAGTTGGGACCACAGGAATGGCTGGGCCAGGTTGGCTGGAAGGCCTATGCGCTCTGATTCTGGAATCTTCCGTGTGTGTTAGAAGCCCAGCTTGGCCATGCCATGGACAGTAGTGACCTCAGGGGAGGCACCTAATTTGCCCACCAGGTAAGATGGGGCCAAACAGTGATCTGAGTGACCATATGGGGGGGGGGGCCTCCTGGCACTAATCTGGGCGCCCCAGATGTTCCCAATGGGGCTACCAACTGTTCTCCCAACACCCGCTGCCCGACCGTCTCTTTTAAAACCAGCCTAGACTCCCACCCCATCCCTGCAGAACCCAGCAATTTCTAGAACCTATCCCAGTGCTGTCCAAGGAGAGAGGTCAGGCAGAGCCCTCAGGCTGCTGAGGCTGGAGCCCAGTCCCTGCCTTTGCCAGGTGCCGCCCCGCCTGCTGTGTCTGGCCCCCGCGCGGGGAGTGACGCTGTGCTGGGGCTGCAGACGGTCAACGGAGCCCAGTGTGCGAGAGACCTGCTCACGGCCTGTGGCCAGAGCCCCGTGCTCCAGGCCTGCGGTGACAGCACCGAGCTCACACCTGGGTCTGGACCCTGTGCAAACGGTCTCTGCAGCCCTGGCTGAGCCTTGGACTTCCTTGTGGACACACTGCAGGATGACCCGTGTCACCATGCCATTTGCTTCTTCCCTGCACCCCCTGCAGGGACGTGCTCACTGCTCCCCGCTGCAGCTGCCGGCCCCGCGGAGCCTCATGCTCCTCATTCCAGGGAGGGCATCACAGGAGGACGTGCCAGCGGACTGGCTGCGACGATGGCATGAGCCTGTCATTATTAATTATTAATAATCAATACAATTAATACAGCGCTTGTGAATACTCCCTGTGCCGGAGCTCAGATCTGTGGGGGTGTACTGGGAACTTGCCAGGCTTGTGCAGGGGGTCCCCAACCACAGGAGTCTTTGTGCTAGCACCCTCCCGCCGAAGTGTGCTGGGAGCCATGAGCAAAGCATTTAATTAACTTGTGGAAATGCCCACTGACAACCCTCTTCTTCTAGCTCGAGGGTTCCTCAGAGGCTGTTTCTGAGCCCAGTGGGGGGTCAGGGTTCCTCCACCCGCCTCCTCGGGGTGCCTCCCTGCACCTCCATCCTGCATGCTGCCAGTCTGGGGACTGGCACTGAGGGTGGCTGCGGGGAGCTGTCTGGGAGGCGGGTTCTGAACTCATCCTGCCCTCTGGGTTTTTGCTACTCTGTTTCATCCCACACTTTGTGCAGGAACAGAAGGGTCCTTCAGCAAAGTACTGGCCAGTCCTGAGAGAGGCAGCAGCCTTCCCGACCTGGGCCCCCTCAGCCTGAGCAGCCCCCTCAGGGAGCAGCCTCTTCCCAAGCCTGGCAGCAACACCCATGACCCACATGTGCAGCTGCTGTCTGTGTGGCTGTCATGACAGACGGGATTGAGTAGAAGCTGCCAAGTTAACTGCAGGCATGACCTTCGCCTGGAGTGGCCAGAGGCTGGAGATCTTGAGGAGAGACGGGGGGGCAGGGGGGGGGCAGTGAGGGGAGTCTCCAGCGGCAGCAGCAGGCGGCTCGGGAGACCACCTTCCTTGGTGGAGAGAGGACCGTGCTCCTGGGCCTCCGGACTCGGAGCGCCAGGGGAAAGGGTGTGCACCCCAGGGCGCCCCAAAGCCCTCTGCCCTGCTGCCGCTGGTGACGGTGTGTGGCGGGCTACGCACCAGAGCAGGACTGAGGTCCCACCGGCTCTCTGACCCGTCTTCCCCACGGCCCTGGCCTCCCGGGGGACAGTGGGTGCAGACGGTGTCCAGCCTGCAGCGACGGGGTGGACGACAGGTGGTGGGTGAAGGCGACCCCCATGAGCTCACTCTGGCCCTCAGGTTCCAGTCTCTCCAGGTCAGACCAGAGAGGGGCATCTGAGGCCCGAGAGGCATAAGGAGGAGAGGACACAAGAAGCCATCTCCTCAGGAGCAGGGTCCCGTGCTTTTGGTTCCAGGAATTAAACAAATCTGAGGGCTGTGCACCCATTCGCAGCGGCCCTGCCAGCAGCCTTCCCTGGCAGACTGAGCGGCCGCGCTCCTCACTCAGCTGTGACTGCCCATTTTTTGTCCTGGACACCAGCTTGGCTGGCCCCCTGCCCTGCCACCAAGGCAGACCTCGGGGCGCCTCGTGTCTGGTGTGACTCTCAGTGAGGGGGGGGAGGGCCCGGGGGACGAGGGCCCCGGGGGACAGGCCTAATCCCCTCACTGGGCCCTTTTCCTCTGAGCTGGCCAGGACTCCCCTCCCCCACCTGAGGGGAAGGAAGCTCCGCCCTGAGGGAGCCCAGCCTCACTCCCCCACTGGGTGGGGCCCGGGTTGGAACAGCGTCCTGGAGAATGGGGCTGCTCCAGGAAAGCCTGCTGTTTGTGGGGAGCCTGGTCCTTGCGCCGCCCTGGAGGCCTGGTCTGCCCGGGGTGGCCGGCCCCACCTCACCTCTGAGGAGCCCTCGAGGGCTGTCCTTGCCTGTGGAGGCCTGAGCTGGGCCATGGGGAGCTTCCGGGAGGTCTGTCATTGGCCCAGTGTCCACTGGCCCAGTGTCCACTGCGCAGCAGACGGCACAGGCCTCTGCGGCTCCCTCCCCCACTCGCCTGCCCGGGCGGACACCGGCCCAGGGCTGCTCCCCTGGCTGGTTTTGCTGCCCCAGAGCCGACAATGGCTGCTACACTGGTAAAGGTTTGGAAGGAAAGCCAAAGGAAGATAATATTTTGGGACCTGTGAGCATTTTGTGGATTCAAGTTCAGTGTCCGCATGGGAGCCCCCAGCCTGCGGCTCCTGGTGGCTTTCTGCCAGCCAGGCCGCCTGCTGCTTGCCAGGCACAGCCTGAGCTTCGTGTCTTCATTCGTTGAATCCAAAGGGGCCCAGGGCTTGTGCGTGGTCCTCACGGGGACCCGACAGGGCCCTGAGGGGCGGGCAGGAGCCGCCGGCCACCGGGTCCTTCCAGCCATCCAGGAGGGTGTCCCCAGCGCGGGTGGAAGTGGGAATGGTCTCAGCCGGTCATCCTTTCATTTACGAGGGGGAGTGAGGCCAGGAGCGAGGAAGGCAGCAGGCAGAGGCTGGGCTGCGTCCGGGTGGCCCGCCCTGCCTGCCTGCATTGTGGAATGCTGAGACCCCCTTTCAGCCACCTGGCCACTGCCCCCGCCCACACTGGTCAGAATCTGAAGCACAGGGTGGACAGGAAGGAAGGGCCAGGCTGGGCCTGAGGGCAGGTGTCCTGCCCTGCCGGAGTCACCGGCTCACCCCTGGAGGCCCGCCACTTTGAGGCCTCCGGAGGAGATGCCTGGGTTCCCAGCCGAACCCACAATGGTCACCACTGGAGACAGGTATGAACTGTATCTAATCAGCTGAAAAGCTACCTGATCAGCTGCTGCTGCTGCTTCTTCTTCTTCTTCTTCTTCTTCTTCTTCTTCTTCTTAAATCTTCAACCCCCCCCCCAAAAAAAAAAAAACCCACAAAACAAACAAACAAAAAACTTCACCAGAGCATATTTTCCCATTGATTTTCAGAGGGAAAGACAGAGAACTATTGCCTCCTGCACATGCCCCAACCAGGGTCTAGGTCGGGAAGGAGCCTGCAACCAAGGTACATGCCCCTGACTGGAATAGAAAACGGGACCCGTCAGCCTGCAGGCCAGTGTTCTATCCACTGAGCCACACCGGCTAGGGCCTGATCAGCCTTTTGGGCAGAGACCAGCTTTGTTGGGTGGGAGCCCCTGCAGAGAGGGCAGGGGCGCTCCTTCCCCAAGGACAAAGCTGGCTGGGCCCCAGGCTCAGGCAGCTGCCCCGTCAAACAGCAGACTGAGCTACTGTGAGAACGAGAATGAGAATGAGAACAAGGCAGAGGCTGGGCACACACACACATACACACACACACACACACACACACACACACACACACACACCCCGCCCAGCTCTCCACTTGGAGAAGTTCCTCAAGTCTTCCTTCTGGAACAGCCAGGTCCCCGCAGGACTGACGTCCCCGTGGTAGGCCTCTGGCTAGAAGGCGGCCGCGTGTTTCCCCTCCCCGGCATTGGGGCACTGCAGCAGGGAGAAGGTGTGCCAGCCACTCCCAGAGCCGAGCACTCTGTGCCTGCCGCTCCTGGAGGGGGCTGGTTCACCCCTGGTAGGCGTCGCACCACCTGTCCATTGGGAACCATGAGCCCACCGGGCCTCAGGCCCCCTGCTGTGGGCCGGGATGTCCCATGTTCTTCCCAGGATGAGGGTGAGATGGGGCCTCGCCAGGAAGGGGAGATGTGTTAGGGGGCCGGCTCACAGGTGAACGCCACCCGTGCCTGCAGCTGTCTCACCGCAGCGCTGGCTAGTGCCCCTCCTGCCATGTGGGCAGAGTGGCCTTCCCTGGAGCCCCTGAGAAGCCAGGGTGAGGGTCCTTTAGCGGCACTTCACAGGGGTCCCCCCAAAGCCCAGCACCACGGAGCTGAGAGCGAGCCGCCACCCTCGCCAGTCTGTCTCCCTGTGGTGCTGCTCCCTCAGACACCGCCCTGGCCTCGCCGGGGCTGCTGGGCGGGTGCGGACAGGCCCATGGGTGTCTGGTCCCACTGTCATGGCCTTGGGGTTGGGTTGCTTACTTGGAGCTGACCAGGCCCTGCCAGGCTCCGCGTGGCTTCCGTGTGGCCTCCGTGTGGCCTCCGTGTGGCTGCTAGGACCTCCACCGGCGTCGGCGCGATCAATGCGCAGCTACAGCTGGTTGAAGGGGACCAAATCCATTGAACAGTTGATTTGGTTCCATTTTACCAGCTTTAGCAAAGCATTCGGCTCCCGGGTTCGTGGGAAACAGTGATGTCCACAAGGAAGCTGCCTCCTGTGCGATGAGGATGAGACGGGATCTCGCCAGGCACCCCCGCCCTGGGCCCACCCACCCTTCGAGCCACCTGACCAAGGGGCCCCCTGAATGCTGTGGAGACTGAGCATGAGAGGGGGCCCAGGATGGGGTGTGAGGGTCATACACTAGGAACACACATCCAGACACAGAGACACACACACACACACACAGTCATACACATAAAGACACAGACATGGGCTCACAGACACAAAGACACACACACACACACACACACACACACAC